>CAIGQW010015581.1:14869732-14885411 GCA_903798125.1 Danio choprae | reverse complement strand
AGAACTGTTGAATTTATTTAAATTATTTAAGGCAAGCACATTTGAGTAACTGTAATAAATTGCTAAAATTTTACATTATTTGCAGAATAAATACATTATTTTTGTTTTGCAGAAAAGTAATTTAATTACAGTAACTAGTTACTTTGCAACCAATTACACCCAACACTGCGGACGACTTGTTTATAAATCACTACTTTCTTTAGGAAGAAAAAACTCAATTTCTGCAAATCTTGATCTTTGAAAATGTGTAGACCTTTTACATTCGCAAACAGCTACATCTGAACAGGCATAAAAGAGGCACCTTAAAACAACACACACACACGCACACACACACACACACACACACAACAAACAAACAAACAAACAAACCAAACCAAAAATCTAGAGAGTTTTCAGATGATACACAGATAAAAATATCAACAGGGTCTAGTTGAAAATCCCATTGTGGGAATTCAGGTGCCAGAAAGACAAAACATCAAACAACACACACTAAAAACACTTAATTCCCAAATCAAACGCTAATTAAAACTATTCCAAAATCTTTTCTTTCCTTCATTTGAAATGCTTTGATAATGCTGTACAGTATTTGTGAGACAGGTTCTGTTCTCTGCCCGGTGACGCTCTTAAATCTCCAGCACTGTTGGATTAATGCCCTGCTACAATGGACGCATTAGCATTAGCAATCCTCACTTGACTTTTTGAGGCTAAAAAGGGTGGTTTAAATTTACCTGTGATGGAGAGGGATGAAATAAAAATTGGCGATCTGCACCGGAGGCCAAAGCTGGAGAAATGAAACAACAGATTAAACAGAACCTGAAAAGAAAGCATCAAATACAGAAGAAAAAGAAAACACTTACATAGTAATTGGAGATCAATGCATCTGTGTAGTCCTATTGTGAGATGGAAAAAGCATAGTAAATACATAAGACGAATACACAGATTATTATTATTATTACATAGTTTAAGTCTTGTTTACTATCCACTGTGGCAGAACACAACATACTTTTTGATTTTGCTTTTTAATGAA
Source organism: Danio choprae (assembly GCA_903798125.1). NCBI lineage: Eukaryota > Metazoa > Chordata > Actinopteri > Cypriniformes > Danionidae > Danio > Danio choprae. The sequence continues at coordinate 14,884,384 of CAIGQW010015581.1, read as the reverse complement.
TTATTTTAGAGCTGCAATAAATTCCAGTTCAGATGCAACTTCTTGGGGAAAAGTAAAAAGAAATCATAATTAAAAAACGTTCGTGCAATTCCGAGTGACTTTCTGAAAACAGTGCGTACAAATAGCAAAACAGCATGGATTACCTGCAATAGCCAGTCTTTTGCTCAAAACCCTTAGTTCACCTCTTAAAACTACATTTCTGCGTCAACGAATGTGTCAGTGCCATCAGAATGACAAGTCCTGCTGTCATTGTGTACGGATAAGACAGTCAAATTACTTATTGAACATGAAATACTTCATGTTGTCAATATAACAGTGTACTCTGGAGGGATGTTCTGATGTAATTTGTTGCCAGACCTTGTCATTGTGATACAGAAGGGAAAAGACAGCACTGCATAACACAAAGAAAAAACAAAACAAAAGTAGAAATGTGAACATAGGACAATCTCCTTTCAGATGCGCCTTTATTAGAAAAAGCCAAGATTCACCTGGGAGAAATTCACCAATTCTAGACAGATGTAGAACAAAAAGTCTAATGGAAATGCCTAGAGAAATGCATTATGACAAAATATTATGACAAGTTGTTCAGCCATTTTGCATGTAAAGACTTATGCCATGAACAAAGGATTAAATGTTGTGGGGGTGAGACTATTCAACGGAGACCAAAATAATACATTTTGATCAACATGACATAAGCAAATGATAATGTAGGAAACATCAGAGAATTGCACATAATCATTTGCATGGATGTACAAAAGCATTTGCAACTTGTTCAAAGGAATAAGAAACTGCTTTTCTGATGTGCACAACTGACACAATGATGTGAGGATTGAACAGGTAGCTATGAGAATTTCAATTCTGATCTGAGAAATGGACCAAAGAGACTGAGAAAAACTGTAACTAACATGAACAAATACTGTAATAAACGTACTGTTCATTGTTTGTTCATGTTAGTAATGCATTAACTAACATTAACTAATACAACCTTATTGTAGAGTGTTTCCAATACATTTTTACAATACAAAATGGAAGTTTTAATTATGTATTATAATTACATCCTAATAACAATGTAATAAAATTAATTTCATACACAGGAAAATGATATATATTGCTTACAAGTGCCTACTTCAGTGTTTCAAATAAATGTGAAAATAAAATGTCAAATCATGGGTGAGACGATGTTCTATGTTAAATATACTTCATGTTATTAGACTCTATATGATTCAAAACTTCTTAGGTTAAAAACTACCGAGGAACAATGGTAAAGTATAAAGATTTAACTGTAGTTTGCCCACTGCTCTTGTCTTACCACATTTTTGTTTTTTTTTAGTTTGTGCATTAATCTGTTAGATTGTTAATACACTACGTAATATTCTGCTCTCATAAGAATATTCTAGTCAGAAAACAGACACAAATATTTCAGCTTAAAGCCTTCATCAGTGTGTAAAATAATAATTCAATTCCCTATATCCCCCTTTTTATTTAAATCCCTAACTAGAATATTCAGAAACAAGAATATTATGCGTTGGACTGAGTGCGGATCACTGCTTCCCGTTTTAATAAAATATGACAATTATTATGTTGTCATCCTTTAAAAAAGTCTTTCAATATGTCATTCACTCAAACTTCTGCTGTTTGTTTAAACTACTTATTTAAAATGAGCTCAATCAACACAATTCTTAAGTGTTTTTTTGGAATAACTTAATCGATTAGTGTTTTTTTTTACAGTGTTGCACGTTTATGAATATGTCTGACAGGATGTTCTAGTATATTAATAATTCTAATACTAAAGGACATTTAACAGTTTTTTGTCATTGTGTATGGATAAGACAGTCAAATTACTTAGTCATGTTGTCAATATAATTCTGGAGGGGTGTTCTATTGTAAATTATGTAAATTAATGGCTACATGTAAATTATGGCTACATTTGTTTTGTGCTGTTTATACTGTAATTTGTTGACAGATCTTGTCATTGTGATTACAGAAAGGAAATGACAGCACTGCATAACACAAAGTAAAAATGTGAATATAGGACAATCTCCTTTCAGATTAGAAAAAGTCAAGATTCACCTGGGAGAAATGAACCTATTGTAGACAGATTTAGAAAAAAAAAGTCCAATGGAAAGTATAGAAAAATGAATTAGGACAAAATATTATGACAAGTTGTTCAGCCATTTTGCACGTGAAGACTTATGCCATGAACAAACAATTAAATGTTGTGAGGGGTGAAACTATTCAACAGAGATTAAAATAATACATTTTGATCAGCATGACATAACCAGCAGAGAATTGCACATAATCATTTGCATGGATGTACAAAAGCATTTGTAACTTGTTCAAAGGATTGAGAAACTGCTTTTCTGATGTGCACAACTGACACAATGATGTGAGGATTGAACAGGTAGCTATGAGAATTTCAATTCTGATCTGAGAAATGGACCAAAGCAACTGAGAAAAACTGTAATGTATGTCGTTTAGTATGTAAATCAAACATACAGCATGGGATCTATTTGTTACTCGGAAAAAACAGTCTAATGTATATACTAAAACTTCATTTAAAGCTATACACAAATAAATCAGCGGTTTAACTAAAAGGATTGAAGTAGACTATTTTTTCTCCCTCATCGTTTCTCCCTCAGAGCTTCTGTTCCAGACACAAAAGAGCTTGTTACCTGTTCATTCGTGCTTTCATCATATCAGGACTAATGAGTGTGCTATAAAGCCTAAAGCGCTCCGCACAGGAAGAGACGCAGCACGCTTCCCCTTAAAGCACTGTAAAAACACAAGTCAAGTGCTGCCATATAAAACTCAAGTCATCTGGAACATGAGAGCCATCTCTTCAAAGGTCATCCCAGTGAGATTGAGTGTGTAAAAGAAGCCTGTATTCGAAACTTGTGCTTTTTTCTGTTTGTACTCTTTGCCTTAACAGTTTCTAATTAAGCAGGAACAAGGCACTCGGCCACCTGGGGTGAAAGTACCGCGGGGCGACACGTCACCAAATTGTGTCCACCCAAGTTTTACGTCACAGGAGTTTAGTTTGAGGGACAGAGAGTGCTCTTTTTCAATGTGCAAACACATTGAATACAACTGGGATGATTCTGCATCTTTAAAAGTGAGAGACTACAAAGAGCAGCAGATTTTCAATGTCCTGGAAACTGGATATAATTGACCCATCGCAGACAGTTTGATTGACAGGCAATCCGGTCAATCATAACTCCGATATTCTGTGCCATGTCACTGCTTGCAATTTCTCCAACAAGCAGAACAGTCAACTCAAACTAACCAGGCATGGTAGAGTAACATTGGTGATTTGCATAAAAATTGGTGGCTTGTATAGGACTTACAATGCAGATAAGCATATACTCAAAAAGTCCGAGCATATGTTTGATCAAACCTAGAGAAATGAATGAAATGGATATGTTATCACCATCAGCTGATAATCGACGGTGCTGCAACTTGCTGAATGGAAGACTAAAAACGCGAGGTCTTGAATAATCTTTTAAGTTACTGGCCCAGGCCCGAGCCCACATGACTTTAGTATATGGAGAACTGATGTGATAATAACCAATGAACTACCTGAGACAGGTGAGATGAGCTAACTTAAACCCCATAGACTGAAGACCCAGATAAACAATGAATTCATCTTTACTATGTCTTGTTTACTAGGCCTTAGAATAACAGCAAACAGTGGGCCATGTGCATTTAAAGGAATAGTTAAAACAGGAAAATAAAAAGTACCCTATAATTAACTCACTCTCAAGGCATCGTCTGTGTTTATGACTTTCTTCTGTCAGACGAACACAGAGTAGTTTTACATTTTATTCTGGCTTTTCTATGCTGTATAACGGTGTTGGGTTGTGGCCCTTTTCTGGAGTTTACAAAGGCACTAACATCCATTGTACAACTAACCCATATGCTGGTGGCGTCTTAATCAATGTGCATTTGTAACGACAACATTTCTAATTTTTAAATTGCAAACTGAATAGAATAGGATGAATATCCTAGAATAGGATAAAACAGAAAACGACTTATAAGAGAAGACAGAAGAACATTATAAACACGGAGAATGGCTTGATAGTCAGAAAATTAGTGGGTAATTTTTTTATTTTTGGAGGGACTATTCCTTTAAGTGGGCAACTTTAGAAGGAATATATAAAAGACATTGATATTTGAAAAACTTCTATCTGGCAGTAGGTGGCGCTATCACTACAACTGAACATTGTAATCTAAATGGCTTCAGGTCTGGAATTTTTTTCAAAGAGGTTTGAAATTTTTGAGTTACTGTAAAGCCTGACATTTCCTCTTGCCAGCAGGCGACGCTATGATCAGAACTGAATATCAACATACAGTTGTCTTCAGCCCAGGACTCTTATCTTGTAATGTTTAGAGCAGATTGGACAAAGCATACCTGAATTACAATGACTATAACTCTAGATCTTCACAGTTAAGTGTTGATCTGAATAAATATAATGCCTGGAAATGCAAAAACATTAAAATAAAATAAATACAATAAATAAATAAAAACTCACACCCTGTTTTTTTCTTTTTTTTGCTTTAGATATTTTTTGTGTGTAGGAAGTGGGTCGTTTTATGTGTCTACAGAATTTCATATATGCATGTAAAACAGCTTCAGGAGCACTTTGCTGAAAGATAGCAATAACGTTATAGGATCATTTTGCCACATTGATTCTAAAACTTGTATCAGATGTTAACACGTGCAGTTTCAGGAGTTATCCAGCATATTTAAGCTCTCATAATTGTGATACATTTTTGCGAAGAAGAAATGGAGCATTTTCAATATGGTTCTTGAACGACAGGAGTTTTGGCCCTCTATTTACTTAAGTCTTGACACTTCATTATGACATTAATCTTTCTATTATTGCAGCAGGTTATGGAGTGCTAAACGGCTCATGATGTGAACAATAATGAGCGGATGAGTTGTTGGCTGTAATCTTGGTTTTTCTACAAGCTACTTAACCTTTCTATCCAATATCAACACTACTCTCCACACACACTCCATGATGATGTTGCACTTAGTGCTATTTGTTGAAGTAGAAGCAAGTAGTCAGTGGGGAGATGGCATTTACTTATCAGAGATTACATTGTAAAAAAATATTAAACTATGAATTATTCATTGCAAACAGCATGTGTTTTAATGTTACTTTAAATTATTAAAAGAGGTTAAAGGGATAGTTCGTCCAGAAATTTTTATTTAGTTACCATTTACACTCCCTCGGGTGGTTCCAAACCTTTTTTTCTGTTGGGCACAAAAGAAGATATTTTGAGGAATGTTAGAAACTGATAACTATTGACATCCATAGTAGGAATAACAAATGCTTAGTGTTCAGAAATCTTCAAAATGTATTATTGTTACAAATCTTATTTTGTGTTCAACAGAAAGAAGAAACTCATAAAGGTTTGGAACAAGTGGAGGGTGAGTAAACAGTTTATTCAAGGTAGTTTGGTGAGGTGAGGTAGTTTATTCAATAACCGGAGCAGAGGAAACCCACACGAACACAGGGAGAACATGCAAACTCCACACAGAAATGCCAACTGACCCAGCTGGAACTCGAACCAGCAACCTTCTTGCTGTGAGGCGACAATGATAACCACTGAGCCACCGTGCTGCCATTCCCTTTAACTTCATTCATTCATTAATTTTCTTTTCGGCTTAGTCCCTTTATGAATCAGGGGTCGCCACAGCAAAATGAACTTATCCAGCATATGTTTTCATGGTTTCACTTTCAGCAGTGAAACTTAAACCACACTGAACTAAACTGAATTAAACTGAACTAAACTCTAAAATCTGGACTTTACTAGGACATGTTAAGCTGCTTTGACACAATCTACATTGTAAAAAGCGCTATATAAATAAACTTGAATTGAATTGAATGTTTTACGCAGTGGATGCCCTACCAGCTGCAACCCATCATTGGGAAATCCCTTTAACTTACTTTACTTAATTTAGCAATGATTACACAATGTTTTAAGTTGGCTTAACATAATGCAAGTTGAATTAACTAGCAAGTTGAAGTTATTTTGATTGCTACATTTTTCACAGCAGAAAATGCCCCAAATTCCTTTTGTATATATATTTTATCTTTCTATTATCTTTTCCTGCATATTGATATTTATTGATAATTTTCTCTAACAGTTATTTATGTGTTTGAATGAGATGCGTGTGAAAGTGTTCTGATAGTATAATTATAGATATACAGTAGTATAATTTCATAGTGAATGGTAATTTTCTCTAGAAATGTAGTAAATTTCATATGTATTTTAAAATTACTATATATTTGTTATTTGTTTTATATTTTCAGTCCAGGGACTACAGATGCAAAATTGCCTTTTGACTAATTCGGCCACATTGTACATTTCTGTATTATTAATGTGCATTGTCCCTGTCAAATAAATATAAATAAATAAATAAAAGCAGTAGTTTGTCTCAGCCAGTTAGGGAAACTTGTTTAAAATAATTTTCCTGCAATTACAGTTCAAAATGACATTAAACAAGAATAAAGAAGAAGAAGAATAAAGGAAAAGAAAACAGAAAATAAATAAATCGAGAAATAAATAATAATAATAATAATAATAATAATAAAAATCTTTAGGTAAAAGTATTGGCACCATCAGATCATTCAGTTTCCCTGGAGATCCGCTCTGGGGCCTCAGACACGATCAGGACATCCACTCTCCAATTCACAACTCAATCCCGACCTGAGATCAAACCCATGACCTTTTCATTGCTCCAGTCCAGCCTTAACCACTAAACCAGCGCCTAATGAGCGTCACAGAGCTGCCAGTCCAGCCGATTACTTCTGCTTTAAAGGCCACTACAGCTCTCTCTCTCTCTCTCAAAAACCTATACAGTCATTAAACACACAACACCATGCACACCAGTTTAAATAACCATCAGTCGTCCTGATTAAACCCAAACCAGTCCTTTTAATAACCAACAGCCAGCAGACATGTTTGAATGGATCAGAGTGATATTCTTTTACGCAGTCTTTTAAGTGATTGGCTTTCAGCTGGCATTGTGTTTGCACAGGCTGTTTGGGTTAATGAGCGCATTTATCATTAGCTTTCTGTCCTTTCTGACATTTAGGTGACTGACCTTTGAGTCTCATTTTAACTCCGCCACCTTCGCCACATAAATAATTGATGGTCCTCACTCAGAGACAATGCTGCGTCAAGCGTTGCTCCTACGAGCCCATGAGTCACTGCTCTCTCTTCATCCCTTCATCCTCCAACCAGCGGAAACTCTCCATAATTACACTGTGCCAATATGAGGGTCACAGGACGGAGAGCAGGTGTGAGAAACTAGGCTTTCAGGATTTTGGATGAGATTTTTGAATATAGGTACAGTGGTCGCGAGAGAACGCTGGGATGAGGTGCTCGTTTATGCCTAAAAATATTTAAGGATCTTGTCATGCTAATGGGCTATATGCACAGCTAGTGTTTTTCAGCCAATGATAAACTTCGGTTAATGTGACTATTTTCAATTTCATGAGGTTAATTTTACAGCATCGATGTTTAAATGTAATTAAAAAAGCATCCAGTTAAATAGACTTAAGCATTCATGTAGATGTTCAAAAATAGAACAAAATGAAAGATCGTGTAAACGCTAGCACTGTCAGTAGCAGGAGGCTAGCGCAGAAACTCCATTGAAAACACTAGGGTACAATAAATTTTCATATTTTAATGACATGGCGTGGAAAAATGGAATTTACTGCAGTGCTTCTTGTCAGGTCTGAGACCCACTTCATATTGTATATCTATCAGGCAGCGAAGATCGCAGATTTTGAAAGAAATCAGATCCCAAATGGGGCGATTTTGTAATGGCATGGCAATTGTTCATCGGATGTGCTTGGGCTGGCTGACTGACTGAAAATTAAAAGATTGTGTGCATATAGCTCATTTGTGGATGCAACTTTACTCACCGCCTTTAAAAAGTGTAGCATGTATTTAATAGTACTTAACTTTCAATGGCTACCTACCATTGGCAGGTAACAAACACAAAAACAATTATGGCAAAATAAAATGAATACCTGTGACTTGAGACGATACAGTAGCTATGTTTCAATTCACCTATTTGTATGCGCACTTTGGAATATCGCATGAAAAAGGCTTAATGGAAATCCCAAGATGCACATACATTTTTAAAATCCACATTATGTGCACAAATGAGTAGGATAAACTTTTTTTCTCGATAAGAAATAGCAAGATCAGAGGAACAGACCACGTGAAATCAAAAATGGACACGATCGGATGGCATTAATTCACACACCAGTGGGGCGACCACATGATAAAATATCTGAAATGTTGTTTTGGTCATCGTAAAATCCCTCAGCCAAAGTCTGTCATCACAGTGATTCAGTATTATTACCTCCAAAACTGTCTCGCGTCTCTAAAAGCCAGTGTTTATTGCATTTCATATTCATCTTCGAGAACCAAACAATTTATTACAACAATAATTTATTACAATTTATTACAAGAAAACAGGCCCACGGTCTTCCTTCTAATGAAGCTAATTCAGTTTTTCTTTTTAATATTTGGCATCAGTTTATCAAGAAATGATGAGTTTGTTCTTTTTGACTGGATAGAAGATTTGCCGGAGCTATGTATTAAAGGTAATAATGTTGTTAATTATGTTCAGTTTCTTAAACAGACTAATCGTATAGGCTCATAATGCCAATGTATCTTTATGAGCCACAGATACTTTTTTTTTTTTTCCAATTTATGTTTTCAAAGTGTCGGTAGCCATTGACTTGCATGTTATGAAACACCAATGACCATCCTTTCAGCAAAAAAATGTCTAAAGGGATAGTTTGCCTCACATTTACATCTGTTGAGCCAAAAAAAAGAGATTTTGAAGAATGTTGGGAACTGGTAGCCATTGACTTATACAGTAGGAAAAAGGATACTTTGGAAGTCAATGGCTAGCAACCGGTTTCAGACATTCTTCAGAATCTCTTCTTTTTTGTGTTTTTGTGCCTGGGGGTAAGTATATTAAATATAAGCTGTAACTTTGGGTGAAACATCCCTTTAGATACTATTTATTTATGCACAATTTTAAGTCAAATGAATATACTGTGTTCATGTTATTCATTCATTCATTTTCATTTCTGCTTAGTCCCTTTATTAATCTGGGGTCGCCACAGTGGAATGAACCGCCAACTTATCCAGCATATGTTTTATGCAGCGGATGCCCTTCCAGCTGCAACCCATCTCTGGGAAACATCCATACACACCCATTCACACTCATGCACTACGGACAATTTAGCTTACCCAATTCACCTGTACCGCATGTCTTTGGACTTGTGGGGGAAACCGGAGCACCCGGAGGAAACCCACGCCAACACAGGGAGAACATGCAAACTCCACACAGAAAGGCCAACTGACCCAGCCGAGGCTCGAACCAGCGATCAGCGACCTTCTTGCTGTGAGGCGAACGTGCTACCCACTGCGCCACTGTGAGGCCGTGTTCATGTTATATTGCATAACATTTATGCTGCTAGTTAGGTAGGATCCCGATAAAGTTAGGGACATATTTAGTGCTAGATTGAAGTTGAAGGGTGGTTTACGGTGCATCAGTTGGGTTAACAGTGTAATTATTGATGTAAATACAAGTATATTTGTGCCATCACAGCATGTCTATTTAATTCAGGCTTGTGATGATAAATTACCCTCTTGAGTTTGGCAACATTTTCCTCCCCAGTCAGACCATTGAGGGCTCCAGTTATTCCCAGAAAAGCACCCAAGAAACACGGAGCAAAGCCCACCTGTGGAGATATAAACAGAAGCAGAATAGATCAGAGACGGAAACCTTCTCATTCCTTTTTAGGTGACATATAATCGTACACGATTAATCAACTTCATTGTTCATAATAAATGCCATTACACATCTAATCCAGTGCAATTGTTAATTTATAGACTACTGACACACATTTGCACATCTAATAGAATATGCAAGACACACATTGAAAGCTATTAGGGAGACAATGAAAGAATGATGCATTGATTTATTATTAGGATGCTAGATCACTGGAATTCCTTCAGTGTGGTTTTCCAAAGGACATCCCATGTCAATCTGTCATAGAAATCATCAAAAATGTGTCAAGCACAGAGTAAAACCAGACTTTTGGGCACAACAAGTATTTCTGTTTTTTTAAAGTCCAATTGCTATGAAAAAAAACTAAAACGTTTATTTTAATTTATTAAGGCAGAAAAGCTAAACCTACAGCAATGGAAAAACATTTGAAATTGAAAATAATTAACATTTTTCTTTGGATTTACTATTATGTACTTGAGGGTCATGTAATCTTTGTTTTCTGTAAACTACAGATGACATTTCTTCCCAATTTGAAATAAAAACGTTGTCATTTAGAGTATTATTGGTCACAAAAATGACCAAAATTTGCCATGTTGTCAGAGATATTGATTTTTAGACAACACAATACCAATGTTTTAGCTTCAGAAGCATTAAGAAATCTAACCCTGATTTCAACAACAACAGATAAAAACATTTGTTATTTAGACCAACTCCCATTTTTTGCTAAATAAAAGAGCATCAATTTGTAATAAATGCTATCATACTCTTATAAAATAAAACAAACATTAGCATTTTACTCAAACTCATACCAAATAAATCCAGTAAAGAAAGCGAGAATTTTCAAGTGGCCTCTTAATTTTTTGTAAAGCTGTACATTTCTTGACTGTGGTAGGGCTGTTTGATATTGAGAAAAAAAAGACATTGCGATATTTTGTTTTTATGCACTATACAGTTAAAGTGAGAGTTATTAGCCCTCCTGAATTATTAGCCCCCTGAATATTTTTTTCCACAATTTCTGTTTAATGGAAATATATATATATTTTTTTACACATTTCTAAACATAGTTTTAATAACCCATTTCTAATAACTGATTTATTTTATCTTTGCATAATGACAGCAGATACTATTTTATTAGATATTTTATCAAGATACTAGTATTCAGCTTAAAGTGCAATTTAAAGGCTTAACTCAACACTCGAAAAAAATATTGCTTAAGAGGGCTAATAATATTGACCTTAAAATTGTTTTTAAAAAATTATTAAAAACTGCTTTTATTGTAACTGAAATAAGACTTTTTAAGACTAAATAAAACTTTCTCCAGAAGAAGAAATATCATAGGAAATACTGTAAAAAATCCCTTGCTCTGTTAAACATCATTTGGGAAATATTTGGAAAATTAAAAAATAATAATTTTGGCTAATAATTTTGACTTCAACTCTAACTTTGCAAACCATATATTGTGCAGCCCTAGACTGTAGGACTCTTATTTTGTTAAATATTATGACTCAATCTTGCCTCAAGAACTAATTGAAATGTCTAAGTAATATCTGAGGACCTCTTAAGATTAACGCAGCCGATTAAGTCCCTCAATAATATCCACAAAAACGAACGCAAACACACACACACACACACAACTTCTTGCCTGCCTTTTAGAGCTTTCAGAAATGTAGAAAGTGGGTCTCTAAAAATAGCTGTAAAATCTGTTTTGTGGATAAATGTGGTAGGCTGCTGTTTGGGTGTAATCCGCAGATGGGGAAAGGGCCTGTCTTGCGTGCTTTTGTCCGCTTCATCCTGTACATTCATTCCAGCGATCATGTAAACAATGACTTATGCAAACACTCATTTGTTTGACTGCCTATCAAGGGATGGATTACTTGACATGCATGAAGGGAGAGCTCGGCTGGAAAACCCAAAAGGGATCAAGCACGCAGCAACAGCAATAAATAGCAGCTCTTAAGCACTTTACATGCGTCTGTATACTCCAATAAAGACTTTACATTCAGATCCAACATCAACTTTCTCTAGTTAGAACCAAGATGTTTTGTACTGCAGTTATGAAAGATCTTGAGTTTATTCTTGGCCTTTTGTATTACTCGTGTTAATTTGGGACCGTTAAAAGATAGTAAATGATAGGGAGAAGAGCGAGAAGCGTGTGAGGGAATGACGCAAGCCAGATTTTTCATTCATGTAAATTAACAATGTATTGGTGCGTGTGCTATATAGTTCTAGTGTACTCCACACAGGTGAGTGGGCTTTTCAAGCCATTTCTAGGATACACTCCTTCCTCTCTTATGCACCAGGCATTTCGTTAGAAAGACTTCTGTGTTTCTGTTTGTACAGATAGCATTTTTTAAAATATTTTGTACTTTTTTTTCTACAGCCTCATACTCTATATCTAAAGATTTCAATTTAATATTCATATTTATAAGATATAACGTTTTAATTAAATATTACATTTTTTTTGAATGCATAACTTCTATTTCTCCATAATTTAGATTCTTATTGTTATTTTTGTTATTGTTGTTATTATGTTTAAGGTCACGAGTGGTAGTGTAAGCATTTCACTGCTTATCATACTATGTATGACTGCATGTGACAAATCAAATTTGAATTTGAATTATATTCTATTATTATTATTATTACTATTATTATTATTATTATTATTATTACATGGTCCTCTGGAATACTTCAATCAACACATGCTAATCTGGGTACTATGAAACATCGATACAGCGCATTTTGTGTCTGGCTTTTATTCAGTTAGATGTATACCATTCCTTACTTATTAATATGAATAATGTACTACATTCTGAAAAATATATACTTTATGACATATAAATAAGCTATTACATATTATAATATTGGGCCTCACAGTGGCACAGTGGGTAGCACGTTCGCCTCACAGCAAGAAGTCGCTGGTTCGAGCCTCGGCTGGGTCAGTTGGCGTTTCTGTGTGGAGTTTGCATGTTCTCCCTGTGTTGGCGTGGGTTTCCTCCGGGTGCTCCGGTTTCCCCCACAAGTCCAAAGACATGCGGTATAGGTGAATTGGGTAGACTAAATTGTCCGTAGTGTATGAGTGAGAATGGGTGTGTATGGATGTTTCCCAGAGATGGGTTGCAGCTGGAAGGGCAGCCGCTGCGTAAAACATATGCTGGATAAGTTGGCGGTTCATTCCGCTGTGGCGACCCCAGATTAATAAAGGGACTAAGCCGAAATGAAAATGAATGAATAAATGAATATTATAATATTACAATAATAAATAAATACAATAAAATAAAGTTTAAGAATAAATTAAAGAAACCATAGAGTTCAAGTTTTGATTATCAGAGAATGTTCAGTTGTTACAATGAAAGCGTCAACAAGACACTAATCAGTTTTTAAGAAATCCACAAAAGGTTGCCATACTGTTTAATAATTATTATTATCAATAATAATATATGATGTCATAAATGTTTATCATTTAAATATGTTAAGAAATTGTTATATTTGCAATGAAAAGCAACAATATTATGGAGTGTGTACCTATTGCTAAGCCATTAAAAAAAAATTATTATAAATTATTTATTATAATTGAATAAATAGTTTACATTGTGTAATATAAAAAGATTAGTAATATTAATAACAATAATAATAGGTAATTACATAATCTCATTGAGAACCATTGTTGTTATGACAGCTGTACTAATTTATATACAGAGAGGAAGAAAATGATTTGGTTACATGTATATTAATATGTTGTATTACAATAATAATATTACGTTGCACAACAAAATAAAAAAATCAATAAATATGTGCAGTGATCTGTGTATGGCCCACCTGGTCAACAAGCATTTTCTTCAGAGCTGCACTTTTAGTACTGCCTGTAACAAGTCTGTCCAGCACCTTGTACCATCCACCGACCACCGGACCCTTAAAAAAAAACACAAAAAACACTCATTAAAACCCATATCAGACATAAAACCCCCCAAACACTTCAATAAACAATCACGAACACAAGCCCAGAACATTGAAGTCGTGCCAGTGGTGTCATTTGTTTATGACGTGATTATGAAAACAGCGGGCTGTAATTAGCTCCAATCCTCAGTGAATTAATGAGCTTTCTTTTCTTTTTCCCAGTGTGGCTTCAGTCTGGCTCTGATTAACAAACTGATCAATAAATGTGTCAAAAAGTGTCTCCCGCGACTGTTTAAGTCAACAATGACAACTGAATTCTTCTGCAAATCTCTCTTTTAATGCAAATATAATTTGCGGTTCAGCAGCATCCGTGCAAAATCACCCACCAATGTCAAATTATGCATATGGGCGTGTTTAATAAACAGCTGTGTGCTGCTTGAGAACCCGTTTGTCATTCGTCAATGCACAGTTGATATACGGCAGCTTTGTTCATTTTTCTCTATCCTTTTAACAAAACAAAGATGTCAAATGACACATAAAATGATTAATATTGAGCTTCTTGGTTGATTGGGCAGTAAGAATGCAGTCTGAAACCCTAAATGTACAGAGTACAAGCATGTCGGAAACTAAAAATAACTGCTGTTCAGTGCACAGAAAATAATTTCAGGAGTAGCAGGACAAACATTATCTGAAGTTCTGACCTGTGGTTCAGTCTTTTGTTCTAACAGCAGTGAATCAGATTTTACTGCTCTAATAATAACGACTGAGGACTGATGTTTGAAAGGCTGAAGCGAGTGTGCTCAGGCTTGTAAAAGCTTTGAATCATACAGGCCATTTGCAGATTAGACCTCAAGTCATTTGGACAGAACTAGTGCATTAGTGCTGTGTGTGTGTGTGTGTGTGTGTGTGTGTGTGTGTGTGTGTGT
>CAIGQW010015581.1:14830984-14851098 GCA_903798125.1 Danio choprae | reverse complement strand
ATATGAAATTGTTGTGTCTTATTATTGATCTAACTGAACTTATTAATAAAATTTAAGAATTTGCTATGACGTTTCTGTGTGGAGTTTGCATGTTCTCTCAGTGTTGGCGTGGGTTTCCTCCGGGTGCTCCGGTTTCCCCCACAGTCCAAAGACATGCGGTATAGGTGAATTGGGTAAGCTAAATTGTCCGTAGTGTATGAGTGTGAATGGGTGTGTATGGATGTTTCCCAGAGATGGGTTGCAGCTGGAAGGGCATCCACTGCGTAAAACATATGCTGGATAAGTTGGCGGTTCATTCCGCTGTGGCGACCCCAGATTAATAAAGGGACTAAGCTGAAATGAAAATGAATGAATGAATTTGCTATGAAAGATGACATAATAAAAACAAAAAATAGGCCTTTATAATGTTTGATGACATTACATTTTTTATGCATAAAATTCATAAAGTAATTTTAAAGTTGTTTAAAATTCTATAAAATAGAAATTAATACTGTAGTACTCTTGAAAAAACTGTGAAAAAATATCACAATTTGAAGAAAAATATTTATAAAAAATCTAAAATAATTGTCTTATTAATCAAACTGAACGTATTAAAAAATCATTTTTTTAACTGCATTAAACAGATAACAAGCGACAGTAAAGATTTTTATTATTATATAAAATATTCAAATAATTTTTTTAAATACTGTACTATTCATGAAAGAACTGTAAAGAAAAAAATAAATAATCACAGTTTGTATAAAAATTATACATACATAAATATTAAATAATTGTGTATTATTATTAATCTAACTGAACATAGTTCATTCATTCATTCGTTTTCATTTCGGCTTAGTCCCTTTATTAATCTGGGGTTGCCACAGCGGAATGAACCGCCAACTTATCCAGCATATGTTTACACAGCGGATGCCGTTCCAGCCGCAACCCATCTCTGGGAAACATCCACACACACTCATTCACACACATACACTACGGACAATTTAGCTTACCCAATTCACCTATACCGCATGTCTTTGTACTTGTGGGGGAAACCGGAGCACCCGGAGGAAACCGACGCAAACACGGGGAGAACATGCAAACTCCACACAGAAATGCCAACTGACCCAGCCGAGGCTCGAACCAGCGACCTTCTTGCTGTGAGGCGATCGTGCTACTCACTGCGCCACCGTGCAGCCCTAACTGAACATAGTAATATATTTAAAGAATTAGCAACAAAAGATGACACACATAATTAATAAAAACAAAGAAAATAGCCCTTTATAACGTTTGATGTCATTAATAGATTTTTTTTTATGCAATAAACTGAAAAAATGACAGTAAAGATGTTTATTATTATATAAAATATGCAAACAATTATTTAAAAAAAACATTCTAAACTATAAACTGTTCTTGGAAGATTTGTGAAAAAAAAAACATAGTTTGCATAAAAATACGATATTGTAAAAAACTGAGATTGCAATATTTTCATTTACTGTGATGTACATTGCAATATAAATGCAATTTGACCAGATGACTTGAATAGCTTCTAAAGAATTCAGTTTGGGATTGATTGCTATAGGGGAGCGTTATCTGCATAAAATATAGGCTAATTTTAAAACAAGCAACAGTGACAAGCAAAGTTCAAAACAACAGAGAAAAGATTCAAATAAACAATAATTTATGATTTTTCTGAGGAGTCAAACAGTATGCAGAAAGAGAAATTAGATATAATCCCTGTATAATAATAATAACAACAACAACACTGTATCGTTTTCATTGAGTAAATAATGATATAATGTAATCTTTAAGCTACAAACATTTAATTTATTGTGCCCAAATGGCTTAAATTTGCTTGAAATGCTTACGGTCACAGGCCTTAATGCCACATGTAAATAATAAACCTTTACTCTGGTTAAAATTTGAAATGACTCCACTATGTTGTTAACTGTAATATCTAATCAACTATAATCCAGACTGCATTGCAGATCCCTGCGATGTGAATATTGTGGACTCGCACATTGTGATATGGATGCTGAAACTATATATAGTGCAGCCCTAATTGTGTCTATTTATTAACCTACCTGAGCGAGCGTATTAATAAAATTAAAGAACTTTTAAAAAATCCAACTCACTGGCCAAGTTTTAGTGCATTCATGTCTCTTGTCCAGCGAATAAGCACAGGGCCACATCACTGAGAAAACATCCCATTATTATTCACATTTTAAAATCACCCCTCATCCCTTTCATTTAAAGCATCTTGCCGTCTAATATTAAACCTACACCCATAGGGCTGCTGAAGTTTCTATAAATATTCAAGTCCTCTGTAAAACAAAGGCGATGAATCACAGCTTATGTCTGTAATCTTGATTACATAAACTTGCATCCTCAACCGCTCAGCGCCACACAAGGCCGCTGGTGATTTGAAGCGTTTTGGCCAAGTTGTCAGCATCAGTCTGGCCAAGAACTAATTAATCCTAATGCTAGAGTTTGAGTGACTCATAACGCACACCAGCGGCGTGTCTGAGCAGGCTCATTGATTAACAATAAAGTGCGCTCTCATTCACTCGTACTGTTAAACCAGGTGAAGAGGCAGCAGTCAATCGCCTCTGATTAGTTAATGCACAGTAATCACACATCAAATTATAGCTGAAGTGTGTAAATTCGGCCCCACTGGCGTCAGTTATAACGAAGCCCACAAATTAGTGATTGTTTTCAAATAAACTCCTGGCGTCCCTCATTGCTCAGAAATCAAATAAAGTCATTATCGGTTGTAACAGCAAAACTAGAATGAGAAATCACTCTGAATAATTACAGAAACTTTTCCACTCAAATTACTTTATTTTAA
The DNA here is from genome assembly GCA_903798125.1 of Danio choprae. Lineage (NCBI taxonomy): Eukaryota > Metazoa > Chordata > Actinopteri > Cypriniformes > Danionidae > Danio > Danio choprae. Next base: position 14,848,274 of record CAIGQW010015581.1, on the reverse strand, counting down.
TGATTAGCGTTTTTAACTTAATGTACCCTTTGAAATGTTTCCATTGTACATTGACTGAACTCATGTGTCTGCAGGCTTCATGAAGTCAAATTTAAGACTTTTTAAGACCCTTATGAAGGAAAGTTCTGACTTTCAGACAGATTTTCTAATGGCCCATTAAAAATTTCTAATTCAGATTTTCCTTAGACACATATTTTAAATAATGTGTCAAAACAAGCAAACTCTAGCTGTATACAGTCGTGGCCAAAAGTTTTAAGTATGACACAAATATTAGTTTTCACAAAGTTTGCTGCTAAGCTGCTTTTAGATCTTTGTTTCAGTTGTTTCTGTGATGCACTGAAATATAATTACAAGCACTTCATACATTTCAAAGGCTTTTTATCGACAATTACATGACATTTATGCAAAGAGTCAGTATACGCAGTGTTGGCCCTTTTTTTTCAGGACCTCTGAAATTCGACTGGGCATGCTCTCAATCAACTTCTGAGCCAAATCCTGACTGATAGCCACCCATTCTTTCATAATCACTTCTTGGAGTTTGTCAGAATTAGTGGGTTTTTGTTTGTCCACCCGCCTCTTGAGAATTGACCACAATGGGATTCAAATCTAGGGATTTTCCAGTCCATGGACCCAAAATTTCTATGTTTTGGTCCCCGAGCCACTTAGATATCACTTTTGCCTTAAAAGTCTCTTTATTCATCAGGGGTCGCCACAGCGGAATGAACTGCCAACTTAACCAGCATATGTTTTACACAGCGGATAACCCAGTACTGGGAAACACCCATACACTCTTGCATTCACACACATATACTACGTCCCATTTAGTTTATTCAATTCACCTATAGCGCATGTCTTTGGACTGTGGGGGAAACCGGAGCACCCAGAGGAAACCTACGCAAACACGGGGAGAACATGCAAACTCCACACAGAAATGCCAACAGACTCAGCCGGGACTCGTTCCAGCGACCTTCTTGCTGTGAGGCGACAGTGCTAATCACTGAGCCACTGTGTCGCCCAACATAACGTTTCTTCTTTAAAAAAAAAAAATGTTAAACTATAATAAACTAAATGTATGTACAACAGTCTGTCCAGGTCAGTGTTCCCACCGGGAAGCTATAAACATATGGAGAGCTTTTAAACAAATGGTGTTGTAAGGAAGATAATTAAACCATAATAGTAAATATAGTAAATATACATAATTATTAGCCCTCCTGTGATTTTTTTTCTTTCTTTTTTTACATATTTCCCAAATTATGTTTAACAGAGCAAGGAATTTTTCACAGTATTTGCTATAATATTTTTTCTTCTGGAGAAAGTCTTATTTGTTTTATTTCAGCTTCAATAAAAGCAGTTTTAATTAAAATAATTTTGATTGTCTACAGAAGAAACTAGTGTTATACAATGACTTAATTACCCTAACTTGACTAATTAACCTAGTTAAGGCTTTAAATTTCACTTTAAGCTGAATACTAGTATCTTGTAAAATATATAGTAAACTATTATGTACTGTCATCATGGCAAAGATAAAAGAAATCAGTTATTAAAAATGAGTTATTAAAACTATTAAATCTTGTTTTTGTCAAACAGGAATTAAGGAAATAAATATACAGAGGGCTAATAATTCAGGAGGGCTAAGAATTCTGACTTTAACTGTATATAACCTTTATTGAGATGGATTATTGGCGATTGGATGGACATAGGAAAATTAAGACCCGTTTAAAAGAATTTAAGACCTACAACACAATATTTCAGTGAATTTAAAGGGCACCAATTTTAACCATTTTTCAAGATTTATTATAAATATTCTGTGTCTCCAGAATGTGTCTGTAAAGTTTCAGCTCAAAATACCCATAAGATTATTTATTATACCTTTTATGTGAGCTGTTTTAAGATTGTAGCTGTTTTTGTAGCCTGTGCCTTTAATGCTAATGAGCTGGCTCTCCCCACCCACCGTTCCCATGTGCGTGTCACAGTCATAGCCTTCACGTAGAGGAACAGCTCAGTGACAGACAAGAATGAAGCAGATCTCCCTTACTACAGTAAGAACTTTCACAGCAGTTATTTGATATATTTGTTGTGAACTTAATCTAAGCCTTTCTGAAGCATGAGTCACACACAATGTAAAGTTCGCTCGCGTGCACACACATTAGCTTTGCACTGTTTTTGCATGACAAAACGTGACATGTGGCAGGGTACACGTAAATATCCACTGCTGTATGGACATCCTTAAGTTAATGTACAAAATTAACCTGATTTAAGTCCACAAACCGGGACTAAAGCAATTGTATTGACGCTATGCGGCTGTGGTGATAAATTACGTAGCAATTTTACTGTCTTTATTACAAACATGCACTGTTTTAAAAGCGTTTTAAACTTGTAAAACTCATTCTTGATCACATTTGATGATGATTGATGATCCTAGCAAGCTGAACAGATCTTTTAATCCCAGTTGCTTTGTGCAAGTCCTGTCCTGTCTTGTTGATACGATTATAAGCTTTACTACAGAGACATGTTAATACGCGGCTGTCAATCAATTAAGTGGGCGGGGAAACCGCACTCCTACATCAAGTTGCTGTCGGCCTCAAAATGGGAGGTATTTGGATCCTATTTTACAGTCAGGAAATAAAAAAAAAGACTTATTGTCTTTATATCACCCCAATATGACTGTAGACACTATACCTACACACTGTTCTGTCCAAACAGCTTACAAAAGAGGATTTTCGTCATAGGTGCCCTTAAAGGCATTTTAAGGCCTTGTATGTTGTTTTTGCAATTTAAGACTTTTTAGCACCCTGTAAACTGTGATCTTAAAAGGTAAGCAAATTTGGATTAATCATGCTTATAATATGAATGATATGAATGCTTGAATCTAAATGTCTCTGTTCTAAGTCATCTTTGTTGATTCTTGCTGCCTTATTTTTTTTTTTATTGAATCAAATGAATTTTTCTAGTCATCGAAACTTACATCAATCAGACTGACTAAAAATATTTTGGTGTATAACTTAAATTTAGTTGAAACCTGATTAACTAATTAAAATAAGGTAAAGCACATAAACATTTTTGTTGTTTTGACTTTTTGCCATTCATTTCTTTACAGTGCAGACAAAGTGCGAAACTTGAATCGTGAACCAAATCGCCAAATGAGACATTTTAATTATTTATTTAGTCGCTACTTATTTATATTTAACCATAAATAAGAGTTAATAAGAGTTGTTAAACAGGTGCAGAACAATCTAGCAAACATTTATAGTTAATTAATAGTTGCTGGTATATGAAACAAGCTAACCATTTTTCTATAATGTACTTAAAAAATTTTTTAAATAAAATTATTGGTAACACCTTATATTAAGTCACAATTCACGCTGTTGACAAGCCATTAACTAAGACTATTACCTCAATAAACTACTAGTTAGCAGCTTATTAATAGTTAGTAAGGTTGGAGTTAGGTTTTGGGTAGGATTAGGGATGTAGAATAAGATCATTCTTTATAAATACTAATAAACCGCTATTATTTTATAGGTAATAAGCCAGTAGTTAATAGCATGTGACAAACTACAGCAGAAAAAACATTTTTGCTGCTTGTTCAAACTACTTATTTAAAATGAGCTGAATACATGCAATTGTTGTGTTTTTTGGGCACAACTCAATTCACTTTTAAGTTAACTTAATTTGTGTTGGGACAATATGAAGGAATTGTGTGAATCCCAGCATTTTTACAGTGTAAAGTGTTACCAAATTATGTGAAAAATATCAGTTCTGACGTTCTCATGTCACTATCAGTGTACCACTGTTTTCAACCAAGCTCCTTTCTGCCGAATTTGTGTACATGACCTACTGATATACAACTTCAAGAGCTGATTGAGACCTATCTAGGCCTGTCACGATAAGGACTTTTTGTTGTGCGATATATTGTCACAAAGATTGCTGCGATAAGCGTTATTATTGTCATTTTGAGATCATTTTATGACACTAATTATATAATGATTATATAATGTCATAATAATGCAAATAGCCAAAAACACTTTACAATACTGATCACTCTTAAGGCTATTTAGATTTTATAATTTGATGTTAAAAAGGTAAATGTCCTGTTATATACAGTATATATTATTAAATGTCCTATTAGGTAAATGTCAAATTATAAACGTTGACAACTGTGAGGTAGAGCGTAAACGTCATTGTAAAATGGCTTTAACGTTATTTGTGAATTTGTAATTATATATTGCAACGATAAAAATGATTGAGGTCATCTCCAAGTATTGCACGATAAGTCGATATATTGATTATTGTGACAGGCCTAGACGCATCCAAAGACTTCAGCAGGACAACTCTGTAAAACACTGGACTTCAAGCTGTTTTTGTGCTGCCATCTTCTGGTAACAAGGTGTAATTACAGCAATGAATTAATGCATGAATACAATTCTTAATTTAAGGTAGGAATATTATTTTCATAATAAAATTTTAGATGAAAATATAATGAATTCCTGGTTCATTATGAGTTAAAGTTACAATCAAACCAACATCCTGAAATAGACTTTCCCCCCTTAATCTATGTAAAACCCACAGTAACAAAGATCAAGCAAACAACTAAACAAACTGCTGCTTAGGGAGGTTTTCCGTTGTTTATGTGGCTGATTCATTATTCAGGCTCAAAAATAACCAGGCTGTGTAGAAGTGATAGTGCAAACAGAAAAGGTAAACATTTAATCTGTAGTGTCTGAGATAGAGTTGACCTGAAGAGAATTGGAAACATCAACTACTTGGGGGGGAAAAAGGGAAAAAAGCACTTACCAGCAGTTATAATCTGTACCTTCCATGGATGTTTGACCATCAAAGCCTGATAAGATCTCCAAAGACCCGCCATGAGACAAAGTCTAAGAAAGGAAAACAGTGGACAGCTCAAATTACTGCAATGAAAAGGTTTTAGTGTGGTTTGCTAGAATAATATTGATTTTGACAATCAGTTATTAGGAAAATAAAATTATTCATATTAAAAAGATTTTTGCATCATAATGCAGATTATTTTATCAGTAGTCTTGTTCTTTATAGAGCACTATGTTTCTGAAATTATAAAGGCATTAAACATTTTTGTAGATTTTAAATGTTTTTTGTGACATTTATTATAATATTTATAACAAATTGATTACATTAACAATATGCTTTTGGTGGCATTCTTCATAGGCTGATGATTTCTCCCAGGCTGAAACTACTTAGGCAGATAAACAATATATATATGTAATTATTCATTAATTATTCATGTTAAAAGTTACATTAAAGTGGAGAAAATTAATTTGTGCACAGTTTTGCCAAACACTGAGGCAGAAAATGATCTGTCATACATTTCTGTGAAATCAACAAAAAATACTAACTTGATAAACATAACAATTATAAAAAAACTACTATATTTGTTCAGTTATTTACTCATTTACTGTAAATGTTATATTATGTAATAAAATAATAATATAAAGCATAAAAAGATTTATTTTCCAAATAACAATTTAGAACATATAATACTATTGAATTTCCACTATAAATTTTAGCATTGCTCAAGAAAATTTATTTTCTATGAGTTTAAATTTTCAATGAATTAATTAATTCATTTTCTTTTCGGCTTAGTCCCTTTATTAATCTGGGGTCACCACAGCGGAATGAACCGCCAACTTATCCAGCATATGTTTTACGCAGCTGATGCCGTTCCAGCTGCAACCCATCACTGGGAAACATCCATACACACCCATTCACACACACATACACTAAGGACAACTTAGCTTACCCAATTCACCTATACCGCATGTCTTTAGACTTGTGGGGGAAACCGGAGCACCCGGAGGAAACCCACGCCAACACGGGAAAAACATGCAAACTCCACACAGAAATGCCAACTGACCCAGCCAGGGCTCGAACCAGCGACCTTCTTGCTGTGAGGCGATTGTGCTACCCACTGCGCCACCGTGCTGCCCTCAATGAATTTAAAATTCATTTTAAATTTAAGGACTGTGGTCCCTTAAAGATGATTGTTTGGTGATTCATGGCATTTTAAAAGACTGAAAACTAGTTTGAAAGAAGATTTGCTTAATCAAAATAACAGAATGCATTTGCTAGATAGCTCAAGAGACTGTTAAAGAACACCAATCTGTAACTAAGTTTATATGTAACATATTTCTCCAAATGCCATAATTGGTATAATACAGACTCAGTGTTTCATTACATTTTTACATGCGTTACAAAAAAGGTAATACCTATTACTCAATACATGCCGTTTGGATTACGAGTTGCTACGACAAATATTTTTTACATTATTTCATTACACTTAGATATATATAATTTAAATAGTGCAAAAGGACAAAAACAACAACATGGGAAAACACATAGTAGATGAAATGAATTTAAATAATGCAACTAAGTTACAAGGTAATGAAACAATTGCAATCACGACACACAAAAGTGGAATATTCTCTGTAAAGGTTACTGCTCTCGAAAGTCACTCAAACGCGCGCTCTCGCTGATCAAAGGCGCGTGCAATGCGCGTGGCAGCCGCACCATATATTTTCAATCTTAAAAATAAAACGAATATTTTATTTTAAAGAACCGGATAAGAGTAATTCGGCTTCATAATATACACTCAATTGCAACACTTACAACGTATCGATCACTGCACATATTAATTTTTCTATATTAATACAACTTCTTGCGGTCTTCTCCAAGTGCACAATAACGTTAAATAAGCATTAACGCTACTTTAATGTACCACTCGTGCACAGTTAGTTTTACCTCGTGAGGAGACTTAAGTTAGACCTATGAGCTAAAGAAGTGTATCCTTACCTTTTTACGTAAAGAGAAGTGAAACAATGTCTCAAAGAGGTGTTGGAGTTGCTGAAATTACAACAGGTTTACTCCTGTTTTCAAAAGAAAAAAAAGAGAAGAGAGAACTTCAGAAAATGTGACTTTAAACACACTAGACGAACTCAGCCCATTTAATGTTGCCCCGATTCAACTCATTTTACACAAGTGACACAAGGTGATGCTCGACTGCGTTGTGTGAAGCAAGCGAACGCTTATTAATTCAAAATAAAAGTCATGAGTTGAAACACCACCCAAGAAGCTAGTTAATATTATATAATAAAAAAGATATTAAACTATAACTATTTTTAATATATTTTTAAAGCGTCTTAAACAAGAATATTTGTAATGGATTGAATTATGTCAACTAGTCATGACACAATCCGAGTACCTGAATTTTATTTTGAAAAATACAGGGACGCCACACAAAACTCGTGTTTTATGAAGACATACAGTTGAAAGTGTAAGTTTAAATATTCACATCTTTGACGTTATTGAAGAAAAAAAAGCAACGTAGTTTTAGTTAGGCACAAGATATTTTATTGCGCTTTTAATACAGACAAAATGTTCATAAGTGGAATGCCTTGCAGCTCTGGAGGTCAGTTTGAAGCTTGTAAACGGATAAACAATGTGAAACATACACATACAAAACTATTCACTGTACACATTTTTGATAGATAAATCGAAAAAGAACGTTTTTCCGCAAATGTCATGAAATCTGAAATCCCTAACTGAGATTTGACTATGCCTTATTTAAAATAAAACATAAACCAAACTATAAAATTACTGTACACAAAATAAAAGCAGCTCAATTAAAAATAGAAAAACACAAAGCAAAGACACTAACGAAGGGTCCTGAGACAAAGATGTACATTTCATTAATACATTTTGACAAGTGGGACCAAGTAGACAAATAAATTTTCACTGAAATAATGTGCAACACTCCTCTCTAAGTGGAAGTGTGATCAACTACTGTTTGATCATGTAAACTTAAGTGCATCACAGATTGTTGTATGCATATTTGCACGATTACTGTTACGATTAGAAGCAATTGATGTTTCAATTGCTCTTTATATTTAATTCCTGCTAAAAGACCTTTACAAAGTTCCTCTGTAATTGTTTCTCAAATTTTCTCATTGCTAATCAATGCCACTTATCGATCAGGCATTGACAAGTAAACCAGTGAAAAAAATAAATACACACTATAAAATTCAAGTATTTAACAGAAAGTCTCTGCAATGTAAATTATAAATCTAGTTTGGTTTCTCTCTGGGGCACTGTAGTGCTAAATGATAAGCAAATAATAACCCTTTGGACTTATTTTTCATTAATTTCCCACATTTTTTATATACACAACAAAAAATAATAACACAAAGTAGACTGACACTTAACATCTGTTTCAGCCTTCAAGACATGAATGAATTGGAAAAAGAAAACAATATTGTTCACAATCAGAGCTACAGTAACGCAGTAAAGCAACAATATCTTTAAATTGTACAAAGATTCAAGGTAGTAACATGTATGCAAATTATTAGCAATGCTGTAATAAAGGCAGATTAAACTTGAGCTGAAAAATGCAGGTGAATGTTTCTTCACTTTGGATAATTTGCTCAAAAACACTTCAAATGCACATGTATGCGATACAAGACGTCATGAAATCAGCTCACGTTTGCAATCAATTATTTACATACTGTGATTTGCACAGTATATAACTGTATAATCATACTATAAAGCGATTTCAAACACACCACTGAACAAACCAGTGAAAATAACTCCTCATTTCTTAGTTCAAGTAAAAGATTTTCAAATTGCTATGGTCACTAATGGTCAAATAATCTCCAAAATCGGGATCCGTTGATGTTTTGACCTGCATTGAATGTGTAGCAAATCAAACCAGCAGCAAGAGGCGGCTAAGGCTTATGTTTAAATAGAGCAATCAAGAGATTAAGTGCTTAAATGTTCCCTTCTCCATTGCATGCGGATACAGTTGCTCACGTATAACCTCAGTAGTCCATTCCCTCATCGCTTTCATAGCAGTCTGAAGGAGCATCGGTCCCAAAGTAACGGTCCCCAAAATTACCTGCAACACAGTGGATGTTGATTACGAGGTGCTGAATGTTTTTGGGTTATGAAAGAGCTCTTCTTACCTATTCCTGGAATGATGTGAAACTCATCGTTGACCTTCTTGTCGACGGCAGTGGTGATGATGCGCACTTTGGGAAAAGCGTAGGCCACTGAATGAACCCCCATCTCCGCCATGAGCAGAGACAGCAGGAAGATCTTGTCCTCCTGGACGTCGTGATCCTGGAACAAATTAGTTTGTAAAACAATTGAAATATCTACATATATTGGATGTAAAGAAATATTATTATTATTATTATACATAACATAATACCATAATATCTATCTATCATTTTTTAATTGTCCCTGGGACCAAAACCCCCCCCCAAAAAACTGGTAGTCCAACCTTTATTGTTTTATTTCTTTTTTTAATCAACTTGGTATCAAAGTTTATTTATTTATTTATTTATTTTTAATTGTCCCTGAAAAAAACCCCATCTGAAATCCTGGTAGTCCTACATTTTATGTTTCATTTATTTTTTTTAAATCAAGTTGGTACCGAAGTACCGGTTCTTTTGGCAACACCGTTATCGCAAACTCCAAGTCAAACACATATTGACAGTGGTTTATCGATGTATAAAACGACACACAACATGATTACCCAATTTGTAAGAGAATGCAAAAGCATTGAAATTGGCTATATATTTCCTTCTATTAAGATAGTCCAATAGGCAGAGGGGATTCACATTTGATAGCCTGACTGGAAAATATAATAGCCCGAGCCCGAAGTGTTGGGATAGCAGTTTTGTGAGCCCTGAATACAATACAATGAGTAAAAGTTTGTATAAACACCTCTAAGGATATATAACAAACAGGATCAATGAACAAAGGCTAGTCAAATCTCTCTTATTCTCTTATTTTAAACCATTTGAACTTTGCACAAGAATTGTTTGTTTTGATGCAAGAGAGATCAGTCAAAGATTATATAGAAAAGTGCTTTACATGGGGTTTCCTCTGAAACTTTTCAAATTAAAGAGGACAATATCAGTTCTCTTATTACACATCATAAGTTTAGCATAGTGAGATGCTGACATTTATCTTGCACAAATTCTGCTGAAAAGGCATAGATTTAGGATAGGATAGGATAGGATTAGTCAAACTAATCCAAAATCTACTTAATACACAGGTTATGTACAAAACTGTCCAGTATCTTCACTCATTTGGGAAATCTATTTCAAAACATACCATGCCATTTTAGTTGCACATTAAGATATCGATTAACAAAGCAACCCTTATTATAATGTATATTAATTATAATGCAAATGATTATTAAACCTGACGATGTGCGTTTGACCCACAAAGATCAGCAGTCATATGCGTTTACGAAAACACCTTCAGTCTTAAGTCTTTTTCATTCATTCATTCATTAAATCGTTTTCTTTTGGCTTAGTCCCTTTATTCATCAGGGGTCGCCACAGCAGATTGAACCACCAACTTATCCATGCGGATGCCCTTACTGCTGCAACCCAGTACTGTGAAACCTTTAGCCTTTTCAATTAGTATTATGATTTCTGTATAAAAAAAATAAAAAATTAATTTGTCAAACAAATACTAGAACAACAGCTTACAGTCAGGAAATAAACATGGGTGTCTACAGTATCACAGATCAACACCTCAGTTTGAAAGCAACTTGATCTTGTAGCAATTACACTGTTATGCCAGTAGGTGGAGAAAGCAACCATTCAAAAAAAAAAGTTCAATTAGTTACTGTATTTACTAACACAAAGATGTAACGTATTTATTCTTCTTTGGTAATGTTAGTTAATGAAAATAAAACTTGTTCATTGCCAGTTCATGTTAACCACAGTGTATTAACAAATGTTAACAAACACTTTTGAGTTTTAATAAATGTTGAACTACGATTAATAAATGCTGCACAAACATGGTTCATACTATTATTACTATATGATATTAATTCCTGTTATTAAACACACTAATGGAAGCCTATGTAAAGCTTAACCAAAATGTTATTATTGAAGATAAAGAATAAATTGATAACAATTGATTAAAATGTTATTCATTCAAATCATAAATTATAATACTTAAAATAGTTCAGCACATAAAACGGTGTAAACTGCTTAGTATATGACATTTTTCTTAGTTTTTTTTCCAATTAGTAGCTCACCCCAAAATTACAAATTGTCATCATTTACTCAGCCTTTACTTGTTTCAAACCTTTATGAGTTTCTTCCTTCTGTTGAACACTAAAGAAGATGAAGTTGAAAGCCTGTAACCATTGACTTCCATAGTAAGAAAAACAAATGCTATGGAAGTGAATGGTTACAGGTTTTCAGCTTTCTTCAAACTATGTTCTTTAGTGTTTAACAGAATAAAGGATAAATTATAAATGCTTGGAACCACTTGAGGGTGATTAAATAGTGAGTGAATTTTTATTTTTGAGTGAACTATCCCTTTAAGTTTAAATTAATCATGATCTCCATTTTAAACAACAATTCCGAAAAATAAAAAATAAAAGATTCATGATTGTCTTATTATCCAGAATTGTGTCTGCAGAGATGACTTACCAGTAAGACTCTGACAGCCATGAGAGCGGCGGCTCCTGTGGAAACAGTGCTGTCCATCAGGATGACATAGTCCTCACTGATGTCCTTGGGCAGACGCAGGTAATGGAGCTGAGGAGAAAAATCACACCAGAATAAGACAGGTTTATAGTCCGAGACCAGATTTATGTGCCATTAGGTACAACCTGAAACATGCAAAACAGATGGAGACGTCCATAAGTTAAAGAGCGATTCTGCATTGAGACTCAAGTTTAACATATAAGATTTCAGACCACAGCAAGAATTCATGAAGCTAAGAGTCATTCTACCACTGATATAATTTTAGAAACATTATTTAATAGTTGAAAAACGTACATAGTGCCGTTTAAAATGACTGGTGTGTGTGCGTGCGTATAATCACGTCATACTTTTTATTCCTTTGATGTTCTGTCTGAAGTCTCTCAAACTTTATAGATACATTTCATATTAAGTCTTCAAATGAGGCATTTTTTTTTTCAAATATGAAAATTCTTATTGTTACATAATCTAAAAATTCTCAGAATTTGAAGCTATATTATTATTTTTATGTTAATATAACTATACAGACTAAATAAAGTCTTTATTACTAGACATTTAAAATGTTTATAAAGGGATAGTTCACCAAAAATGAATATTTCCTCATCATTTAATCACCCTCAAGTGGTTATGAATTTCTTTTTTTCTTTTGAAGACAAAACCAGATTTTCTAAAGATGCTGAATCTCAGCCACTGACTTTCATAGAATTTTATAATTTTGTGTTCAACAGAAGAAAGAAATTTAAACAGGGTTTAAACAAGTGGATGGAGTAAATGATGGCAGAACTGTTCATCTTTTTGGGGTGAACTATCCCTTAAAAAAAAACAGAAACCTCTGGGAATATGTTAATTGTTGTTAAATGTTAATTGTTGACAATCACGTTGTATATGGTCAAATAAAATTACATTAAAATTGATTACATTTGAAATGTTTCTTTTTATAATGCCAATTATAAACAATAGTAAATATTTTATGTCTTATCATATAACACTAAATCATAAGCAATATTTTTTAAATAAGTTTAATAATTAAAAATAATTATTTGTTAATTGAAATAATAACAACAACAAAAACAACATATTAATAAATACAAATATTAAACAAACTAATTAAAACTACAATCGTTGCTTTGGCCCAAACAGAAGTACTAAAATACTAAATGCTGAATAAATATTTCTATTTGAATAAATATAATAATGCATACAGTTTAAAACAAATTTAATAAACAAAACAAGCAATATTGTTATATAATTTAAAAGAATTATTTGTTAATTGAAAGAAATATAATAATAATAATAATAATAATAATAATAATAATAATAACAATAAATACATTGCATTAATAAAATACTAATATTAGACCAAAAAAACTAATTAAACTACAATCGTTGCTTTGGCCCAAACAGAAGTACTTAAATACTAAATCCTGAATAAATATTTGAATTTGAATAAATAAAATAGTGCATACAGTAAAAAAAACTAAAACAAACACTAGTACTGGTACTAATTTTGACTAAGAGAATGTACAGCTAGAGCGAGCTATACTCAATTCATTCACAAAAACAGCACACGCAGTCAAACATGCATCCATCCATCGGCATCAGCACAGAGCTGTCCAGTTTATCATGTACTTTACAGCACAACACATGTTATATGTCAGACGAGAACAGACACACACACACACATATATCAAAGCAGCAGTGAAACGGTGAGCTGAACAGTAAATCACATCAAGGCTGAGCACACAAGGACACATGATAACAGCAGTTTTCTGATCAGGGTTTGTTTATAGATGTGTGTGTGGGGAAGATGCGAAACCTCAGGCTCTCCTGTGTCGTGATTGGTCTGGATGAGGATCTTTCCCAGTCGAATGTCCTTACAAACAGCCATCAAGGCCTGTTCCATGGTCTCTCCTGCCCGCAGAATGGACACACCGGTGATCTGTTAATGGAGAAACAAGAGCTGGTATTTACACTGGCAGTCAAAAGTGTGGAATAATCAACAGTTCTGCTTTTTAATGACCACAATGGATCAATTTATTTATTTTATTTTAACTAACTGATGACCGGTCAGCTCATTTCACACTTATTTTAAATTGTTCTATTTTTTCATTCATTCATTCATTCATTTTCCTTCAGCTTAGTTCCTTTATTTATGAGGGGTCGCCACAGCGGAATGAACAGCCAACTTATCCAGCATATGTTTTACGCAGCAGGTGCCCTTCCAGCCACAACCCAGTGCTGGAAAACACGCATACACTCTCGCATTCACACTCATACATTACGGATCAATTCACCTATAGCGCATGTCTTTGGACTGTGGGGGAAACCGGAGCACCCGAAGGAAAACCACGCCAACACAGGGAGAAACTCCACACAGAAATGCCAACTGACCCAGCAGTGTCGCCCCCCATTTTATTTTTAATTGTACTTATTTTAATTAATTTTAATAAAAAAATATTATGTCTACAATAAATATTATGTCTACTATGCCTATGTGTATTTATTTGATTAAAAAAAACATTGTTTAAGCAATAATAAATATTTATTATTAAATAAATATTATAATAAATTACATTAAATATGATTAAAAATGAAAGAAACAAGAGCTATAAAGAGCTGGTATTTACACTGGCAGTCAAAAGTGACTTTTTAATTTATTCAATTAAAAACTAACTGAATCAAATAACTGAAAAGTAAAAACAGTGAGAGTCAATCAATGATTTCTAAATAAAATGTTTTCTTTCTTTTAAATCTAAAACGCAATAAATGTCAGCCATCATGCCAGTCTTTAGTGTCACATGACCTTTCAAGTACGTTGATTTGCTTTTGTATAATTAAAAAAGTTAAATAAACAAAACGCTGCTTTGTGTGGACACATTTATAGTTCTGTTTTTTAATTACTACCAAGAATGAATTTATTTGATCAAAAACTAACAAAACAAAACAACTGAAAAGTAAAAACGGTATAAGTGAATTAATATGATTTCTAAATAAAATGTTTTCATAAATATAAAACACAATTAATTTCAGCCATTACAGCCTTCATTACCAGCCTTCAGTGTCACATGACCTTTCAAATATGTTGATTTCCTCTTTTTAGAATAGTTAAAAACCGCAGATTTCTGTAGAAACATTTATATAAAGTTCAAAATAACAAAATTGGGGCGACACGGTGGCTCAGTGGGTAGCACTGTCGCCTCACAGCAGAAGGTCGCTGGGTCGAGTCTCGGCTGGGCCAGCTGGCATTTCTGTGTATGTTCTCCCCGTGTTTGTGTGGGTTTCCTCCGGGTGCTCCGCTTTCCCCTACAGTCCAAAGACATGCGGTATAGGTGAATTGAATAAACTAAATTGGCCGTAGTGTATGAGTGTGTATGGATGTTAGGTAGGGTAAAACATAGCAAGGGTAAAACATATGCTGGATAAGTGATGTCACCGATAAATTGCATTACATTGATTTCACATGTGCTTCAAGACGCGTATAAAAGAGGTGTTCCACTAGCGTTCTGGTCAGACGCAGTGTTGAAGTTCCCTTAAAGGGGAACTACATTTTAAAATATATCCCAACAAACAAAAATAACTTAATTTAAATACACTGAAATTAGAATCTAACAAATGTATACAATCCAATTAAATGTTTTTTTTTTAAAGCTTATTGAAATCAATATCAGAATTGGCCAATTTGCTTGTTAAAAAAAAAAACATTGTTAATCTGAATAAGTCATGAAAAATAATCAAGATCAGTGAATCATTAATTTATACATTACATTTTTTCAAATAAACATACTCTTTTCCCGCTCAGCCTCTTCCCTTCATATACAGTTCCTTGAGGAGTTTCAACAGACACCGGCTAAAAAGAAAAATAGAAGAAAAATAACACATCAGGGATTGATTTCTTTTAACTAATATGCTGTAAAATTAAGTGTTATGATCTATAATGAAGACTTGCTTCACTTCACACCATGAAAAAAAAAAGAATATGTCCATAGGGGCACTGGTAAGTATTATGAGCAACATCCAGAGCTCATAACATCGGGTTTAAAACACTCCACTCACCTTCAGCGGCAGGAAGGACAGAGCGTGCTCGATGAGGAGCCTCATTAATCTCTTTGAATAGAAAATAAATTCATCCCGACTGGTTTCTTTATTCCTGGGGGCAACAGAGGACACCGTCAATAATGCACAACAGAGGAGGAGGAGAATATGATACTGTAAACAGACAAAAACAATCCTCCTTATTTTATTTTAATTAGCCAATTAGGTTTCAGTGACCCAAAACGTAAAAATACAGCTACTGACCAGCTCATTTCACACTTATTTTAATTACCAATTAATCATAAGTTTTCCTCTCTATTTATTATTTGCAACATACTGCAATAAATATTAGGTCTACTATGCTCACTAAGGCATAACTTATTTGATAAAAATAATAATAAAAAATACAGTGAATTGTTATTTTTGGTTGGGTAGTGGGGTAGGGTTATGTCCTGATTGTTTAAATAATATTTAATTATTGCTTTGGATGTTTAAAACCAGCAGATTGTATGATGATGTCCTAGTAATAAAAAAAATGAATGTGGGGAAAAACAAAATAGTGGAACAGCATTATTGTAAAATATACTATTTATTTATTTGGAGTGTAGTAATAATTAAATATAAAACAAATATTGCCAATTAATCAAATTCTGCTCACAATTTTTACGTGATACAATGGCAAAGCTCAATTTTCAGTGTGATTACCCCAGTTATCTAATATCTGTTACATTTATCCATTAGGTTATTTAGCCTTTTCCCCATATCTCACTTACCTTTGCGATGGGATTTCATTAAATAAATAAGTATACCTACACCTATCTATACAAAACCATTGTAGCATGAAAAAGTATCACAATTTTTCTTCTGAAAGTGAACACTTATGCAAGCAAAATGATTTTTGTGTTTGCATGAAAAGAGCAAAATTCATGTTGTTTTGTTAGAAATAAATATGCAGGCTTACCTTTTTATAAATTTGAACTTTAAAAATGCGCATAAAGAAATGTATGCGCATAACTGAGTAGGATAATCTTTTTATTCGATGAGAAAAGATGCGCATAAACTGCGATGGAAAGACTTTTACTGAACAAATTCCAGTATGTGCATTAAAACAAGTCATGTGATTTTGTTATAAAAGATCATGTGATGATAAAGTGTGTGTGAATGTACAAACCAGCAGGCTGAGCACATTGTAAAACATCTAAAATGTTGTTTTGGTCATTCTAAAATGCCTAAACCGTTTCAGTATTAGTGATATTTTATTATTAATGACCTCCAGTACTGTCAAGAGTGTCTGCGCTCCGCGTCTCACACCCTCAAACGCCACCACGCGTTCATTGCATGTCGACATTTGTCTTCTGAGGTGCAAGTCATTAAATAAAAGAAAAGATTGCCGTAGCTTCTTCTACCACAGCAAATTCTCTTTTACTCATCGGATGGAAACGCTGCTTTATTCGCACGTTTTACAGTTGTGTGCATAAAGTTAATTCATAACTTTGGATGGAAACATAGCTATTTACTCAATAATGAGATGTTGCTTAGCAGATAAAATATGATTTTAGTTGACAAATACCAAAGTTATGACTATTTAAAAAAATAAATAAATAAATAAATAAAAAAAATAAAAATAAAAATAAATAATAATAATAATAATAATAAATAATAATAAAAATAAATAATAATAATAATAATAATAATAATAATAATAATAATAATAATAA
>CAIGQW010015581.1:14802384-14826637 GCA_903798125.1 Danio choprae | reverse complement strand
AATAATAATAATAATAATAATAATAATAATAATAATAATAATAATAAACAGAAACAATATTCTTTAAATAGAGCCCTATATAATAACATTTATAAGAATAGTTTGAATAAACAGATTACTTTAAATATTTTTATTATTATTATTATTATTTTGATATAATAAAAAAAAAGCCATAAGCTAACAAAGGTTAAATTAGGTAGATATTATATTAAGTACCACCTATTGGTCAGTATTTTTAATTACACTCATTAAATTAACCATTTCCCTGCATAAAACTGCATTGATTGCCTTCTAGCCTGTAGTGTTAATATTATTATCATGCACAATTTTAACACGCACATCAAACAATATACCAAAATGTTAATAGTATCACTATTTAAGTAATCACATGGAAAAACAAACAAACATCCTAAATCTCTGCAATCTCTCTAAAAATATATTTTTCCAATCAAAGTCCTAACAGACCAGTATGTGACGAGAAACCCAACGCGAGCCAGTGGCTTTTAGAGCATGACATCTTTTGTACAAAAGAGCAAGGTTCATTAGTCTTAACGATCATTTCTCAAGCTGACCGATCGAGTGAAGAAAAAGACAAAAGCCTTTTCCAACCGAAGATAATTCACGGCTTTATTCATTCAGCCTGCCAGAAACAGAAAAGAATTACATTTTAAAGAAGGCTCTAAACTGGATTATATCTGTTATCGATATATAGAAGCGAGCGTCACTCATCAGTGTTAACATCTTTGTCTTTCCAATAATTACCTTAGTAACTCACCATGAAATCAAAATGTTCCTAATGCACGTCTCTTGGTTTCTCAGTATAAAGTCTCAACGATTCATCAGAGCATTTTATTTGAATGAAAAAAAACTAGATGGAGAGTTATTATTAATTATTATTTTGGAACAGTTTCTGCAAGTGCTAAACTGCTATAAATAGTGAATTTTTCACAATACAAATGAATGAATAATTGTAAAGAATTAAGAAGTCTTCATATACATTTATTTTTTTTCTGCAAACTTAAATTACAGGACTACAAATATACAGATTTTTTCTTGTCTGAACCAATGCTCACACTACTTACAACAGTATATCTTGTCACAGGTACAGTATGGCCACCAGAGGGCAATCTATACTTATACCATGAGTGAAGTATACTGATAACATGGCTTGGGCTTTATATGCACACGCATGCAACATTTGTGCGTATTAGGAAGAGCATGTGGATCATCTAGCAGGGAAACAACATGCACGTTAACCATTCTTCATTATGCATGGACCAACTAATCGTTCTACCTCTGTTTTCAAACATTTTGAATGAATTTATAACATACCTTTTCCAGCTGACTGTGAACGTGCTGAACTATCAGATCCAAGGCTACAAAGTTTTCTCCACCTGGAACAACAAGAAACAATGGGCTGTTAAAAATGCCTTAATGCAATGATTTAATACAATGTTTTAGTAGAATAAAAAAAAATTATTTAATTGCATGTTTTACTTGTAGAAACACACCATTTACAATAGTTTAAAAATTATAGGTAAATATAGGTAGGTAAAGGTATATAGGTAATAAAAAAAAGCTGTGTTTTTACATGCCCTGGTTCATAATCTCTTTGAAATATTATTGTGTTGTCTGCTAAAAACAAAAAACTAGATTAAATAAATTTAATTAACTTAACTAACTAAAAGCATTAGTTAGATTAACACACACAAACACAAAAATAACTAATTCATTCATAACTCATTCGGTTTGAGTTCTCCTTAATATAATCAGTTTATGAGTATGATCTTTTTCATTAAGTCAAAGTAACTTTTTTTTTAATTATAAAGTTAATAAAGTTATTTCATTTAGTGATTTTCACTGTTAGATTTTACAGTTATTTAATGCATTTATAAAATTAACATATAATTAATGGTGAAACCAATAACATTTCTTTCTAAGACCACAATTACAATTAAAGAAGTTGTTTATTAAAGGGGTAGTTCACCCTCAGGCCATCCAAGATGCAGGTGATTTACTTCTTTGGCAAAAAATTAAAGACTAAAGGGAAAAATATATATATATAAAAGGCAAAAGATAATGTATAAAAGTGGCTCCTGTTGATACATTAACATCTTATGAAGAAAACAATAGAAAGAACATTATTCTCTTTAATCCACAGCTTCAGCAAATGACCCTGAGCACATTTTTGTTTGGTTTGCCTGTATGATTTTTGACTCATAAAGTGCTAGTAAACGTTGACTTGATTCTTATGAATTACCAACTATGTATTCAGCTAAAAACCTTTTGTATTTTAGTGAAATAAGTCACCTACACATTGGATAGTCTGAGAAAGAATAAATAAACCATCCTTTTATAATTACTTTTTTTTTCTTCATACAAATATAAAAAGCAGGATTAATAGTTCAAACTTCAAACCTGACATTTTCCAAATGCTCATACCTCTTGGGACCACAATATCTGCAACCTGCACGGTGGGTTCAATGTACTGCTCGAACGCCGGCTTTACAAATTTGTTGTACTGTTTAATGACACCTGAAATGTCACGTCCTCGATCAGTGATGTCCCTTTTCAGACGCCTGACCAGCCGAATGTCGGAGTCTGTGTCAACAAACACCTTCATGTCTAGCAGCTGAAAACAGAAATACAACACCAAGAGCGTCAGAAACTCACAACGTGCGAGAAACAGAAAAAGTGTACTTTCTTTCTGCTGTAGTTCAAGTGTGGGTTGTAGAGCTTTCTTTTCAGCATTATGAGTAGCAAAAATGCATTAAATAAAATAAAAGTCTCATTACCACAAATATTAGAACACAGCGGTTTTAAATTAGCATATGAGAACGATCTCTAAAAGATCATTCATTCATTCATTTTATTTACTTTTCGGCTTAGTCCCTTTATTAAATCAGGGGTTGCCACAGCGGAATGAACTGCCAACTTATCCAGCATATGTTTTACGCAGCGGATGCCCTTCCAGTTGCAACCCATCACTGGGAAACACCCATACACTTATTCACACACACATACACTACGAACAATTTAGCTTACCCAATTCACCTACAGCACATGTCTTTGGACCGTGGGGGAAACCAGGGCAACCGGAGGAAACCCACACAAACACAGGGAGAACATGCAAACTCCACACAGAAATGCCAATTGCCATCTGACCCAGCCGAGACTTGAACCAGCGACCTTCTTGCTGTGAGGTGACAGTGCTACCCACTGCACCACCACAAAAGATCACTGAGCACTCATAACACTGAAAACTACAAAAAAAAAAAATAAATAAATAAATTAATAATAATAATAATAATAATAATAAACACACACACACACACACAAATACATACATATTTATATATTAAGGTCAATATTATTAGCCCCCGTCAGAATGTTTTTTTAAATTGGCTACAGGAAAAAAATAAATAAATAAAAAATTCAATGTCCAATGACTTGCCAAATTAACCTAACTTGCCTACACTGTAAAAAATGCAGGGTTCCACAAACTTCCTTTATGTTGTCCCAACACAAATCGATTTAGCTAACTTAATGTTATGTTCAATTCACTTAAATATGTAAAAAACGATTAAGTAGTCCCCTCCAAATAAAATTTAACAATTGTGTTGTTTCAAATAAATTAGTAGTTTGAACAAGCAGAAAAGGTCTTTTTTTATGTAGGCAACCTCATTAACTTAGTTAAGCATTTAAATTGCACTTTAAGCTGAATACTAGTACCTTGCAAAATGACTAGTAAAATATCATGGCAAAGACAAACAAAATTAGTTATTTTCTGTTTAAAAAGGTGTTAAATTCTCTGTTTAACAGCACTGTTTAACAAAATGTTTTTTTTTAAATACAATTGTTCACAGGAAAGCTTATAATTTTGTATCCAACTGCATATGAAATGACGTCTGTAAAAGTATTTTGATGCAGACACCAAAAACAGAGTATGTTGTACAGAGCTGTTTCTCTGTGTAGAAAACAAACTGAAATTCTTCTTCTGCAACTCAACTGTTGAGTTTTTTTCCATAACATCAAACCCAATTTTCTTCTGCATCTGATTTTTTTTTTCTATTGGATCATACAGGTAAAACCTCATTTCCCTTCAGCCAAACGCTATGTAAATCAACCAAAGCAGGCACAATCTGTTCAGAATCAACAACTGTCTCTCCTTGACGGTTCCTGTTGCTGAAAACTAGCATCCGATCCTTCAACGGCATTAGCTGATAGAAAGTTAAAAAAAAAAAAATAATAATAATGTCTCAGCAAAGAGAGAAGTCAGGATCAATCAAAGCAATGTAGTGCAGCGTGACGCCAACTACCCAAGACAGATCGCTTGTGCCGACGCTGAAGCTAAAAACGAATATCATTCAATGAGCCGACAAGACACAGCGAAGACATTACATTTGAGAGTAGCGATAAACAATCCAACACCCTTAAACAGCAGAGCCAGCAGGCCTGCTAACACGATGAGGTAAATCTTTGAGTGCAAGAAACATATATGAATGGGGTGAAAGGTCAAGTGTATTTCAAGTTTTAAAAGACAGAAAGTAATCCCTCATTGCTTGTATATCTCTCAAATGAAAGATGAGCTGTCACTATATTCAACGACAAGATGTTAAATCTATTCCAGTAGCGATATATATATATATATATATAATATTTTAAAATTGTTCACAATCAGAAATGTGGTATTGTTTATATGCTGCTGTTTTGAATTTCACCAGTGGGTGGAGTGTTTCCCATAACTGATGTAAAACTGGTAAATCAGGACAATAAATCCCATTTAATCTTGCGAAGCAGTGATTTCAGGCTTCCCAGTTCCCACTCGAAGCCAAATCTAATTTTTCACGACTTTCACTGACTTAAAAGCTGAATTTCAATGACCTGTAATGAACAGGAAAAACAGGCAGCAGTTTTTCTCAATTAGCGATGTTATCTGACTAGATCTCGCCTAACATGCTCTAACATTTAATTTTGGAAGGGATAACATTTTACATATGTGGTTTCAACAGCCAGATGCATTTAGACCTGAGCAGATTTGGGTGGAATGCATCCCAGACCATCTTGAAGTGGTCTGATCGATCACATTCATATCCGTCTCGAAAATATTTTGGAGGGCATTTACACCTGTCCTTTTCACGATCAGATAATCCAATCTGAAAAAAACGCATTAAGTGACCAGCCGGAAATGGGCGCCATAGTAGGTTACTTTTTGCTCAAAGTTGCACATTTAAGACTAATGGCTCATTCACACTAGCAGCGACTTCGTAGCTGCCTGTTGCTCTGGGTGGCGATCTGCTGCAAACGCAGGTCTGTGTAGGTCTACAGCATGGAGAATACAACCGGCCTCTGAGCGTGGTGAGAGAGGATCACGTGAGCAGCTCTACTGGTGCTCCTATTGGCTGTCGCTCAAGAAAGTTACTCTTCATTTGCATAAAGTTGAAGGATTCTCAACTTTGTTGCGTCGGTCGACACTCCCACCTGATCGCCAATGGTCACTCGCGTAGACGGAGGTTGCCCGAAAGTCGCTCACTCTCCGTTGAAATGAACGGTCGCTTGTTGCTTTGCCGCTGCGAGTCGCTCGTAGTGTGAATGAGGCTTTATACTGAATGAATGAACGTCAAGTGTATAGTAGGTTTGAATGACAGTGCGTCATCGCTTTTGTTTCCAAAACGAACTTTCATTTCTCACAAATGAAAGAATGAAGGCGAGTTGTCATGGTATTAAAAAACAAACAACAAAAAAAAGTTAAACCAAACATCATCATTAAAGTAGTTAAACCAATCATTAACCGACAAAGGAAAAGGCTAAAGCTTCTCCCTTTTGTTGAGTTTCATTCATTTTGCACCACATGTGCTGTTCATAAATCACACCAGGATAAACTGCTTTGCCAAAGCGTAGACAATAACTCCTGTTATAATTTCTATAGATTTCCGGACACCTAGTGCTAGAGTGAATCGAAACCCGGCAATGGAAAACGACAATGCTGGCGCAGATAAACGTCACCTATTCACTTCCTGTAGCCAGCCCTCACCTTCACTATTAAAGTGAGAGACAAATCAGTCATCTTCATTGAGTGAATAAAAACAACAGCATGCGGGACCAAAAGAACACAAGGAGAGGAAAAATGGACAATTGACCACAGAGAATACGTGCAGTTTCAATGGGACTAGGATTTAGGAATAAGACTTTACGTATTTATTCTTCATCAAAAGATCTAGTTGTTCCCCTAAAATGATAGTATAGCATCTAGAATGTGTTATATTTAACTGTCAACCGGTTTGGTCGTTTTTTTGTGTTGTTGTTGTTTGGTTATTTATTGTCACATCAGCAACTTATGGCTAGCAATTTCATGGCAAGATTAATATAGATAAATATAAAAAAGTTATGAAGGTGAAATAATACAATTCAATAATTTAGAATTCAATAAGAGATTGTGCAAAAAATAAAAATAATAACTTTAAATTCTTCCTTGGTATATATTTTTAAAAACATCCAATGTGCTCTAGAAATTGTGTCTAGTAGTCTCTAAAATGTTACATTCTATGGTTTGGCAGAGAGGGAATCTTTCTCTCCTCAATCTCATCAGGATGTGGGAATGACATCCATTTCTCAAATACACTAGACCGTGAAATTGCCCGGCTTATTTCACCCCAAATTAAAAAAGAAAAGAAGTAGACCAATACATTATTTTCAAGACAAAAAGGGTTAGGGTTAGGAGTGCTGGCTGGGTCAGTAGGCATTTCTGTGTGGAGTTTGCACGTGCTCCTCGTGTTCGTGTGGGTTTCCCCCACAGTCCAAAGACATGCGCTATAGATTAATTGAATAAACTAAATTGGCTGTAGTGCATGTGTGTGAATGAGTGTGCATGGATGTTTCCCAGTACTGGGTTGCAGCTGGAAGGGCATCCGCTGTGTAAAACATATGCTAGATAAGTTGGCGGTTCACTCCGTTGTGGCGACCCCTGATAAATAAAGGGACTAAGCTGAAGGAAAATTAATGAATGAATGTTGTGACTAAAAATTAGACTTATTTTGGTAAAAATGGTATTATGTTATTTTAAATCTGGAAGAAAAGTCATCAGTAGTTTAGACAAAACAAAATATAGAAAAAAAGGTTTTATGACAAATATATATACATGTATATAAAAATATATAAATAATAATAAATTAATTAAGATAAATTAAAGGTGCAGTAGGTTCTTCAGAAACATTTTTGTTGTGCTGGTTGAAAGTCTCTTCACATTCCAATAGTAATGATTAAAGTAAATGATCTAAATGTATTATTACGTATTTTTATATTCTGGATGAGGCATAAGACTAAAAAAAAAGTTCATCCAATTAAAAATTTGTCAGGCCTATGATTCCCATAATTCTGATAAGTAGCCCAAACCGTCTGTCAACAAATGTAGATTTGTACAACTGCACTTGTTCACGCAGATCCGCCATTTGCGTGTGCACGCACGCTGTGGACAAGAGTGACAGCGGTAAAAACAAATGCTGAATCAAAACTTTAAAATCCTGAATCAATATTGGAGTTATTTTTGCACGCTGGCTGAAGGATGACACCATGGCTGAAGTATTTCTTTTAGACAGGCAATGTAACATTTTAAAACTGTTTTAGTCACTCAAAGCTTATGTAGATTTTGTTGTTACAAATGGGCTATATGCACAGGTGTTGTTCAGCCACTGAAATCCTCTGACGAAAGATTGATGTGACTAATTTCAGTTTCATAAGGGACCTTTTACAGCATCGATAATGTAGATTTTGATTTAGTTTAACAACAAAACATAAGTAAATAGCGCTATTCCGCCTAGCCTGCTTTACTGAGGTGAAGTTGGTTTTATATTCACATTGGTTCATTTTTGAACAATGACAAACCGTGGAGGGGTCCTTATATTGTTTACCGCTACTCTGAATATTCAGTCTGAAATAGCATGCAAGTATGGCTTAGTAATAAGTGTAATTCTTGCACGCTGCCGGCCAAACACTAAGCGAGCATTGAGAGAGTGAGACTGGGGATCCTTGCATGCATGAAATATTGCTTGCTAACTACATAACTAAAAACGTGCTGGATATAACTATTTTTTTGTTCAGAATTGTAGTATTATAAAGTTCTATAAAGTTTTCTAACTGGCGAATGACATGATCTAGTGGCTCTCTGTCATCTTTAATGTGCACGTTCGTGATTTCAGGAGGCATGGCTTTGAACGGCACGGGAGGGAATGTATTTGAAAGATATTATGCTAACGGTTAGCATTTAGCATTTATTTTAAACTGAAAATACTTTTTTTTTTCATAGCTGTATACAGCTTTATCATTTAGATACAATGGGAATACACAACATACTGTAATACTCCTCTCTCCTCTTCCTATCATTACACAACCATCTTTCTTTTCACTTGACCTTATCTTTTATTACACTTCCATTTGTCCCTTTCAGCTTTATGACTCCCATACCGCTCTTCTATATTTCAGGCTATGAAGCTTTCCATTATTCTACCCATTTCTATCTTTTCTGAAAGCCTTTCGTGATATCACAAACCTTAGCTTAATATTATATCCAGTGTAGCACATTTATTGTAATATGAAGCTTACCTTTAAAAGCTCCTTGTTGGCAAAAGCCAAGATTCCCTCAAAGATCACAACATTGGCACCATAGACGGTTTTCTGCACAGAGGAAGATTAAAAGAATATTAAAAAACAAGGAATAACATAAACATAACAATGAAAATTAAAATGATATTCAATAAATTATGCTATGAATCCGGAATATACAGAATTTAGAATATTCAAATTAACCCCCCCCCCCAAAAAAATAAAATAAAAACAAACAACAAATATAATAAAAAAACGGATAGAAAAAAACAAACTAATAAAAACCAAACATATAAAAAACAAGCAAACTAATAAAAAACAAACAAATAAAAACAAACAAACAAACGAATAAAAAAAACTAATAAAAACAAACAAATTTATTTTACAACAATTACCAATATTTTACTTAGATGTTTAGACCTGTAATAAATAAATAAATAAATAAATAAATAAACCACACTAAAACCACAAACCGGTGGCTGGAATTTCTGAGACAATTCATTAAAAAAATTCACATATAATTTAACATAAAAAGGAATCTGCTCTGGCTTTAAAACCAAATCCATTATAAATACATAAAACAACATTGTGTTTAAGTGTGATGTGTAATAATGCAACACTACATTTGATCTCTTTTGTTTAAAAAAACTTGTATAAAATCATTATCACATTTGCACTCACAATGATTATAATTAGATTATAATTTCCTTGTAATAATATCATAAATCATAAAATCTGCTTCTAATCCGATGCAGTGAATCTCAAGTTGCATTAGTAAATTTTTTTTTCCCAAAATGAATAATGACACAATAACAGCACATTAAATATTGCACACCCCTAGAATCAATTAGAATTAGAAGACAGACTGTAAACCCTACCTGATCAAACTGCCCAAAAACAAGGAAACTAAAGTAACCCCTCACCCCCCAATAAGCTTTAAATCAGTTGTCCAGGACTACAACCATTTCCCACTCCAACTATGATGTTAATAAACCTAGGCAGTGTATAAGTGTGCAGTGATGCGTTTCCTCCGTGCTCCCCCACTTCAAATTCAGATTGAGGGAAACCCTGATGGTGTCATGATCCCATTAAGACTGATGCGCCACACCATGAGGGTTCCTGTCAATGGCCGCTCAGTCTGTATTGATCAGCACATGTGGCCTGGAGATCTCCATTTATTGCTCATTAACATTACAACCAATTTTAAAACAGAAAATTTAACACTCATGCAGGCACATTCAGTTTAAGGAACATATTAAAAGCACTGCGAGTCCCTAAATGGGACCCGAGACAGTTGCAGCGTTCTGGTTTAACTTCTACTGCTTTATTTCTTTACTTTAAAGTTGCCTAATAAATATTTATTTAATGTGGAATGGTGGCTCAGCAGTTAGTACTGTGGCCTCGCAGCAAGAAGGTCACTGGTTCGAGTTCCGGCTGGGTCAGCTGGCATGTCTGTGTGGAGTTTGCATGGGTTTCCTTCAGGTGCTCCGGTTTCCCCCACAGTCCAAAGACATGCGCTATAGGTGAATTGGGTAAACAAAATTGGCCGTAGTGTATGAGTGTGTGTAAATGTAAGAGTGTATGGGTGTTTCTCAGTACTGGGTTGTGCTGGAAGGGAATACGCTGCGTAAAACATATGCTGGAATAGCTGGCTGTTCATTCCGCTGTGGTGACTCCTGATAAATAAGGGACTAAGCCGAAGGAAAATTAATGAATTTATTTATTTATTTAATTTTAATGCCATATCAGCAGCATTGGCTATATTCATGGCAAAAACATATACTAAATATACAATATATAGCATGCAATCTTATCGGTTTCTTAATAAACATTCATCATATAAAAAATAAATAAATAAAAACATTAAAAAAATATATAAAAAAACCACTAAAAAGAGTCATCATTAATCAAACTAAAAGATTGTATATAAATATTCCTCCAGGAAGACACGTTTTAAAACATTTCCTGAATAAAAACGCTCTAATATCAGTTAAAAATACACATTCTATTCAAATATGTTTTACCGTCAAAATATTCTTACACAGCCTATCGAATAAACAAATCCGTTAAAAATATAAGACTGAAATCAGTAGTCTGTGACTAAGCTTTTTCAAAAGAAGTCTGATTTTTTTGGATGAGTGTTAAAATAGAAGTATACAACTTCAACATAAAGATAAAATAATCAAATAAGACCATAAATGAATCTAACAATTACAGAAAAAAATTAATAAATTGTAACGTTCTTTATATAATGATAAAGTTTTCTTCTAAAAGTATTGAAGTTTAAAGCATTGACTCAAAAAGTTACTCATTCATCTTTATTTATTTAGAACTTCAGATGAATGTAGAAATTTAAAAATTATTAAAATATACCAACACAAAATATTGCTAAATTGTACTTCGAAACGTGCAACTTTCTCTCCATGCTGTTATTCTTGTTTCTGCCTTCAGTGTAACATTGCACTCCAAATGATGATGGTGAACAGTGTATTTTGCAATACCACAAAATAAACGATAGAGCATAACATGAAACGATATTATTTTGTCAATACAATGTACACACGTGGAAATCTTTAAAGAAAATCTGATATTTTGAATTGTGGTTCAACATAAGCATTAAAAAGAAAATCTACGTGGCATGCCAGTGTCATATGGACGAAACAATATTAAAACTCTTGTGGTTTGACCGTGTGGATGAGGTCAGATTACTTACCCACTCTTTGCGACGGCTATGCGTAGTGAAGTCGTAAACTGGCACTTTAATGCTTTTGCCCTTTTTCAGTTTTCTTAACACAGTCACCAGCAGCTCAAAATCAAAGGCATCAGGATGGTCGAAGTTGTACTCGTTTTTGGCAGCCAACTCTTGTGCCTCTTTGCTCAAAACCTGCAAGAAAAGGAAGATAAAGGGATGGTCATCACAGAAGATTACTAGTTGAAGCTGGGGTCATGGGTGATTCATTAAATACAAGCTTACAGCTGCAGGCCCTTTCCTGCTGATACACTGAGGTCTTAAGGCAGAGACACACCAAGCCAATGGCAAACAACTAGCGCCAACGAAAACCAACTGTGTTGTCCCTAGGCATGGGCCGGTATAAGATTTTGATGGTATGATAACCTTGGATAAAAATATCATGGTTTCACAGTATTGCAATTACTGCTCTAAAATATGCTCTTTTTGAAATGTTTGAGTAAAAAAAAAACAACTTTTTCCCCCATTGAACACAATATATTTTATTTTAAGAAACATTTTAAATATTTTGGAACAGTAAACACGTCAGACTAAATAATTCAAGTCAATCATTGCCTTCTGCGGTCTTCATCAATTTCAAAAACACAGATTTCTTACAAATTGAAAAGACACTGATCGTTTTGCTTCATAATATATTCATTTTGTTATGCCTGTATATTTATTTGGTTCTCAATTTCAGTAAGCCACTGACTTACATTTTACAAAATCACCAAGTACAACCGTTTCAGCTAAAATGCTCAGCTGGAAAGAAGAAGAAAAGTCTTTTAAATCTTGGATGTCCTGAAGCAAGTAAATTAAGACAAATCAATTTATTTTAATGGAAGATATCATTTTTAAATAATATCATTGATGATGACCAAAAAAAAGCAACTAACAGAAAACCATGTAGACGTCTGACCACTGGGAGAGACAGACTGATTGACTGAACCGCTTAATTAGACCACTAATAAGCTGAAAGATATGCCATTAAAATCAAACAAAGATTGATGAGTAGACCTTATAGAGTTTCAGCACATCCAGCAGGGGCAACAGCAAATGATGTTGATGCTTCAGTGGTTTTAACACATGAAGAATTTACATTTTGGAGCACTTTAAATGGCACAGCGGCCCGTGAATGCATCTAGGAGCATTAACAGCACTGATGAAACATGCCAGTGGATCTGGAGTGAAATTTCTCAGGAATTCTAAAGCATGTGGTCTCATTTTAACTTAAGTTATCAAGTACCTTATAAAACGAGTCCATAGAGAGCAAAACAACCCAGGGTACATCAAGAGCCTCAATGATCTTATTGGCCACGGTGGTTTTCCCAGAGGCACTTCCTCCACACAGACCTGCAGGACAAATCCAGAAGATCAGGTCACAACAATCATGAATTTTGCTTGTCAAAATAATTCTGTAATTCAATGTACATGCAGAAAATTTTAAAACTGAAAGACGAGTCAAATTTGTGATCGTATGATATGTGATCATATTATTATAAATGAGCAAAATTTGTTCAACAAGAAAGATCTGTTCACTCCCAAAAACAATTTTTTTTAACTTTCTTTATCGTCCACAAGTGGAAATTTATCTTTGGCTTCACCACACAACCACATCAGCGTTCACATTACACATATCACAGAAAACAGGCAACACAAATACATTCAATGTCATCACATTAAAAACTTAATTAACCCTATTAATACTTAAAACCCAGTATTTAAAATTCTAACGGAAGTCGGCACAAAGGATATTTGATACACCTTTTTCTTTACTTGAGGTTGCCTAAAACTTCTTTTTGATGGCACGAGCTGAAATGTTATATTTAAGGGATGGGAACAATCTTTAATGATGACATGAGCTTTCTGTTAAATTCTCATTAAATACATGTCATTTAGTTGTCTTTGTGCTTTACCTACAATTGCACTGGCAATTTTTACTACTCGACAGTTTTTGCTTTTCCTTAATTGGCAACAGTCCATACCATGCAATCCATGCATACCATGCAGTTAAAAACACGTTCAACCAAATTCTTGTATAGAATATCTTCACTCACACCAAATTGTTGTAACCTCCTAATAAGATATAATCTCTGCATTGCTTTTTAAAAAAATACACTCTACATTTCCAGAAAATGTCAATCCACCATCAATAAATGTTCCTAAATATTTAAAACACCCAACTGTCTTTAAAATGAAATTTGTTTGTTTATTTACTGCAACATCAGCAATTAATGGCTTTTCGTGGAAAGATGAATATAGATAAAAACATATAAGATAACACTAACAACGCAATAATTCAATAAGATATGATACAAAAAATATATTATTTAAATTAAAACACTACAAAAATATTAGATGTGATTTTTCAGTCTGATTTATGATAAATTCAAATCCTTCCCAGGGATGCATTTTAAAAACATCCATCAAAGAGGTTTTAGCAACTGAAATGTTTAATGCATAAATTAGCAAATAAGCAAATGTATTACTACTACTACTACTACTACTACTACCACCACTACCACTACATATTTTGTGAATTAATAAATATCAATTAAGATTCCCAAATGTACAAGGTGTTTATTATAGCCTTTATTATACATTTATTGAGAGTGCAATAGCAAAACGATATTATTATATTTATTTTATTACACGATATGATCCAAACTTTTATGTCACAACCAACAATTCATAAAAAGGTATCAATTCAAAAGCTGCAAAAAAGTAAATCCCACAAAACATACAAAATTCTAAATATAAAAAGCATTGTGCTAATATAAAGTTTAAAACTCAAATTATATGTATACATTTAACAATTACCAGGATCTGTTTAAGCTTAAAATTAATAAAAGGAGTCCTAAAAATAAAACAGGAATTGCACAACTTATGACTCAAAATACACAAAAGTCAGTCGTGCAAGACATTATGCTGACAACAGCATTTTCAGATGCTAAAATTTTAAGTATCCACAGAACAAAAGGCCATAAAAAAAAATTAAAAAAATGCATAAAATGAGATAACAAAAAGTGTCTTTGTTTTATGAACTAAAGTTACTTAAAAGCACTTCAGTGTTCTCCATCCTCTCCCTCGCCTGACCTTTGTTAAGGGAAGATCATTTCACTTGGGTGGATTTATTAGTTTTCCTCTGACCGAGCGAGCAGAGACGACAGCCACACCACACTTTCTTTTTTTTTTTCAGGAATAATTGACTGAAGCACATCCAAGTGTGAAATTGTAACCCGTACGACAGGCTCTTTGTGAGTAATGGATTGCATACTAATGACCTCAGAGCTTAGTCCTGAGAGATCATGCTCACAGGCCAGACTCACACTCCAAATGTGCTCAAGCCTTCAGGGAAAGTTTCACTAAATAGTTCAATCTTGCTTATATAGACGGATGTATATAGACTATCATTGTAAATTATGGTCTCATTATATTATAAGTGGTATTTTTTATTATTATTATTTTTTTATTGTTGTCAATTTTGTAATGATTCAACTAAATAATGCGTGTTATTTAACAGCATTTCTTTAAAAAAATAAAATACATTTTTATTTTTTTTATCACGGGTCCATTTAATCATGATTTTAATTCAAATCGATTAGAAAAGGATTTAAAAATGAGCAAAATCATTTGTACTGCATGCGTAAACCTTAAAATCGCATTAAAATTTGAATAAAGGTTTTGCTTGGAATGTTTGGAATATTTTGCGAGAGATTTTAATATGTGATAATAAATGTTCGAACATGCAGTACAAACATTTTTGCTTAATGATTATAATTTATGAAAGCCTGTTAGATTTAGTGGACTTAAAGGAATGGAAATTCTGCCATCATTTACCAACTCTTCACTCGTTTAAAATCTACTTTAGTTTCTATCTTCTGTTGAACAGTAAAGAAGATATTTTAAAAAAATATCTGGTTGCTGGGACCTATTTTTAAAAACATCCAGCACAGAAGTGCTTTTAAAAATTAAATGTTTAACGCATAAATTAGCAAATAAGTAAACTTATTATTATTATTATTATTATTGACATATTTTGTGCATTAATAAATATCAATAAATATTACCAAATGTACAAGGTGTTTATTATTTTAGCCTTTATTATACATTTATTAAGAGTGCAATACCAAAACGATATTATTATATTTATTTTATTACATTATATGATCCAAACTTTTATCACAATCAACTATTCATAAAAAAAGGTATTATTTTAATTACAGTAAAGAAGATATCTTGAAAAATGCTGGTTGCTGGGACCTATTGACTTCCCTATGGAAGAAATTACTACGGAAGTCAATAGGTCCAAGCAAGCAGCATTTTTCTAAATATCTTCTTTTATGTTCAAAGAAGAAAGAAACTCAAATGT
This sequence comes from Danio choprae, assembly GCA_903798125.1. NCBI lineage: Eukaryota > Metazoa > Chordata > Actinopteri > Cypriniformes > Danionidae > Danio > Danio choprae. The sequence continues at coordinate 14,810,939 of CAIGQW010015581.1, read as the reverse complement.
TTAAAAGCACATGCGGAAGAACAAACGAGGCATTTTTCATTTTTGGGTGAACCATCCCTTTAAATCTCGTATTTAAATGACAAAAGCTAGACTAAAACAATTCAGACGACTCAAACTTGCTGTTAAAATGAATTAAAATGGAAGTAACTGTTGCACCTATGACAAAGGCTTCTTTAAAGGTGGTTCCAGTAACATTGTACCAGGGTGGACGTCCCGCAGTGTAGATGGTCCTCTTATTTGTCCTCAGAAGTGGAGGCTCTGTTTTGCTTTGACTGGTGGTCCGTTTTCGAGGGGACAGTGAAGGGGTGAGGGGACATCGGTTTCTCAAAAGGCCATCGAGGGAATCCTCACCACTGCCACAAAATAAAGACAAATAATCAAAATGCACACAAAAAAACAAACATTCAAACACTTTCGTACAATAAGTTAACACAACATTTTTCTGTCATATGGATTCGCTTAAAAGGGTTCTGAACTGAAACATCCAAATTCTCTTGATCTCAAGACATAAAAAAGGCCGCTGTTATAAACAACCTGCAAGTTTCAAACCTCAAAACTAATTCGTCTGAAACTGAAAGTAGCTTTAATTGAAGCTAATCTGCCAAAACGATAGGTTGTGTATCTTTATTAAGCAATAATTTGGCTAAGCCCCACCTCCACAGATGATGATAAACACCTGCTTCTACATCACTGCCCCGTCCACTGATTTAAGGCACGGTCACACTGCACTTTTCGCCCCATTGACTTTCATTCAAACGTATGCGAATGCGGCAGACCAGAAACATGTGACAGACCGGAAAAGTTCATTTGACAAGTTTCACAAGTCACTGTGTTCCAAAGTTTTAACTCAGACCTGCGAATTCATACGTGAGACCAATAGAAATCAAAACATCACCAAACAAAAAGTCCTTCACTCAACAACAGTGTGGTTTTGAATTTGTCTGTTGTTTGATAAATAATAATAATAAACATAGTCGGCAGTAGGAATATAGCACACTGTCACTTTAAGAGCCACATGGATCCCTTTTATGTGTATTTATTACATATCAATCGAAGGTTTAAGATTAATCACTTAACACCATATATTTACATTTTATGTGGGTATTTGAACATTAAAGTGCGCAGTTTGACCTAAAGTTGCCTGCCTGTCTGCGTGTATGTATGTATTTTTTATTTATAAATAACATATTTTGCATTTGCTTAATTTTTGTGTTTTGAATACCAGAAAATCATTACTTTACTTTTATTTTTGCTGTTGCATTTATATATGCTTGTAATGTATTATATTTTATGCAGATGCACTGCACACAAAAAGACGATCATCCCAGTTGATCTAAATAAATGAAATCTTTCCAAATAGAGCTATTTAAATCACTGCTGAAATTATATTTATATCACAATATATAAATCGCAGCAAAACAAAATATCGCAATGTCAGATTTTTCTAATATCATGCAGCCCTAATATGTACCATAACATAAATGGAACATTTTAAAAGTAACTCATATAAACACTTAAATTATTTACCTTAATCTGAATAAGGTAATAGTATGATTAGATTACTGATGTCCATGTAAACATATTCGATGACCAATGATCAACCCAAATATATATTTAAAAAATAAATAAAATTGTCCAAGCACACTGCCATCAGACATGCCTTCAAAAATCATGCACATCCCCGTCTGACCTGAGCATAGCTATAAGCACTGTGTCATGGAGAGCATGAGGGAATCGGGTCTTTACGACGCCCTCAGAAAAAGCCACTCACATGATCAATTCTGTCAGTGTGGTAGAGGGACTCAAGACTATCTTCATGTCCAGTCCAGGAAACCACACATCAGCTCAGGCAAACCTGGAGACTCATTTGAGTAAGGCTCTCATCACATGGACAGAGGCTGGACACTCGCTGGTGTTAATGGACCGTCAGTGTGATGTACAGTTCATTACACAATGGTTGTACTGAAAAGCCCAGGAGGATGTTTGCTTTGACTGAGACACTAAGCTTACGTGAATTAAGGGAAACGGTCATTGGTGCGACATGGTGCATGCATTTTTTGCTGACGTGTCATTTTCAAATATTTTTATAAGAACTTAAACAACGTTTGAATGTTACCAGTATTCAAAATTTTTTGCTGAAATGTTGATAAAATGTGCATTATTTGTCATAGTTCTAGTATTAAAAATGTAGTATTTTTAAATGAATTGCATTTTTTCATTCTGTTTTTGACAGCAGCAAAGTACAATTACTGAAATAACACCATAAACAAATTTCATTCAAGGATCTATGTTTGTTTTTAGGTACTTTCCAGGCCTTGCATTAGGGTTGGGCTGATAAACGATATTATATTGAATCGTGATACAATTTGTCAATACCAATGATAAGCTCTGGACTTTGTTTTACTCTATATTGATCTAAAAGTCAATCACACATCAGAAATGTGCAACAATGGGAATCTAAAAGTGTGTTGATATTACAGATATACAGAATTTTCAGCCACCAAAAATGTTTCGGTTGAAAATGTTATGCCATTTAATGGACCCTCTAATTTGTGGCTTCAGACATTGTTGGGGTTGTTTTTTTAAATCTGGAAGCATCAACAACATCTATTGAAATATATATCGTTATCGTTCAATATGGAAAAGAATTATCGAGATTGCATTTTTTCCATATTGCCCAGCCTTACCTTTATCCATAATCCATATGTCTGAAACTGAAGTGTGGGAACCCTGTATCCACTAGCCAGTGATAGAAATTTGTCTTCGGTAAGGCTCACATATACACAATACAAGAAGCACACACCCACACAAGACCAAGACCACACTACAGCTAGGGCTGTCACGATACTGGAATTCAGTTCCAACTGATACTGACATTTTTAAAAACTTCCATTTCCCGCTAACATTTGAGCGCTTTCTTAAACATAGCTGATTTGCCATTGTGTTCACATGCTCAACAGAAATGACTGTGATTGGCCGTGAATGTCATCAGTTCACTGAACTCTCCGCAGTTTACTGAGTGTAACCACAGACACAGGGACACTGGAGCATTTTAAAGCCGCATTTTATGTCAGCTTATAGACAAACCAGCTGATCGACGTGACTTTGAAACGCTCCAGTGTCCCTGTGGTTACACTCAGTAAACAGCAGTGAGTTTGGTGAACTGATGACCTTCACAGCCAATCACAGTCATTTCTGTTGTGCACGTTAACACAATGGCAAATCAGCGGTGTTTAAGAACATGCTCAACAGCACTCAAATGTTAGCAGGAAATGGACGTTTTTAAAATTTCAGTATTGATTGGTATCAAATTCCAGCATCGTGACAACCCTACGATAAATATCAGACTTAAAACACAGGTTCCTGACAGTACTGTTTGTTCTTATTTAAAATAATAAAATCAATGTTTTTTTTCCTTGCCAGTGGTGATCTAAATCAACAGCCTGATGGAAAACCCAATGTAATGGATGAGAAGGATCAGAAACAACACGAACAGCTTTCCTCTTTACAGCAGATTTGTATAAATCTAAAAGCTGAGTCTGTGAGTATGCAGTAATGCTAGATGCCTGCTTGATTGTTCTTGCAAGTTTCTTTTTTGTTTCCAGCCGAAAGAAATGTAAAGCAAGAAACAATATTAAAAGGTTAAAACTGATTTCACAAGTGACTGATCCTCTGGTGTTAAAATGTTCTGAGTTACATCAAACTATTCTAATCTATACAAAAGGAAACCTTATTGATTTTTAATATAACTTACCTGCCTGCTAAACACAAAATAGATGCTTATCAATTTTAGGGCCTTAGCACGTAAAAGTCTCAACCTGTCCCCACAACTTGAGCGGTTCACATAAGGAGTAATTGGTTTTATCTCACAATATTTGTAACAAAGCCAAAACCATTGTTTCAGCAACAACATTGTAATGTGTGCATTCGCAACAGACGCAATGCAGAATGTGCAAAGTCAAGCAGAGGTTGTGACTGACCAGGCAATTGTGGTTAATTCATTTAATATATTAATCGGAAGAATTAGACCCATAAAAGCCGTTTAAAAGGCAGTTATCATAATTACACATTAGAAATACCACATTTCAGCATACATGCATGGGTGGCTTTGAATATTGTGTTGAAAAACAGATATACTGTACAGCTAACAAGGTTAATTAAAATGCTAAATTGAGAATTCTGTGGACATTAAGGGGCTTGGATGAAGTCTTTCACCTTTTAAGGGAAATTGTGACAAACAAAGAAATACTGACAATAATGTTTAGCTAAAAATACAAAATTGTGTTACATGCTAGAACTCAACGAGTGCAACTTACTGAGCTATCGAATTTGACGCAAATATAAATACCATGTGAATTACAGGCAGTGCTTGGAAGTAACTTTTTATAACATTTTATGGAAATGTCTCCAATATAACTAGTGGCATTAACAGATTATGGATTCTAATAATATTTCACACTTTTTAAAAACCTGGACGACTTTGGCTATGCCATGTCAATTTTTTAGCAATTTAATGTGCAATCAGTTTACACTACCTGAAGATTGAGGTAAAGTTGGCTTTATATTCGCACATTCGTTCAGTGACCACTTGTGATGCGCTCCCTATATAAATTTTTTCCATGGTACTATGAATATTCGATCTGAAATCACATGCAAGTGTGACTTGAAAACAACATTAGCACTATTTAATTGACTGAAGAACGTTGTACTTTGATAGTCATTGGCTGCTAATATGATTTCACCATTTAGATTTTGCTAAGAATTCTGAAATTATACTGTTAAGAACAAAGCCTTTATGTGTGAACATAAACTTAACTTCAATTAACTAAAGTGTGTAATATATACATTTCTATCTGCTATTTTGAACGTAGTAATGAACAATTGAATTCTAACGATATATACTGCTAAAATATCTATCGTAGTTGTTTCTGATATACAACAAGCAAACTAAAAATATATATTGCTTAAGTCATTCTTCAATTAAACGTACAATAAACGGAGTTCAGCAGCGTTACATTAGTTTTGCATTATGTCAACAAAAGTGGTCAGCAAAAACTACCATTCCTTACACACTTGCAGCTGTCCCTCCCCATTACTCGTTCTCGGTTTTAAGCTCCAGATCTGCCACGCCAGCAGCTTCAGATACTCAAACACGCCTGTTGTGCTCTTTCTATAATCTCTACATCTTAACCCCGCATAAAATAACTCGACGAAAAACAAACAATACACTGCAAACACTGTCTGTTGACTGCTGAACTGTTGCCACTGATCAACACACTGATCGTCCTTCATTTGCAAGCCGGATGGAGATATGAGGAACTGACCACAACGGCACATTAGCTGATCTCGACAAGCATCTGATCTGCTCACCTGTCAGATCTGGACATCGACTGTTCATCCTCTTCCCCTTCTTCTTTCTGCTGCACCTGAACATCGTTTTGGCTCATTGTCATCGCCATATTTGTGACTGCCGCTAACGCGCGAAAACGCATGTCCGGAAGTGCGTTGCGTCACGCTTGTGGTGGCGCGCAGTAAAAACGCCTGAGCTTGTTTTTTATTTTATTATTTATACTTTATATGTATGATGCATTATATTGCGATCAAACCTAATGTGTATGTGTACTTTAAATAATACGACAAATTAAATCAGGCGCGCGAACATGTAGGTAGGTACATATCAAGCAAAATAAACCCCTGCGATATTCCAGTACAACAACATTAATCTTACTTAATTATTTCTTTGGATAGTTAAGACTCACTCACTTATATGTTCAGTTACGTTGCGTTTTATAAACGTATGCGCACTAGTTGCGTCATGACGTTCTTCCTAAAATTGTTTTTACTAAATATGTTTTGTTCTACAGACGTAGCCTACACTCTTTGCACTGCAGCCAAGTTGCGCAGGACATTTGTTCCAACAAGGCAGACCCATTCATTCCCAAAAGACGCAGCAGACTTCATTCACGTAAAACCAAGCCCATTATTACAGCGAAGGCGTTGCTTGTAATTATTAATTATGTCACGGTGACGTCGTGTGGTAGCTGTCCAATGGCGAGCGACTGAGTTGTGAATATTAATGATGGCGTTCTTTTTTTTAAGGACCTACCTTTAGCTCATGAATATTAATCATCAGGCCTTCGCCATAGTAAGATTCGTTAATTAGTTCAGTGGACTGCCGAATCTTCTGCACCACATCCATCTGATCTCACCCACAGCCAAGTTCTCCGGCTCCGCATACAGGCAGCATCGGGATTACTGACCGACCGCAGTCCTGCCCTTTTCTTTAGCTTTGTGGATCTGATGCAATGAGTGAATTAACTCATTTGTTGAACCTTTCGAAAATGGCTTGGAGGAATTATTATTTTGCCGTCTAATTAAAAACGCATATTGTAATATTCGGTACGGTTTTCATTAATTGTGTTTTTTTATTTACCTGAAGCAGAACAGGACTATGGATCCTCCACCGACTTCGGAGAAATCGCATCTCATCAATGAAAGAAATGCCAAAATATACTCCTTAAAACTTAACAGGTAATATTTTTGGATCAATTTCATATTTTTATAATAATAATAATATTAATCATTATTACTATTGCTGTAGTTAATATTGTTCTTCTTATTATTGAAGATTATGATTATTATTAAATGTGATGTCCTGGAGATGCTGATTCCAAAATGCATTGTCTAGAAATCTGTGCACAATCTATGAAGGAAAACTGATTAGTCCGCATGGTGTCTGGTATTTTTTGGTGAACAAAAATCATTCATAACAAATCATAGTAAAATGTTTATTTATTAAGAACAGAAATCGTTTGATAAATTTCCCTTTACTAAAATGACAGCAAACAGATGAAGTCTGATTTGCACATTATGCCACTGAAATTCGAAACCCATATGTGCCAGTCTTAGTTACACCAGGAAAGCCATCAATTCAGCTTTATTCTGAAAACGCTTGTGTCTTTTGAGCGTCATAATTGAGATGCTTATATTTGTATTTAATATATACATTTTTATGCTTGAGTTCTTTTTGGACTGTAGCCTTTTTTTGAGCAATGTCCACATGGAACTTCAGTGAGCAGAATGGACGCAATGAATGGTGGTCCCATATGGAAATTGCGCACGAATAAACTTTTCATTATGATTCTCTAATAAAAATGAATAATAAAAAATTCTGATTGGCATAAAATCTGCATAGCCATCTTTCAATAATCGGCACACAGTAGCCAATAGAAGTAGCCTAAAATCAAGAGACAGAAGAGTTTCAGCACCATGGACAGATGCAGGCTACCTGAACAGACATATAAAAAAGGAGAAAAAACAAACAAACAAATGTGTAATGGCCTACTAATGATAGATCTTAACACATAGTCAACAAAAAGCACAATTTAAATATATAAATCATGCTCCTTTAATAGCCTAACAATGTCTTACAAATACCTTCCCGCATGGTAGAATTAAAGTTAGGATTTTCTTGAGACGAAGAAATACTTAATGTGTTATTTTTACTCCTCGCTATAGGATAAAATACAGGTTTACAGATGCGTAACGAAAACTCCTCAGCGTTTATCACGAACGTATGACAATTTGCGCCAATGGTAATCTACACAAAGTAGGCTATGCGTGTTATACAGAATGAGAAACCATATATTTTTAAAGCCACTGTCCTATCCAATGGAATGTTTAAAATAACATTAAAATAGGCTTGTGGCGACATCATTTCCACACATCAATTTTTACGCAGAGCTTTATAAAAACGTAGGCTAGCTTATATTTCGGTGAAATTGAGGACAAAGAAACAAAATTGATTCAGAATATTAAAATTGAGTAGTAGGACATTTAGCAAACTCAACCGTCTATGCGACAAAGTAGCTAATGCAACATCTAAGAAGCAGTAACAGACGTGTGCAGTGAATTGCAATGAATACCCTGCTGTAGCTACTGTATTAAATGGGTTGTGGTCTTGAGAAATAAGAGCTCATAAAAAATAAAAAATAAACAATACACGAATTTAAGTGGATGCAATCCACGGAACACGTGCTTTCCCCCCAAAAGAGCATCTTTAAAATAAAAATAAAAACTTCATTTATTTTATTAAATGTTCTTTTTACGCTATAAAATATTATAATCATTAAGTCATCAGTTGGCTATAAATGAATCACTTAGGTCTATCTAACTGGTGACGCATTACATTAGCAAACATGACAGTTCAGAGAATTGTACATCAACAGGTCACCTGGACACGAAACAGGGGCAGTTGAAAAATAGAGGGGAAATTAGATAATCTCGTTCAGTGTTTTGTGTGTTTGTTTGGTTTTATAATCTAGAACTGCTCTAATTGAAAATCTGCCATGTTTGCGATTCTGTCTTTAAGAGAGAAGAAAATGTGAATGCACGCGCAGATTAAAACATTGCATATATTTTTATTTACCCTATGTAAAAAGATCCTAATTTAACCCAATGTTAAAATCTGGACTGCATTAAAGAAAAACGCTAACTAAAAAAAAAACCGATTGCTATATGAAACAGCCTACCAAAAAGCTCGTCATTCAATCATG
>CAIGQW010015581.1:14768805-14801984 GCA_903798125.1 Danio choprae | reverse complement strand
ATAAAGCATTTTGAGTCTTGTATAATGATATTAGTGCTGGATATCATACTGCACTGCCAACTGATCGACAGCATGTTGTTCGTTGGAATATCTAATAAGTTACAGTATGAACAGAGCAGACTGTGCTGGAGAGGGATGATCAACACATATGCTGTTAAACCCGCCAGCTGTGGTTGTCAGAAATTCACTGTAAAACACGGCGAGGTCTTAGACATTATAAGAGCCAGTGGTGCGCATCTGTGTTTTTAACAGGTTACTTCAGAAAAAACGATAACCAAAATTCACCAAAATGAAATGATTCTGAAACCGAATTCAAATATCGGAATTTTTTGTTAAAAACCAAGACAATAATTAAAAATATATGCTATATGCACAGGGGAAAAACTGCATGCGCATGTTCTCTCGGTTTTGCCAAACAAACACACACATCCTAATTTCAGCACAATCAGTCCTATGTTAGTGCCACTATTAGCTATTTAAATCATCAGCACTGCAAATGCATAATGATTATAAAGTCAGTATGTGGCCCATAGGTGCACAGCGTGTGTTGTGTGCATGTACGCTTGTTGGACTGTCTGAAAAGCCCTCATACAGTGTATCATGTCAGTGTCCCGGTGGGGTGATTAAACAGACGCCGTGTTCCACTCCACTGACTCCTTTAGGCAGCAGCGCTCGTGCGTGAGTGCGTGTGTGTGTGATGCAGTGCTCTGGTTATCTCATGCGCAGTGAGATTGCGCTTTTCGCCCCATTACCCTCATCATAGCATCTCTCTCATCAACACACACGACAGAAGGGCCAAAAACGAGCATGTCAGCAGATTTCAACTCGGGCTGATCTGGTTCCTCGTGGCATAAACTACGTGTGTGTATAGCATTTTTTATTTTATTGGTTGTAGGATTTTAACATAATATATTATTTTATGAGGGAGAAGTTGCATTTTGGTATCTACATCGTCAAATTAACAAAAGTAATTTTATAAACATTACAGAATACAGAAAGCAGAATAAATGCATGCAAACTGTCTCGTCAGCATTTATGGTATAAATAGGCTTTTGTGGGAAAAGTCAAAAAATTAAAGCAATATAAAATATATTTTAATTTTGTAAAACACTTTACAATAAGGTTGTATTAGTTAAAGCATTTACTAACATGAACAAACAACAAACAATACATTTATTACAGTATTTGTTCATGCTAGGTAATGAAAATGAAGTTGTTCATTGTTAGTTCATGTTAACTCACGGTGCATCAACTAATGATAACAAGCATGCATTTGGATGTTAATAATGCATTAGTAAATGTTGAACTTAATAAATGATCTCCAAGTATTGCTCTTAATTAGTCCAAGTTAGTAAATACATCAACTACACTGAAAAAAATTATGTCTGCAAAATTGTTGCAAACAATTTTTATGTGTTGAATTTAAAACAAATTAAATTGAGTAATGTTCAACCTAATTTGTTTGTTTAAATTCAGCCCAAATAAATTGCTTACAACCACTTAACTTTAAAAAATTAAGTAAATCCAAGGAATTATCTTTAAATAATTTCTTTTAGTGTAATGAAACCTTATTGTAAAGTTTGACCTTAAAAATAAATGATATTTAATTATTTATATTAATTTAAAATATTTAAAACTGCTTACATGAGTAAATCCTAAGGGCAGTTCACAAAAAAAAACTTTTACTGCTTGTTCAAACTACTTACTTAAAATTCTAAAGTTTTGTTTGGGACAACTTAATTGTTTCATGTTCAATCCAATTACATTTGTAAAAACAATTAAGTTAACCTAATTAATTGAGACAACATGAAGGAATTGTGTGGAATTTCTTTACAGTGTTATAAAGATTTAAATTAAAATTAATTCATATTTTAGGGCTGAACTGTCATGCTCAAATATAAACTTTTAACATGTCATCAAATTAAACATTTCTTATTATCAACATGCTGAAAATAGTTTGTGGTATATTAACTTGTTACACTGAATGACATTTTTGTCTGCTGTAAATAATGTGTAAATAAATAAACAAACAAACATATTCTAATGAATGGAGGAAAATCTACACCTTATTTTGAATTTTGAAAAAACCCTTTTCATATATCTGACCCATATATATGACCCATAGTTATATTAATAATTGTATATAATAGACATATGCTAAATACATATAAATCTTCTACAAGAAAATATTTCTCACATTAAATTCCAACTTTAAACTAATATAAAATGTAGTAAAATTATAGACAAAAAAAAAACAAATGACAAAAACATTGCAAATGTCATAAAACAATTCAAAATAATAATCTATCACATGTACCAATAAGGGCGATGCGGTGGCGCAGTGGATAGCACAATCGCCTCAAAGCAAGAAGGTCGCTGGTTCGAGCCTCGGCTGGGTCAGTTGGCATTTCTGTGTGGAGTTTGCATGTTCTCCCCGTGTTCGTGTGGGTTTCCTCCGGGTGCTCTGGTTTCCCCCACAAGTCCAAAGACATGCGGTATAGGTGAATTGGGTAAGCTAAATTGTCCGTAGTGTATGTGTGTGAATGAATGTGTATGGGTGTTTCCCAGTGATGGGTTGCGGCTGCAAGGGCATCCGCTGCATAAACATATGCTGGATAAGTTGGCGGTTCATTCCGCTGTGGCGACCCCAGATTAATAAAGGGACTAAGCCGAAAAAAAAATGAATGAATGAATGTACCAATAAGATGCATGATACATAAACATAAGTATACTAATTACACTTGTTCTGATTAAAGTAAAAATATATATATTTATTCATCCATCTTTCTATTGAGCTAACTGCTTATCCTCTTACGGACGATTTGCATATGACAAAAAAATTTGCATCTTTTTTATTATTTGCATAACTCCCTGATATTAACCAGGAGAATTAATCATTTAGTGCGGATGGACTGTACATGTATATGGATTTAAACGTTGACTGAAATGGCGTCACTCTACCTCATGCTTTGTTCTTATAGTGAATTCTCAGGATCCAAAGAAAGTTGCCCAAACCTGCCTTTGGGAAATGGTGAAATGGCTGGTGCTATTGAGCTCAAGAGGCCCGTTGGAACGCATTGCCATGGGAAAAAAGCAGCCTATGATGACAGTCGCGAGAAGCTCATAGCCAAGAAGAAACTGTACATCGCCTCTATAGTCTGTCTGGTTTTCATGATTGGAGAAGTTATAGGTAAGAACTTTTTAGATTTTAGAAGGTGCCCTTAAATATTCATTTAACTAATTATTACATGTACTAATGGTTAAGGTTAGAATGTGGGTTAGTTAGTTGCATGTAATTAGGCGTGATTAATTGTAATTACTATGGATGCACTGAAAGTATTTTTTTTTGGTCATTACCAATACTGATTTCAGCAAAAAACTTTCAGCCGATTCTATATTGATCACTATACAGTACTAGCTAGTTCTTCTCCATTAAATTAATTTTGCTGAACATCGATTGGATCCATTTATCATTCAACTGTGCAACATTTTCAGAGGTGCACAAGTTCAGATAAAAAAAAAGACAATATATGACAATCTTCAAAGGTGATTTGATGCTATTCAGCATTTCTTTGAACAACATTAACTTTAATGTGACATACAGTAGAACATATTTATTGAATAAACAGTCAAATAAAACCAGTGCTGTTTCTAGATTATACATTGTGCTGCTCCAGAAAAATGTATTCCCCACACACATCTGACATTTTAGACTGAAGTGTGATATTTTGTACAGATTATATTTAGTTTTTTATATAAGTATTTATTTATCTAGCTCTGAGAAAAATGATGGGTTATTCAAAGGATGTGCAACTCATTGCCTCCATATAATTATTAATCACTGGTATCTGCTAAATAGCTTTAAATTAATCTTATATAGGCCAATAAATATAAATATTATACATCGGTGCATCTATAGTAATTACCATAGTAAGTACATGTGTTACAAGAACACCTTATATACTTATTATTACTAATAAAGCTACCAAAAAACAACAATATTCATTCATTTTCTTTTCGGCTTTGTCCCTTTATTAATCTGGGGTCGCCACAGCAGAATGAACCGCCAACTTATCCAGCATATGTTTTACGCAGCGGATGCCCTTCCAGGCCCATCTCTGGGAAACATCCATACACACTCACTCACTCACTCACTCACTCAAACACGGGGAGAACATGCAAACTCCACACAGAAATGCCAACGGACCCAGCCGGGGCTCGAACCAGCGACCTTCTTGCTGTGAGGCGATTGTGCTACCCACTGTGCCACCGTGTCTCCAAAACAACAATATAGTGTTTATTAAAATTATGAGTTGGTATAAATGCAACATTCATTCATTCATTCATTTTCATTTCGGCTTAGTCCCTTTATTAATCTGGGGTCGCCACAGCGGAAAGAACCGCCAACTTATCCAGCATATGTTTTACGCAGTGGATGCCCTTCCAGCTGCAACCCATCTCTGGGAAACCGAGGCTCGAGCCAGCGACCTTCTTGCTGTGAGGCGAACGTGCTACCCACTGCGCCACTGTGAGGCCTAAATGCAACATATCTTCTCATAAATATAAAGGCTATAATTAAAACATATCAAAGTTGAGACAATGTCTTTCCACAGAGTATAACTACTTACTTACTTATTCACTCCCAGGGCCATTCATATCGAAGTTGATATTTAGCCGCACCATATTGGTGTTTCGTAACATCATTTTATGAGGTGGGTTGTTAGCCCAATGCTCAGCCCCCAACCTGGAGGACCAGGACATACACACATGCACTACGGACAATTTAGCTTACTCATTTCACCTACAGCACATGTCTTTGGACTGTGGGGGGAAACCGGAGCACCCGAAGGAAACCCACGTGAACATGGGGGGAACATGCAAACTCCAAACAGAAATGCTAGCGACCTTCTTGCTGTGAGGCGACTGCGCCACCGTGTCGCCCAGAGTATAACTATTGCATATTAAATGTCAATGTCAGACATTTCTTTTGCTTTGTGCCAAGTCTTTCTCCTCACAATAAATGCTCTCACTGCATTTTACAACTAAGTAAATGACAGATTAAGCAATTCATCATTGTAGCACAAAATGACTTGAAAAATGCTGGATCATCACCGGTCTTTGACTCCATCCATTAAATGTAATAAGCAGGTATTTCTGTGTTTTGTTCAGCGATTGTTGTTTTTTTGTCCAGTCAGCATTAAAAAAAAAAGTACAAAACTTAAAAATAATTATGAGTCATTCTCTCTGTCAAACTACAAAAGATTTACGCTGTGTGAAATGATATCACAAAAAAAGTTTTCTTTATGTTTTAATGAGTCAAATAAAATGAATGAATAATGGTCATGTGAATGGTCTATGGTGGTACAATTACAATTTTCACCAGGTAAGGAGTCAGTCTTGTTTATTTTTTGCCATTGATGGTTCCATGAAGACTTTTCTATTGCACAATAGGTTCTTTATAGCTCTGTTGGGAAAAAGGAAACTTATTTTTATTACTTTTGTCTCTTTTACTTTTCATTAAACATTTGTATTGCTTAGGTGATATGTAAACCAAACTTCGTCCCTGAGTGTGATAGGCTTTGCATACTAATCAAGCATTTTTGCAGAAGTAGATACAGCTTACTGGAAAGACAGAGCGACATCGATGAATGAAAATAACTTTCATTTCTCACTTAGCTTTCCTCTACAATGAGATGTGTTTAAAGGTGTGAATACAGAATGTTGCAGAGCATGCCTTATCTGCTAATAATGTCAGCTTATGTGTGCAGAGAAGTTTGCAGAATGATTGACAAGTGACTAATTCCACCAAAACTCCACCTTTTAATATCAGTTGTGTATAAACACTGGAGTCAGCGAAATGCAGGGTTGTTGCAAACCTCCTGAATGTAATTCTTGTATTGCATTGGTGTAACTTCACCCAGAGCTCTGTTTAGTGAATTATTCATTTGTATCTAATAAATTACTAATATTTTTGGCATTGAAGAAAACCCTCTCCTGACCTTTTTTACTAAACCCGCATAGAATTGGCTACATATTCCAACAGCTCTTAAAGTGATAATTCACCTAAAAATGAAAAGGTTGTCATCATTTACTCACCCTGGACTTGTTCCAAAGCAGTTTTGAGTTTTTTTTGTTCTGTTGAATGAAAATGAAGATATATTGAAGAATGAACTTCCATAATATTTGTTTTTCCTGCTAAGGATCTAAATGGTTATCGGTTATTAAATTTGTTCCAAACCAGTCTGAGTTTTACCAGCAACCATTTGTTTTCCCTACTTTGGAAGTTTCCATCCATTTTAAAACATTCATGAGTATATCTTCTTTTGTGTTCAACAGAACAAATAAAATCTAACTGGTTTGGAATAAATCAAGTAAAGATGACAGAATTTTTGAGTGAACTATCCCTTTAGGATTATTCATTTCTTCTGCAGACTAGAACATGATTCAGACATCTAGTCTATTTATTGCTTTCATGTAGAGCCTTTTAATATTCATAAAACATTTAGATTCCCCAAAAATTATTTAGAGTGGGAAAATGTTCTTTACATTATTCAAATATTCTTCAAACTAGAAAAACTTCTTTGTACGAAGAAAAGAAAGATCTTTATTTGCATCAATGGTTCCATGAATAACATTTTAACATTTAAAATTCTTAAAATTATTATTTTAGTTTAGATTTTAAAAATATTCTTCAGGTATTTTAAAAATGTTTAACTGAAAGATTCTTTGTGGAACCAGAAAATGCTATTCAACAGCATTTCTGCTAAACCACCTTTAGAGCCCATTTTTACGAGTGCACCTCTCTTACAGCTACTTGGTTCTTCTTCTCTGTTGTTGCTGTGATGCAGGTGGTTATCTAGCACACAGTCTGGCCATTATGACCGATGCAGCCCACCTTCTGACAGATTTTGGCAGTATGATGGTCAGTCTTTTCTCCCTGTGGATCTCCTCAAGACCGCCCACCAAGATCATGAACTTCGGCTGGCACAGATCAGGCGAGTTCAGCCAAGAGTATCAGGAAGCTTCAAGTCCTGCCAAATAAATGTGACATACTCTAAAAAAATGCTGTGTTGTCAAAACCCAAAGTTGTGTCAAACATAGACAAACCCAACCATTTTATTAAAAACTGTAATTGATAATTAACTGAAACAATTAACACAACATTGAGTTTGTCCATATTTGACCCAACGTTAGGTTACGACAACCCAGCATTTTTTTTTTGGAGTTTGCATCCTTGATGTTAAATTAAAAAAAATAAATAAATGAATAAAATTACCACCCTTACGTTGATCAATTTCTATACATTTTTAAAAAAATGCTCGGTTGTTGTCACTCAGCATTGGTCAAATATAGATAAATCAACAATTGGTTAATGTAGTTAAAGTATAATTGAAAACATTATCCCAACGTTAGTTTTGTCCATATTTGTCTCAACGTTACGATAATATGCTCTATGCTGTATTTTGCATGTATGTAACCAGGGTTTAAAAATGATGCCAGATGTGGGTACAAATAAAATGTTACGGCTAACAATGTCACACCTCTAGGCAATTTGATATTTTGGTAACACTTCAGTTTAAGTAACAATTCCCACCATTTACTACTTATTACCTGCCTATTATTAAAATTGTAACTGTTTATTAGCACATAAAATATGATCTTATTTTACATCCCTAATCCACTAACACGATACCTAAACCCAACTACTAACTTATAAGCAGCTGACTGTGTAGTTTAAAAAGCTAAAAGTCTTAGTTAATAGCCTAAATTGTACATTAAAATAAAGTGTGACCAATATTTTTGAACAAATGTTATGGCAAGTAGAAGTTCTGAATGGCAAGTACCTTAAGAATCTGGTAGCCGAACTGGAAGGATTTAGAATAATTACTGGAATAGTTTTAAAAACAAACTGATCTATCAAGATCCATCAACAACATAAACATATGAAAAAATGAACCCATTCAATTGATGTGCTATATTCTACAAATGTTGAAGTTATAAGAATAGATTTGGGTGAAATGTAGATTGAAATGCAATTGTTTGTTGTTGTTGTTGTTTTTTTAAATGTACAACTTTGCTACATCCAGTTTTAATACCAGTCCATATTCATCTCCCACAGAGATTCTAGGAGCCTTGATATCTGTAATGTCCATCTGGATTGTGACTGGGGTGTTGGTGTATCTTGCCATTGAGAGGATAGTAAGAAATGATTATGAAATCGAAGGCCGCGTGATGCTTCTCACCTCAGGATGTGCAGTCGTGGTCAACATCATGTAAGAAAACAGACTTTCCTATAAAAAAGCAAAAATTCCAATGACCAGAAGTGGTAATGACTAAAAGTTTCCAACAAAATTTTTTACATATAAATGCTTTTTTAGAGATTATTATATAAGGACATGACCAAATGTTTTT
Source organism: Danio choprae (assembly GCA_903798125.1). Taxonomy (NCBI): domain Eukaryota; kingdom Metazoa; phylum Chordata; class Actinopteri; order Cypriniformes; family Danionidae; genus Danio; species Danio choprae. Next base: position 14,793,572 of record CAIGQW010015581.1, on the reverse strand, counting down.
GTACTTTTGTTACTACATTATTAAAATAATTTAACCATGTTTCAATAAAAAAACTATAGCATTTGCGGCTATTATAAGTTGTTTCACTTACATGACACTTATTCAAAACAGCGATTAGTTACGTTATTAAATAAGAGAGTAAATCCATTGCCCTAAAAGCGACTAGTTGACTTTATTAAAAAATGTTAACTGTAAGTGACTTAAGTTATATTTTATAATTAAGCACACAGTTCATTTACATAATAATTTAATAAACAGTTTTAATAAACAGTTTTACTCTAACTAATCGTTTTAAAATTAGTGCACTCACTTTTTTAAAGCAAAGTCAACTAATCAATTTTATGAGTGTTTGACTTACTAAGTTTCTTTGAAACATGGTTAACAAGTTAAAGCAACAAAAAAAAAAAAAATTTTTGACGTATTGATCATATGATTTTTACAGTGTATATTTATACAGCGGGAGAAATAAGTATTGAACATGTCATGTTTTTTCCTGAAAATAATATTTCTAAGGGAGCTGTTGATGGAATTGAACTAGATTTTGGTAAAAACCCAAACAATACAACCATAAAAAATAAAACAAAACAAAAATCTCGTCTATGAAATCTGATCTTTAATTTGTATTTTCTATTGGATTCAAGTCAGGTGATAGGATGGGCTTTTTTGGTGATGGCAGCCTCTCATATAGAGAAGGAACTTCAACAGAGTGTAAAAATCTTGATGATTCTGTGGGTCTCGTCTATTAAATCAGAGCTTTAATTTGTATTTTATATTGGATTCAAGTGAGGTGATTGGCTGGGCCATTCTACAGCTTCATTTTCTTTCTCTGAAAGCATTTGAGAGTTTCCTTGGCTGTGTTTTGGATCATTGTCTTGCTGAAATGTCCACCCTGGTTTCATCTTCATCCTTCTGATAATGTAGAAGTTGGACTAAAGCAGCTAATGTTAATTTACACTGATGAAGGGCAGAGGTGTCAGTGTTCGTCCGCGTCATTGTTTGTTGTTGTCACGTGCCTTTGTCTTCCTCCCGCCACTGTCAATGTTAATATGTTCCACCTGTGCTCATCCCTTCTGTGTCATCAGTGTAATCAATCCATTATCCATTTATACCCTTTCATCTGTGTCCATTGTTGTCCGGTATTTTGGTTCGTTTGGGTCGTCTGCTTCGTGTGGTTGTCTCGTCCTGTCTTCCCGCATCCAGTATCTGTTCCCCGTAAGTGTTTAATAAATCCGTTTTGTATCTCCTTCTCCGTCTCGTTCTGTCACCATCCGCCACTACGGCGTTACAAGAGGGTTGCTGAAGGACAACAAAGATTTCAACTGCTGTCTGGGCTTTCAATGCCTTTCCACACCTCCCTTTCTTCATGTTCAATACTTTTTCCCTGCGTCATTTCATTTTATTATGCATAACTTTATTTGTAAACTAATTAGATTTGTTTTCTTTGCATATATGGATTTCTTTGGTTGTTACCAACATCCGGGGAAAATTTCAAGTCAACTGCACCTTTAGAAATATGCTTTCTGAGAAAAATGGTGACGTTAAATACTTATTTTCCCCACTGTATGTTCACTTACTATTAACCCTCTTATTTTTAAAACGAACCCTGTTTATACAAACTGGAGAAATAAAATTAAATGTAAAAAATAAACCAAATGCACAGTCCCCCAAGATCTTTCTGTTTTCACAAAGACTGTAGTCTAAGATATTTTTTTTTAAAAACAATATGCCATGACAAACATTGATTGGTTTGGTATGCATTTGTGTGCATTATTATTGTTTTGATTTTGTAGAATGGCCTACATTCTGCACCACTCCACAACCTTCCACAGTCACGGGTCAGGCTACCACAAGATTGATGAGAGCGGGATGAGTCCAGTGGGCCACGGTCACTCGCACAGCCTCCTGGGGAATCATGGGAACACCAGCGTCAGAGCGGCGTTCATTCACGTGTTGGGGGATCTTCTGCAGAGCTTTGGAGTGATGGTGGCTGCTATTATAATCTACTTCAGGGTAAATCAACATGCATACAGAATCTCTATATAAATTCTTATATACTTCCTACAAACTTCTATATTTTGTTGTTGTATATTGTTTACTTTGGAGGCTCTCTCCATATAATAATATATAATAAAGTATTGTCATTTAAAAGAATACGTTTTTTTTTTTTCAAAATAACAAATTTCATTTGCTGTAACTGAAAATCAGGGTTATTCCATCAAATATTGAGTTCTTAACTTCTGAACTTAAAATATTATTCTAAACAAATATTAAATAATATATTAAATGTAATAATAATTATAAACATGTATGAAAACATGGCAACATTTTAGTCATTTTATGCAATAAAATGCTCTAAATGGGAACATTTATGGTTTAAATTTGGAATAAAGGTCACCACTAAGACTAAAACAATCCAAACAATGTTTCATGTGAATTTTCAATTTTCCATTATCGTGAAGTACATTATATGTACCTGTTTTTATTTATTGTTAATATTATGAAATGCTTCACTGAAGACTGGAGTAATGACTGCTAAAAATGTTGCTTTTTCATTGCAGTAATAAATATTCATATATAATATATTAGAATTTATATAATATTTAGTGCTGGGCAAAGATTAATCATGATGTAAATGTGATACACACATGCATAGAAACAAACATACAAAACAATGCATGTGCATGCATGGAAAAGCTAAATTTTGTAACATGTATGCATGTATTACATAGATATTTAAATTTATATATCATTATATCATTATCATATACATATATATATATAATATATAAATAAACATTTTCTCAAATATATGCATGCATATTTTTGCCAGCACTAATAATAATCAAATAGAAAAAAGTTATTTGAAAAAGTTATGCTATTAAAATTTCCTTTTTTTATGGTGTTTGGTCAAATAAACGCATCCTTGTTAAATATAAAAATACTTTTGTGTTAAAAAAAATGCATAGTTTAGTGAATATTTGCTCATAAATTTATTTATTTCTTTTTAAAATTAACATAAGGAAAAAAAAAAGATTTTTTCCTGTCCCTCTAAAAAGCGCCTCAGCATAGGCTGTTACTTCTGTTTCTGGAGCCTAATTCAATTTGACACTTTTCAGAGAAGCATCTGATTTTGTTCTTTAATGCATCAGTGCCTCCTGTTCTCTCTCTCTCTCTCTCTCCACCTTCTAACGCAGCCAGAATACAAAATAGCCGATCCCATTTGCACTTTCCTCTTCTCTGTGTTCGTCCTGGCCACCACCATCACCATCCTAAGAGACGTCTTCCGCATTCTTATGGAGGGTAATATTCATATTTAATCATTTAGTTTGTTACATTTCTAAAACATGCATACAATTCCAGTGTATGTTTGAGATGCATAATGCACTTTAAGGCAAGACACTGCAAGTCAATATGGTAAAAAAATAATAATAACTAATATTTCTCACCATACTTCCTCAGCTGATTGAAAAAAATATACATTAAAAATTGTAAAAATTTGTTTTTGTATTAAACTTTTGCTAAAATGCTATGTACATATGCAAATGAGGGAATGTTTCATTAAATATGCATTAATTTGCATACATTAACAACCATCTGAACATTAGTTTAAGTCAGCAACAGATATTTTGACATACGAAAGGTTTTTACAGAGGTTATTATATTTTGTTGATCACTCCATAATTCAGAAAATACTGTGAACAAACAAAGAAAAATACATTTCCCAATTGTTTGTAGAATAACATATTGTTTGAAAAATATGTATAAAAAACCTTCAAAAAAACCTTCAGAATATATATATATTACATGTAAGTAACATGTAAGTGCTGCTGAAGTAGAGATTTAGTTTAAGCTTTCCATTATTATTGAAATCTAGAGACACAAATTGATCAAATGTGACAAAAGTAACAGTAACACTCTAAACAAGTGCAGTCTGTATATTTTCTTTACATTAGACTGAAAAAACAAGTCTCAAAATTTGTCTCGCCTTTAACATGAAGTGCATTTCAGATGATTTTTTACTTAAAGTTTATTCAAAGGAGAGAAAAAAAACTGTACTCACATCAGCAATAAATTGCTCAGCTGGTTTCGGTTTTGTGTGTTCAGGGGCGCCTAAAGGAATCCAGTTTAATTCGGTGAAGGAGGTGTTGCTGTCTCTGAAGGCAGTGAAGGCCATGCACAGTCTGCATCTGTGGGCTCTCACTCTTAGCCAGAGTCTGCTGTCTGTTCACATAGCCATCGGTCAGTTTATACAATACAGAACAATTACACTGTTATTCTTTTATTGTTATTCTTTTATTTACCTTCTTGTTTATAACAAATGATTTATACAATTCATCTAAATCTTCAGGATAATTTTTTTGATGGGGATCCTTTTTTGCCTCAGTTATTAGTGATGTAATTAAGTGAACGTCATTTGGTATTAAGTTATAAATTGTTTTATTTTACTGTATTTCTTTTGTATTAAATGCAACATTTTATTTTATGATCTTATTATGACATGATCAAATATCTAGTATTACACTTTTATGGGTTAAAAAAATTTAAACTTTGATATTGCAATGCATTTCCTGTCATAGTGATTTATAATGTCAACTATCAACAAATTTTGGTCATGTCATGTTAAATGGATTTTTTTATGGCTAATGTCTAGTATGATGTTGCTTGAATATCAGTTGGTGTGTCTATTTTTATAGTATATTATATTATATATTATATATTTGTATAGTGTATTATATATTAACAGTTAAATGAAACTAAAATCATGGTTTTACAGTCATATTTTTAATGCAAATTATAAAATAATTTTTTACCAAGTAGTTTGTATTGCAACTAATCTTAATTTTTATTTTTGCAAATATTTTGTAGGGTTAAAGCATGTAATAAGTCAGGCTAATATCGTTTTGCACGTGGACACAACATGAAAATACAGCTGGAAAAATAAGTATTGAACGTCACCATTTTTCTCCGAAAACATTTCTAAAGGTGCCGTTGACTTGAAATTTTCCCTGGATGTTGGTAACAACTAAAGAAATCCATATATGCAAAGAAAACAAATCTAATTAGTTTACAAATAAAAGTTATGCATAATAAAATGAAATGACAAAAAAAGAGAAAAAAAAGAAAAATTATTGAACACATGAAGAAAGGGAGGTGTAAAAAGGCAGTGAAAGCCCAGACAGCAGCTGAAATCTCTCAGTTGTTCTTCAGCAACCCTCTGCCCTTCCTCATTGTAAATGAATATTAGCTGCTTCAGTCCAACATCTACATTAGCAGGATGATGAAGATGAAATCAGGGTGGACATTTCAGCAAGACAATGATCCAAAACACAGCCAATGAAACTCATAAATGCTTTCAGAGAAAGAAAATCAAGCTGTAGAATGGCCCAGCCAATCACCTGACTTGAATCCAATATAAAATGCAAATTAAAGATCAGATTTGATAGACAAGACGCACAGAACCATCAATATTTTACACTCTGTTGAAGTCTGTGAAAAACTCCCACCTAAGCAATTCATGTGACTTCATTCTCCATATGAGAGGCATCTTTAAGCTGCCATTAAAAAAAACCTTTTATATAAAGTATTAAATGCATTTCAGTAGTTCAGTACTTTCTCCTTGTGTCATTCACTTGTTATTACACATAACTAACTTTTCAGATTTTTTTGTTTTGTTTTATTTTTATGGTTGTCAACAGCTCCTTTAGAAATATTAAACCCAGGAAAAAACATGAAATATTCAATACCTATTTTCCCAGCTGCATAAAAATCTGTTTCCGACCATTTTCAAATAATAATAAAAAGATTTTTATCCACACACGGTACTTAAAAATAACTAAATCCTTCTGTATTTCAAGTTTAACTGATTTTTATATACCGATGTAAGAAATAAATAAACATCGAAGCCCAGCATCATCTATTTGATCTTTTTTTTTTTCCTCTTGATTTTAGAGGAGAACGCAGATCCTCAGAGTGTCTTAAAGGAAGCCACTGAACTCCTCCAGACTAAATTTGGCTTTTACAGCACAACCATTCAAGTGGAGCCTTACAGCGAGGACATGATCCACTGCGCCCAGTGCCAGGACCCCATGGACTAAATCCAGCAGCACACCGGTGAGATGAGGCTGCCTCTATAACATGTATGCATACCTAATAAAGCTTCATTGAGGGTCCAAGCCAGAAATGGAAACACTGTGCAAATGCATCATCTACATTTCATTATGAATATGCATATGCAAAATACATTTCTACTACAATGTTCTAAGACAATAAAAAAAGAGAGATTTCACACTGTGCCATCTCGAAAAAGTGCATTGGTTTAGGAGAGAAATAGCTTTAAAACGAAGTGGTGATGTTTAGCTTCACATACAGTACCGTTTACAGAGAGAAACCATTCAGTGTCCTTCACTATTATTGGCATTATTGGTAAATATGAAGAAAGAAGGCAAATCTCTTAATATTTTGCTCAAAAGATTACCAAAAAAAAAAAAAAAAAGAAGAAGAAGCTTGGTTGTTTTTTGGATGAGAGTAGAGGCTTTTTACTTGAAAACCTTTCAGACATTTTGTGGTAAAATTGGAGATGTGAGATTGTAGCTTTGGAGACTTTCTGAACTAACTTCAGCAACTCTACTGCTGTGATTCTGGGAAATTTTTTGGTCACTCTAACCTTCCTCCTGATAGTGTGTTTGGATAAACATGTGTCCATTCCCAGAGTGATTTATAAAATTTCCTGATGGCTGGAATTTCTTAAAGAGCAGGTCATCTGGAATTTTAAAATATCCTAGTGTTAGTCCCCTGCTATGGGTTTAAATAATGCATCTTCTGCAAAAGTTCAGAAAACATTACAATTTTATTACAATATGCATTTAATGTTAGAATAATTCTGCAATGATATGATAGATCAGTGTTGCCAGATTGGGCGGTTTTGAATTTGATTGTGCAGGTAAAAAAAAATAGCATTGACAAAATTTGGGCAGTTTTGAAACTTAATTTTTATATGCAACTTATTTAACAAAGCATAACTGTGTGCTCCTACTCCGTTCAGTTAGTAGTGACCAGTGCATAGCGCAAACCGTGTGGGTCCACCCGCAGGAGGAGGTGAAGGAAAGTTGTATCAAAATGATTGACAAGCAGCACCTAATTATGTTCAAAAGAACTTAAAACGCCAAATGGGACGAATTTATACTCCATTTCGAAAGTAAAACATACTCTAATAGATAGTGTAATCTACACAACATTAAGTACAGTGTGTGGGTGAGAGGAGGCAGTATCATGTTGTGGTTCTGTGACTACTGGTGTTGGTTGCTGTATGGTTACAAAATTATGACAGTTGAAGAAAGTAGGTTAATTTAGATAAATTGATTGCTTTACATAAATTAAAGTTAAATAAAATATTAATTTAATATTTGGTGTGTTTTTTGTGCGTTTGGGCGGGTTTTGGACAGCTTTTGGGCTGGAAAAAGTCAGCTATATCTGGCAACACTGCTCAAGATTTGTAAACCATTCACATAGGCCAACTCTGCTCTGATTGGACAGCTGGCCAATCTGTTTTGATCGGTCTTTCTGTATCTATTCCGTGTCTGAGGTGCTGTTTACACTAGTGTGTTTTCATTTTATAACGCGTACGTTTTGTTATAGTTCTGCCTTGCGTCCACACTACTGCATCTTCGACCTTTGAAAACAGAGTATGTTAAAAACACTAAAGACCCTGTTATAGTTGGGAAAAACTTGTGCTCTGTTTCCCATAGATGGACTGAAATGCAAACTTTTGAAAATGCAGGCAGGGATTATGCAAATGTGTTACTTTGATTGTGTTGACCTACATCAGTAGCAGGGAAAAGATTTCAAATATAACATTTAGTCGATTTTAGTCGACATTTAGTTGATTCAGAGCTAACTCTTTCTTATAAGAGACCCTTTATTTTATTCATGCATTTTTTTAAAAATAACAATTAACAGTTATTGTGACAAATAAAGAGGTTAAAAAATAAAGACATTTTTTGGTGCTTATTTCTTCTGGCTTATTTACTAGTCTAATCTGATTGCGACCAAAAAGTATCGGGGGACATCCTGATCACTTTTCTCCTCAATTCTGTGCACTCTTCAAGCAATTAAGATGACTGTTTCCTAAAAGATTCAGCGATATGGTGAGGAGCTCTTTCAGACACGTCTTGTCACTCTCAAAGCAACATTTTTTTTAAACAGCCTTTTTTCCTCATATTCACCAAGGACGCCAATATTAGTGTAAAAATGAGGCCTGAAAGCATCACCGTGAGCCTTTTATTGTGACTTTGCAAGCTTTTGCTTGTCTGGCTGGCATAAAACATTAGAGCAGATGTGTACTGTAATTGCCTGTCTGTGGGCTTGGGAGGGTAAAAGATGGGTATTGATGTGACTTCCTTAAAAACAATTAGAATGGGGTTTATTATGCTCCAGCAAGCATCAGCACGGTCCTCGAATCGATGTAAATGTCCGCCAAACTGAGCAGTGCTGTTGTAGGGCTTAAAAAGAGATTCTGCTCAACTGTAATTATGGATTTTGTTGCAGATCTCACACTAATGTCTTGTCTCAAGGTACAATACTGTTTGTGAAAGCAAGCGGGTGATTAACTCTGTGACGGTGAATGGGCTGTTGTGTTTTTTTAAAGCTTGGTTTCATGTGTCTTTGAAAAAACAGTGGAGACTCAATGGCAGATTAATGAAGCCACAAGGAGATTTTAAAGGTAAAGTGTGTAATTCTAAATATTTGCTCTTAGCCAGTTTCAAGTGCACAGATCAGTGAAAGTAACTTTTTTTTTGGTTAATATTCAAATAAATTAATTCAAGCATTCATTTATTTTCCTTCAGCTTAGCCAGTATTATCATCTGGGGTCGCCACAGCGGTATAAACTGCCTTAATTCAAGTCTTATTAAATCAACCAAATGCATGAATATCTGTTGTAAGATGTTAAGCAAAGATTTGGCTATGTTCAGAATATTATTAATTTTAATACAGTATGCGCACTGCTTACGGACTGTAAGTCTGGTGTCAGTGAGACTTAAATAAAAAATTTTAAAATTATTGTTTTGAGGAAGAATGCACAAATTTGATAAATTAAAATGCATAAATTTGATAAAACAAATGTATAAAAATTTACCAAAAACTTTGGGGGGAAAAAAACAACAACTCTTCTTTCCGTTAAACAGAAATAAATATACAGGGGGGCTAATAATTCTGACATCAACCATTATCTGGTGCATTTAGTGGCACAGAAATTACACACTTCACCTTTCCAGGATACTGTTGTGGGTCACTCTGGTTTGTCGAAGTCAGTCCTCCGGCCATACGCTCATGTCTTCAGGCTCTGTCCAGCTGTGGTCTGCAATGAGGAATAGCAAACAGATTAGCCTCCAGACACTGTTTTTTTGCACAGGATTTCCATCTCTGACCTCTGTGCCACCGCCACACTGCCGCAATGACTCTCTGACATTCCAGCAAGTGGTGCAACATGTTTCTCATGTCTCTGCAGTCTGAGGTCACGGCAGTAACGCATAACCACGCACATGGTTTCTGAATGTCTTTTTAAAATCTCTATCCATTTTAAAAACAGTTTTGATTTAGGTAATTATTAGAGCCCCTTAAATGTGCACTAATGTTTATTTGCATTAAATGTAAGATTTTATATAAATAGAAATGCGGAATTTTATTTGACCAATATAATTCACACTTGACAGATAACTATTGTGTTTTTAAGCTTGCGTGTATTGTTAACATGTAGCCGTTGTGATCTGTTGTAATGTTGTGAATAAGTTTTAAGGGTTTGCTTGCATGGTTGCTTTGTGTTTTTTGTTTTTTTAACATCACTGTGATTTTGAAAATCCTAACTGATCAACCCAAGGACCTCCCAGTCTTACTGAATGACCTTCATTAAAGTCTATATTTTGTCTATTTGTTTTGATAAAATGAATATATATTTTAAATGTCACAGTCATTTATAAAAAAAAAAAAGAGAAAGCGAACAAATGATAATATGAAAGGACCAATGCATAAGTAGTATATTTTTGATAATGTTGGTTGGTGTGCCAAAGCTCTGTATTAACATTTGAACGTTTAGAGAGAGCGCAGTGACCTAAGGTAAAGTAAAAGGCCATTTATTGTGTTTAGTCAGAGGGTCATTCCTGTTATGCTGTACATTTTTAACATCTTTATCTATGTTAAAGCTCTCTATGTACACACACACTTGTACAGCTATTTTCTATGGACTTTCCATAGACTTAATTATTTCTTTTATACCCAACCCAAGCAAACTGCATTTTAACATTTTCAAAATACTTAGTCATTTTTCTTATAGGGTCAAAATGTACTGGAATGGTAATGCTATACTTGTGGGGAAAATTGGTCTACTCCAATCATAACCCAGACAGTAAAATACTTCATTCAATACGATTTATAGTCGTTTTCCACCCAGACACACACACAAAAAAAAGTTTCAACAAGATCAAAAATTACTGATAGCTACATTACTACATCTTTGGGGACTTTCCCTTATGAAAAATAACTATCACGGTAAAAAAACTAAAACTTTTTATTTAATTTTATTATTAGTAAAACAAATTAGCCATGCTTTTACTACCCTAACCATAGGTCTCACACAATCACATTGGGTTGTGCTGTTCATGTCTATCTTGAACCATTTCATTACAGTTTGGTTGAAGATATTCTTGACTCATTAGCTGATTGACGTTAAAAAAAGAAAATGTATAGAAAATTACTTATATATACACATATAAACATAAATAATTGATTTTTCAGCCTTAGTTTCCACTAATCGATCCAACCTAAGGGGGTCAATTGCCAATTGTAACACTGACTTCTTGCATTTAATATTATAGTCTATATTAGTTAAAATATATCAATTGTATTATTAATTAGTGCCTTTTTTATAAAAAAAAAGAGGGATTTCAAGTAATCTGTGGAGTTATAGAAGAAACAAAATAAAAATAAAATAAATTACACAATGACCCCCAGTATAAAATATTGACATACCAAAATTTGATGCATTACTTAATACAAATCCTGGCTATAGTTGTTTGTCTTCTTACTTGCACACATGTTAAGAAAACTCTATTAGGACTGCAGTCCATTATCAGATTTAATATTTATTCAACAAGACAAGCACAAAACATCACAGAATACTTACTGATGTTTGCTGTCTTCCTTCCGGAAACACTTCCATGCCACTTCCTGGTGCTTGACTTTGTTTACAAAAACTTATAAATGGATTATAGGACACACATTAAATATTTCTTGACAAATTGCCATATTAAAAATACAATAAAGTTCAATCTTCCAACCCTTTTATTTTTACAAACTGGAGTTTAATATTTTATTCAAAAGTAATTAAAACAGACATAACATGAAAATGTACTGCATAACAGCAATGATCAATGCATGTTTTAGGGTTTTTAACAGGAAATTATTATTAAATTGTAAGAACAACAAAATATGCTGATTCTGGAACCTGCTTCCTACTGGCATTTTTAAACATCTAATGTTATATATCTCCGGGAAACAATCGATATTCAGATATATATTAAATACATCGAGTAGGACTTCATGATCGCTCAAGAAAAGAGTGAAAAATGGCCACCATGTATTGTTTCCTAGAATTCAGAATAGTCAGAAAGCCCAGTTTAGATTTTGCACACGTATAGCATCAAAAGACGGGATGTATATGATAAATCCAAAATCAATTTCAGATGCAAGTGCGCTCAACCCAATGAAAGCTTCCAAATTGATAGCGAAGCGTGAGACGGTACATCATTGGTCGCGTTTTTGACATGTTCTGCATTTTGTGTCATGAACTGAAAGACATTAATGTTGTTCTGTGGAAACTGTGAATAATCGACATGACTACTTTTCGTTGTGCCTCAGATTTGTGGATGTGTATATAAGTCTGCTTCTTGTACAAACTTATATGTCTATAAAAGTCCTGTGCGTAAATGTTTTACAGTTATCCTGTATGTGGCCACAAAAAAACACTATATAACCAGATATTAAATGATGGATATTTAATTTTTACATGCTTTTAATTTTATACGTGTCACATAATGTGTATGATTTTTGTAAGCTGTAATAAAATCATGTAAACCAAATACCGTCTTTCATATTAATAATTAATTACACCATGATAATTAGAAGAAAATGCATTTTATCTAAAGTATGAATATTCACTGATAAAAGCCCAAATGTACCAACCATACGGTGAGACTGAGATATTCAAATTACCACAGTAAATTGAAATCCACTACGGACATAAACAGCACCATTATAATAAGCTTCCTCTCAGCAGCATCAATCTGACTGGCACTTCTCCAGATTCCCCATCGCTGGAGTCATTTAAATTCACTCAGCCGTAATTGAGGTCATGAATTATGAGGTGTGTATCAAGGTGCATCTGATCTTACCGACAGAGTGCATTCGGTTCACGGACAACATTAACTCGCATGCAGACTGATGTTCTCACTGGAGTCTGTGATGTCCTTTACAACTTTGACTAGACCTGAGTAAGAAGAATGAATGCACAAGCTGGAAAATAAGTGATAAAGATTTCAATGGGAGGGAATGAGAATGACAACAATGGTCAGGATGCACGATTACAGGAATAGTGCAAACAAGCAATGAATTTGTGCTGTTAAAGTAACACTTAACTTTTAAAAATTAAAAAAGGCTCATTTTAAAACTTCCATAGAGTTAAACAGTTAAGTTTTACTATTTTTGAATCCATTCACCCAATCTCTGTGTCTGGTGGGGGAACTTTTAGCTTACCTTAGAATAAAATCATTGAATCGGATTAGACCATTAGCATCTTGCTCAAAAATGACCATAATTTTCCTATTTAAAGCTTGACTCTTCTGTCAAGATTTTACATCATGTACGAAGACTGACAGAAAATGAAAAGTTGCTATTTTTTAGGCCAATGAAACTATAGGAACAATACTCTCATTCAAGCTTACCAATCAAGGAACTTTCCTGCTGTACCATGGCTGCAGCAGACACAATGATATTATGCAGCGCTGTTACCTAGGGGACTATTTTCAGGTGCTGCGTAATATCATTGCGCATGCTGCATTACTCCAGGATGAGAGTATAGTTCCTAGCCCTATCGAACTAAAAATAGCAACTTCACATTTTCCATTGGTCTTAGTACTCAATATAACTACAGAATTAGAGACTACTATCTGATTCAATGATCTATACTAATGTAAGCTAAAAGTGCTCCGGCCAGACTTAGAGATCAACTGAATGGATAAAAAAAAAAGGTAAAACTCAACTGTGTAACTAGGTGTAAACTGAGCCTATTTTCAAAAAAGTGGAGTGTTCCTTTAATCTACTCACCCTCTGGACATCCAAGATGTAGGTGAACAGCTTTCTTCAGTAGAACATTAAAGAGAATTTTTAGCTGAAACCATGTTCCTTGGTGGCTCAGAAAATGAGACTCAATGGCTTTCGGCACTTTGAGATTAAAAAAGAAAAAGTATACATGCATCACAAAATTAATATCCGCAACTTCTTACAACTCATGGAGGTCTTATGAAGCAAAACATTTGTCTGTGGATAATAATTAAGATTATTTACAACACCAGTAATTTAGTTTTGCATGTATGTTCTTGAAAGTGGCAGCGGCTGTTGACAATCACCAACGGTTTCAGCTAAAAATCCTTTTTAATGTTCTACCGAGGTAAAAAAAAAAAATAAAGTCAGTTACATCTTGTATGGCCTGACGGTGAACAAATAAACAGCAAATTGTCATTTTTGGGTGAACTATATCTTTAAATGATCAGTTCTGTCATTATAATATTCCCTCATGTCATTTCAAACCTGTATGACATTATTCTCTCTGTGGAACACAAAATGGGAAATTTTCACTAATGTAATAACCTCTGAAGTGTTTTTCTCTTAAATTGAAAAATCCCATTATTAAATGCACATAGGAAATCAGTGGTGGACTAGTCTTCTGGATTTTGATATCATGCAGCACTCTCTGGTTATTAATTATATGCTTTATCTAAAGGCTCTATATTGAAATTATATTGATGTGAAAGGCAGGAATTTCACATAATAATATTTCTTTGCTTTGCTCATAAAATGAATGCAAGTGTAGACATCTGAAATCTTTCTGGAACTCAGATGCACTTACATTTTCATTAAAACAAAGAAAATGATAAGAAAGAAATTCAATACATTCACATCAAATAAACACATTTTTGGTCTTTTTCTGTTCCACAGAAGTAGTAAAGCTATTCAGGTTTGGAATGACAGGTTTATGTTTAATGTTGGGGTCAATTATTCCATTAAAACTGAGATTCAGGGGGCAAAATGTTATCTTTACCACCTAAAGTGATAATAAAATATTGAACAGGCTAGCTAATGGCAAGCTCCAGTTCACAGAACAGAGAATATAGGTGGGAGCTCCTTGAATGAAACCTATGGTACTGTAAGTGTTGACCATTTCATTGTCCACACATACTTGAAGAACAACACCCTGAGATGATGCTAAATAAAAAACAACACTTTTCTTTTTGGATCTTCACATCGGTGCAAACAAGTTGAAAACCTTGACCTCTCTATACACAGAGCTAAAATGAAACGCACAAAAATATAAAAACAGAAATATACTAAAGAGGCTTGTATCAAAATATTTCAATATAAGTTAAGGATAAAAAGTAGGTGCGTCATCAATTATTTAAAAAAAAAAAAGTTTTTCAGCCTATTCAGACATCACAGTCCATTTAAGGATAGAGTGGGCAGAGACTAGTGCACTTGCACTGTTTCCGCTGTGCTGTGACGGACAGCTGTCACCGAGTCGTCAGGCTCCTGAGACTGGAACATGGCGCTAAACTGGGCTTGAGCTTCACGCAGATCCTTCATCATGATAGAGCAGCTCAGTCCACGAACACAATTCACTCGCACCAATCCTGACTGACCGCCTGACAACAGCCAGTTGTACGCATCCATGTTTGGGTTAAAACGAACCTGTAAGACCAAGTACAAAACACACACAGATTATAAGGAGAAACTGCTGTCAAAAACACACACGTTTTTTCATGCACCTGTCAACTGAAACATTTTGGGCTTTTTTTAGGCTACTTTTTTTCTTCAGATTATCAACTTGTGTCTGTAGATTTAAATGATGGTGTATAATTTTATTTTAAGGTTGTTTTTATCAAAATACGTTTTTTTTCTCCTGCACTGAACCATGAATCTCCCCTTACAGCAATTACATACACCAACTTTAGTTTTATTCATAGCCATGTTCTGAAGGTTTTTACACGGGGATTTATTCATACATAATTTTCCTGATTTTATACAATTTATTCTACAATTTTTTTCTGTCTGTTAACAGAATTGTCCCAAATTATGTGATAAAAAGACATTCTCAAAATCACCTCTGTAAAATCACTTCATCCAATGTACAGATTTTTTAGATGACTAAAACTAACTAAAAACTAAAAACATTTAATTATTTAATGCATTATTTGCATATTTAAACATTGAATTTTAGAAAAAAAGTATATACAGTATCTATCTATCTATCTATCTATCTATCTATCTATCTATCTATCTATCTATCTATCTATCTATCTATCTATCTATCTATCTATCTATCTATCTATCTATCTATCTGTCTATCTATTGTATCTATGTATCTTGTTGACTGTCTATCTATTGTATCCATCTATCCATCCATGGTGATAATTAATTGTTATGTTTTCCCCCATATTCATTTGCAGTGTCTTGCCATAAATAAATAGTTGTGATTAACCATTTAAATCAGTTCAAGAGGCAGGTTTCTTGCATTTGGCATTTATTTGGAGTTTATTTGGTCCCCTGTGTAAATATATTTTATAGTCTGGACTTCTACTTTGATGAATTAGCCATTACAAAGGTGTATTTGAGCTTCTGTTCCTGCATGTCCTCTGTGGGTCAGTGAAATTCACTGGCAGCAGTAAAGCATTTCAGCACAACTCAGATCACTCTGTGCATGTGGCTCTGCTCAACAATAAACACTTCACCTGCTGGGAAAACAGCCAACTCTGTCTGCAACTTTTGCTTTGGCCACAACTCTCTTTTCCAAAATGAAGTTTGGGAAGAAACGAAGAATATTTCAAATGTACCTTTTAAAAGATGTTTATTGTTTATCTATAAATATACCTAAATATAACAAAGAGAAATAATTGTGATGGATCAACAAGTATTGCATAACATGAAAAAAATGCATTTTGTGCATTATGTATAATGATTATTTTGTCATGTTTTTCCTCTTACTTTGCCGCTAGGTTTTTTTTTCAGCAAGATTTTGGTCATTTAAAAATAAATAAATAGAAATGTATACATTTTAATAAGCACATAATAAGCATATTGTTTTATTTTTACATAAATATATGTTACATTATAATTAATTAATTGTTATGCAGATATATTTCACCCATATTTTGGCATTTTATTTTCATAGACTTTATTTGATGTATTTAAGTAGACACTTATCTTGCCTTTAGTATTATATATAATATTAGTATTAACAACAACAACAGTAACAATAATAATAGTTAAAGTTTATTATAAGTAATTTTTTTTATTTTTATATTACTATAGGAATCTTGACATAATCAAAAAAAAAAAAACTTCATACAAAGCAATAAACACAAATAATTAAATCAATGAACTGCAATCTTTATCCTTTAATCCTTGAAATCTTTATAACCGCAAATGATCAAATACTTTTGAGAAAAGCCCAGTCTCCCCGTTTTCGTGCTTTCCTCCCATCATCCTCTCTAGATCTGGAGTGACATTTTCCTAATTTTACAGACCATTAGTTTCTGTCCATCTTCTAGCTTAACTCTCAGCTCTTTCTCCCTTTCACTGGCCAGTGCAAACACTCCAGATGGCAGTGAACTGACAACTACAGCTCATTGAAAGAGAACAACAGTACAACAAAAACACATTCACAAGACTGCTGATTCATCACCTTATATTCTTATATTACATGAATCACTACAGTTCTCAGATGCAGAAAAAAAGTCAGAATTAAGAGACAAAAAAAGCAAGAGAAATACAATTTTGGGAAAAACGTTAGAACTTTAAGATATAAGATTGAAATTGTGACAAAAAAAAAGTCTTGAATTGTCTGAAATTTGAGTCTTCTTGCAAATCTGACTTTTATGAAACATTAATTTGCAATTGAGAGAAAGTCTGAACAAAAATACCTAGCAAGCATTTTATAATAAACATCTTTGCTAAAACAAGGCTAAAACTGCACTGTCAGTGAAAATCTAGACGTCTAACAACAGTCAAAACAAAAACAAAAACAGAGCAGTCATCAAATACACAGAAATGAAAGACTACAAATGTGAAGTCTAATCTGTCTATTTGATGGCTGATCTATTTTTGGACAATTGTTAGACATCTATTAGATCTATGACGTCTATGTCTATGTGTCGATGTTTATTTATGCCAGAGTTTAAAAACATTTCAATTTAAAAACATATGCCAAAGTAATTGGTGGTTCATTCCACGGTGATGACCCCCGATAAATCAGGAACTAAGCCGAAGGAAAGTGAAGAGTGAAGAGCACCGTTTAAAATCTTTGAACTGTCAATTTTCCTGACATGTTCGCCTTAGTTAACAGGAACAGTCTGGTGACTGCATTTGACTTTATTGACTGCCAGTTGACAAGTGAAAAGGAATAAAAGGGCACTAAATATAACCTAATCAATAACATAATTCCATTTTTATAATTAAAATTTGACCATGACTTATATATATATTTACACAGCTCTCTTGAAGACTTGATTTTGATTAGTTCACAGCAGCCCTACCTGTGGTCTAGTAGGTGGCCAACTAGTACAAAATAATCCTGCTCAGATGGTTATCCTGGCATGAAACAAGCATCAGGTGGAGCAGGCATGCTGTTTTTCAGCTTATTCTCTTTCTCCACACTGATAGGGCCTCAGCTGGGCTTGTGCTGCTGTTTAGATAAATGTGATCTCACCTTGTAGAGGGCACTCAGTGGCATCTGGTCCACTTTAACAGCACCTTTGAGCTCATTTTGTTGTAGGTGCTTCATCATAGGCCGATTTTCACACTTAGAAAAGTTCCCCTGAGAGACAAAACAAATACACCAATTCCAGAGTTAACAAAACAGAAGATAATTTTTTTTTTTACTGCTACCACTTCTTTTTATAACGGCTATCATCAGCTATGTCCCATTACATTCTATGTCAAAATGTTTCAATATCATAATTGGATCAGGACTAAAACCAAGCTCGCTTGGTTTCAGGTTATCTCACAGTTTGATTTACTTTATGATACAGTGCATCACTGGCAATGTTCACACAGCAGCAGAATAAAAGATGGTCAGGAATGCTAAATAAAGTTGCGTTGATACACTTTTCAGGTATAAAAATAAACAAACGCCTTCAAGAAATGAATTGACTGACAGTAAATAATGACTTAAATTATATTAATTACACAGGGATATTTTGTAAGTTTTATGGGGATTATGAATAAAAGGACAAACAGTGAATGGGTAAGTTAATACCGTGTTATATCTGTTAATATTCTGTCAGTTAAACACTAAAATCAATAATTTATTCAATCATATTTTTAATGTTCAATACAAAATGAATAACTATTTTAAAATTTAGATAAGGCTTTAGATTAGAATGGTCCATTAGTTAATGTATGTTGTATAAGTATGAATAATCTTGTAAAGCATTTATTAATCATAGTTTAACATTACTAATTCATTATTAATATACAAAGTTGTGCTTGTTAACATTAGTTAATGCACTGTAGGTTATTTAGCTTTTTAACAACTATTTAACGAAAATGAACAAAATACCATAGTAAGTTGGCGCCAATAGCCTAGTGGTTAAGTGCGCTGACATATAGCACCATGATGCTCACGGCGACCCGAGTTTGATTCCTGCCTCGAAGTGCTTTGTCGACCCTTCCGGTCTCTCTACTTCCAATACTTTCCTGTCTGTAACCTCCACTATCCTATCCAAATTAGGTGAAAACGCCCTAAAGACTTCTCTCCAATATGTGGAAACAATGGCGAGTTAGCCTGCATGTAAACATTTGATGTTGTGCGTTCATAGAACCCATACACCCATACACTCTCATTCACACACATACACTACGGACAATTTAGCTTACCCAATTCACCTATAGCGTATGTCTTTGGACTTGTGGGGGAAACCGGAGCACCCGGAGGAAACCCAAGCAAACACGGGGAGAACATGCAAACTCCACACAGAAATGCCAACTGACCCAGCCGAGGCTCGAACCAGCGACCTTCTTGCTGTGAGGCGACAGTGCTACCAACTGCGCCACCACGCTGCCCCGAATTTACATACAATTTTTATAAAATAATGCATGCTCGTTTACACCAATTAAGATGTAAAACATGCAATATTTTATAAAAATGGTATGTAAATGTATACACACACACGTTGGTATTGGCGGAGAAAAAACAAACAAACACATATAGCCACTCCCACCCCTAAACCCAACCATCTTAAGAAAACGAGGCTAAATTTGAATGTCAAAAAAGACCCCATTAAGTATCAATTTTAAGCATTTTAAATTACAAGGACATCAATATGTCCTCATAAATCACCATAACAGAGTAACTATGTAATACCCATGTCATTACACAAAAACATTCCTTGTAAACCACCAAATCAGCACACACCCAGTAGTATTACAATTTCTATTGTCTGATGATATGCAGTTTTATGCATATGCTTTTTTTTTAAATCATTACATTGCTTTTAAGCTGTACATTTTATTAGTTAGTTCAGTTTAGTTTCTATTATTTCCTTAAAAAAAAAACATGACATTTCCTTCCCAGCTACTATTGTTGATACTACAGTATTCACAGAGCTGAATACATGTGTTTGAGAGCAAAAAAAAGACTAAGATAGGGTCAATTATCTCATCTGAAGTAGCTCTGGTTTGCTCCAGACTGTAAGCTCATATGGATGGACAGAGGGATGGACGGATGGATGGGGGGTGAAGCGATGGAGCGTGAGGCAGCAGAACAGATGGAGCATCTCAGTGATGGGGGTTTGGCCTCCAGGCGGGCATGACTTTAAATTAATGAAGGGTGCAGGACTTAATCAACATATAACCCATGAGAAGCAGGACGAGTCTCTGAGGGATACGAGACAGCGGTGGCACTGCTCTAACATGCAGACATTGCACTTGCTCAGGTGTGCTGGGAAAATAACTAAGCCAATAAATCCAACCCGGCCACAGCCTCTGCACAGTCCACACGTAATGATCTGTGGAATAGGCTGCAGTACACAATGGCTGGGAAACACACACAGCCACTGTCATAAACACACACACACACACACACACACATTAGTGAGGCCACAAGATTTTTTTCATGGCCTTGCAAACACACACATACACAAAAAAAATATGTCGAGCAAAAACAGGGGTGTATGAACTATTATGATAGGGTAGATATGTCACTTCCACTTAATACTTTTATAGGCAATTATTATAATTTGAGATCTTTATATTAACTGGTCAAAACGCAGAGATAGTTAGTTAAGCAATATTGACATTTTGGTCACACGTTTCAACAGGGTTCCATTTGGTTAAAATATTTAAATAAACTACATATTATACATATTAACATAATCTACAATAAACAATACAGCATTTATTAATCATAGTTAATGTTAATTTCATGCATCGTTAAAATCCAAAGTTAATGCTTGTTAACATCAGTTAATGTACTGAGATAACAAGAACAATGAATGACTGTATTTACATTAACAACAATGATTTTCTGATGATATTTTAGAAAGTAGGGTGGTTGCTTTCCAATATCATATCATAAAATGATTGTGCATAATTGCAATTAATAAATAAAATATAGTGCATATCATAAGAGCTAATTACAAAACATTTATTAATCATAAATTTGACCAAATATAATCAAGTGGGATTTTTATAAAGGAACATATAAAAGATTTAAAACATTAATTATCATAAGTAGTTTCGATAGTTTTTTTATTTTTGCTTGGATTTCTTTTGACTTTTCATGGAAACGAGGGAGGTGTTTCTTACATATCGTTAGCGTATTATGTGTGAAGTTTCATAAACTACTTTTGAGAGGATCACATGCTATGACTGACCAAAGCTGGTCTCACATCAACAGTCATATGATTAACCAATCAGATGAATTCAAGCTTACATAAATTTGACAACGGGGTGATTGATTTCTAAACAATAACATTAGATAAATAAAAAATAAATATATTCAAAAATATATTAAACTGAATTATATGGTATGGTTGTAAACTTAAAATATATATATGTTTTTAATTAAAATCTGAAATTTTTAAGACATTTCTCAGTTTCATGATTTTCCCCTGTAGAAAAATACCCCAAAATAAAAAACAAAGTAAAAACTAATATATTACCTTACATATCCAGTGATTAACAAGCCAGTCTGAAAAAGTTTACTGACTGTCCCTTTCTTTAAAACATTTTAGTGTGGTGCAAAGCTCTGGTAAAACTGCAAGAAAAGCAATTATGTGGCAAAAATCAATCCTGATTTCCTACATAATTTCTCAGGCCCCAAGACCACATTAATAAAAAAAATAACTGTTCGATTGCTTGATGATGATGATGATGACAATGGCAATAAAGAATGACTGCACAAAACATTATCTATTCATGAATTGTGTTTCTCTCACCATGTCCAAGTCATGAAAGTGGAGAAAGTACTTTCTGACTGCCCCTCTGTAGGTCAATGGCTCTCTTCCAGGATTACTGGTCTTGTCTTCAGTTTCCTCCTCCGCCTGTTCCTCACCTGCTGTCCTCTGACTGGCTTCAAACTGGACCATGTCAGTCCTGTACACGGACTGTAAGCATTGAGCAACATGTCAACTTAAGGCTCTCATTTAACATGTGGGAAATTAAATAATGATCATAATTAACGTACAAATCTCCGTCGTCGAAGATTGTTGGGGTCCATGCCCATTTCAGGAAGACAACTAAATAAACAGTCTCCTCCATTGTCCACAATGGCAAAAGCATTTATCCAATCGGACATAGAAAGGCTCTGAAAAAGAGAATAGTTTTGTCATTATGAACTCATCATTAAACCTTCACTCTTATCAATGCCTCCAGAATTTCTCAAAATAAACGAATTATGATTTTTGCAACTAAAATGACTGATTTTGAGGTTTTCGGAAATTTTGTAGTAGTTCTTTTATTGTTTTGCTGTGAAAATAAAGACAAATTTACACATCTTAATTCATTATTCATTTTTTTACCTTCAAGAACTATTGATCTCTGTAATTTTTATAAAGGAAATACTTAAAGAAACAGAGAGAAAATAGAGTTTAAACTCCTGAAGCCTGTGGTATCATATCTGAAAATGAAACCAATTGTTTGAAAATAAGTGGTTAGTACTGTCGCCTCACAACAAGAAGGTCGCTGGTTTGAGTGCCGGCTGGGCCAGTTGGCGTTTCTGTGTGAAATTTGCATGTTCTCCCCATGTTCGCGTGGGTTTTCTCTGGGTGCTCCGGTTTCCCCCAGTCCAAAAGACATGTGTATAGGTGAATTGAATAAAGTAAATTGGCCGTAGTGTATAAGTGTGTGTGTGTGTGTGTGTTGGGTGTTTCCTAGAACTGGGTTACGGCTGGAAGGGCATCCGCTGCATAATTGGTGGTTTATTCCGCTGTGGCGACCTCTGAAATAGAGACTAAGCTGAAGGAAAATGAATGAATGTTTGAAAATAAATGCTAAGTCATAATATTCGTGTTGTTTGTATCATTTTCATCAACGTGTTCAAATAGTTATTAGAGCAAACATGCTTATGTTTATATGTGTGCGCGCACACTTGTGTTTGTAAGAAATAGAGAGAGAGAGAGAGAGAGAGAGAGAAGGATACGCTCATGGCGACAAATGCAAACATATATACAGTATAAAGAAGTTTAGTAATTGATACAACTCACGTGGCCTAGTTCAAAGAGGCTTTGAATGTGCGTTGCGATAATGTCCTGCTAGAGGAGGAGTGTGTATTGACAACTTAAAGCTTTGCACACCAGACAAGCATATTTTATTTGCGAATACTGTAATGTTTTTGAATGTAAAACTATGCAGATGGTACTGTGTGGTGCAGAAGGAATTTGAACGGTGAATTCAGCAATCACAAAACCCTGAAGGGTTTGACTTATGATATGTCCACATACCCAAATAGTGGCTTTTCTTGGGCACACAAAAAAAGGCTTGATTCCAAGGTAACCAGAATCAAAGTAGTGAACGCCATGTTGTCCATACCTACACACACAAAGATGATTTAATAATAATGATAAAAAACACTTCCTGACTAAAAAGGCATAGTTTACCCAAAATTGAATATTTACTCACAAGATACTTTTTTTCTGTTGAACACAAAAGAAGATGTTTTGAAAAATGTTGAAAATATGGAAGTCAGTGGCTACCAGTTTTCAACATTATTCAAAAATATATTTTTGCATTCAAGGGAAGTCAAGTCAAACAAGTTTTCATTTTTGGGTGAACTCTCTCACAAATATGGTGTAATTAGGAAAGTAAAAAGCAGGTGGACTCACGTCGCAAAGCAGCACTCTTGAGCCATCAGGAAGCCACTCCAAAAGAGGGGCCAGTAAACTTCAGGAGACAAGCAGCGCTTTACTGCCAAAAGAGGCGTATAGGTTTTCCTCACATCCCACATTTTAGCCATGCGGTCATCCCCAACGGTTACCAACAAGTGACTGAAAGACAACAGAAGATAAGAACATTAATGGTAAATTATTCAATACCACATCAAATTAACAGTAATGTTTACATTTTTTATAATTATTTTCCTAATTTAATAAATTTATTCATTATTTTCCTTCGGCTTAGTCCCGTTATTCATCAGGGGGCCACAGCAAAATGAACCGCCAACTTATCCTTATGTTTTACACAGCAGATGCCCTTCCAGCTGCAACCCAATACTGGAAAATTGTAATATATTTTAAAAACGTAATTTAATCGCTTCATGGCTACATTTTCAGCCTCATTACTCCAGTCTTCAATGTCACAAAATCATTCAGAAATCCCTCTAATATGTTAATTTGGTGGTAAAAAAAAACATTTTAATTATCAATGCTGAAACAGTTGTGCTTTATCTTTTTTTGTTTAATATTTGTTGGAAACCAGTGTTATGTTAATATGACAGAGTAATAAGTTAATC
This sequence comes from Danio choprae, assembly GCA_903798125.1. NCBI lineage: Eukaryota > Metazoa > Chordata > Actinopteri > Cypriniformes > Danionidae > Danio > Danio choprae. The sequence goes on along the minus strand of CAIGQW010015581.1, from coordinate 14,769,304 downwards.
AGAGTAATTTGTAGCTCAAAAAGTAAAGCATGGCATGCATTAACAATGACAATGTTGAGCAGTCGAATTCCAGTAAAAGCAAGAACTGGTACAAAAATATGTACCTTAAATGCTATGTAGGTTGCTTTGGATAAAAGTGAATGCTAAATGCATAAATAAATGTAGCTATTATAGTTTTAAAATTCAATATAATAAAATACATATATTTTATATGTATAAGATATTAAATGGTTAAGCAGTTTTTCCAGTTTCCTGAATATAAAGTTAATATAAGTTAATATTAAGTGGCATTTTATACCTTAATAAAAAATTACTGTCAATATTGCACAATCCATTGACAAACACTGTTTGAACATGTTCTACTGGCAAAAACCAGTGCTGACTGAGGTCAACAGGGATAAAACAATAATCTGACAAAAGCAGAATCTGATGATGCAGTTTGAATTTTCCCATAAATGTCTTTAAATTGAAACTTGATCAAATTAATCCATCCATGGTG
>CAIGQW010015581.1:14735684-14758805 GCA_903798125.1 Danio choprae | reverse complement strand
CACACACACACACACACACACACACCAGGTCCGAGGTCAGTCAGAAGGCTTGTACATTCAGTAATGAAGGTTAGTTCTTGGCCAGAGCTCAATGCTGAATCACTGACCACATACTCCAGAAACAGTCCAGTAAAGAAGCATAAACATGAGGCACAAACCACCTGCCAACAGAAAACAGTTTCCAAACCCATCCAGGCCTGTGTGGAGATGTTAAACTGCTGGAGTATGAAAAGCAATTTCTGCACTAATATCAAGAGAAAATGAGGAATTCAAAGAGCAGAGAGAGAAGAAACGGTGATGTAAAGGTCAGTCTACACTTACAGTTGAACATTATCCAGCCATTCCTTCAGAAGTCCACAAAGAATTACAACTTTAAGTTTATAACAGCCTATCATTCAAACAAACAAATCTTTTTTGGCTCAGATTCCCTTTTAAAGTGACTATCACTTTGGATACACTAAAAATGTACTCGCAATTTTCTCACCTTCAAGTAGTTATAAAAAAAAGTTTTTTTTTATGTAGAACACAAAAGATGTTTTAAAAAGCGTTGGACATAGGCATGGGACAATAACCATATTCAATGTATACTATGTTTTAGCGGTTTGGAAACGTTTTTTTGTTTCAGTTTTTTAGGACAATAGTATCTCCAGCAGAAAAGATATTCAAAGATGCTGTTTTAAATTGTAAAGAAATCTGTGTTTTTAAAACTAATGATGACAGCAGAAGCTAATGATTCATCTGATTTCTATTTCTGATTTCTGTTTCTCAAAATAAAATATATTGTTTAAAGAGAAAAAAAAAGTTGTTGTTTTTTACCCAGACATTTAAAAAGAGCATATTTTAGAGCAGTAATTACAATACTGTGAAACCGTGATATTTTTATCCAAGGTTATCATACCGTCAGAATCAAACACCAGCCCAAACTTGGACATCAGTGGCTATTGACATCAATATTAGAACAAAATACAATAGAAGTCGATGGTTTCCAACATTCTTAAAAATATCTTTGGTCTTCAATAGAAGAAAGAAATTCAGATATATTCATTTTTATAACCGATTCCAACTGCAGATTTTTTGCAAGCAATCTGACAGATTCTGGAACAATTTCAATTTTTTGTACTTTTAAAAAATAAAAGTGTTTTTTTTTTTATTAATAAATTACATTGTTTATGTTTCAAAAATATAGTGAAAACATAATTATAACTTTGTGAAAGTATCCTACAAAAAATATCCTGTATCTGTAAAAAAAAAAAAAAAAAAAAAAAGCTGACAGGCTGAACAAAAATGCAAATTCACTTTCTGCCTGTAGGTGGTGCTTATAGAACAGTATGACATTTCATTAGCTATGTTTCCTTCCAAAGATGCGAATTAAATTTCTTTGCAAAACTGGAATATCGCATAAAAGGCATGCGAATAAAGTAGCATTTCCATCCAATGACTCAAAGACAACAAAATCTGATTAACTGGCACCAAATATCAACAATAAAACCGAATTTGCTGCGGTAGGAGAACCTGTGAGAATCTTTTTTAAGATATTAATAAATGACGCATTTAATAAATGAATTGCACTTAAAAAGACAAATGCCGACATGCAATTAGTACGTGGTGGCGTTTGAAGACGTGAGATGCCGAGCGCAGACACTCTTGACAGTTCTGGAGGTCATTAATAACATAACACTAATACTGAAACAGTTTAGGCGTTTTATAATGACCAAAATAACATTTCAGTTGTTTCACAATGCGGTCAGCCTGCTGGTTTGTACATTCACACATTTTTATCATCACATGATTTCTTATAACAAACTCACATAACTTTTTTAATGCGCATACTGGAATGTTTTTGGTAAAAGTGTTTCCGTCGCAGTTTATGCGCATCTTTTCTTATCGAATAAAAAGTTTATCCTACTCAGTTATGCGGATATGTTTTTTATGCGCATTTTTTAAATGTGTGCATATATTGCAAAAGAAAATACCATCTAAACTTCTCAAAAGCCAATAGGTTGCCCCTACCTCTCACTCCCAATTCAACATTTAGGATTTTTTTCCAATATTTCCAGCAAAAACAAAACAAAAAAACAACGACTGCCGATTCTGATTTCTGGCCAGTTGATTAGTGCATCTCTACTCAAACTAAAATAATATATATATATTTTTTTCATTTTCAGGTGAACTATCCCTTTCAATTCAAGACTTTACTTAGAACTGCTGCTGAAGTTTTCAGAGACAAAGGGATCTTTAAATAAAGCATTTATTAGATCCAAACCGCTCCTTCTGGCTTCAGGAAAGTGTAATTAGCAAAGCATTAAAGCTTAGAGAAGAATCAATGAATTAGAAGCTCGCAAACAGAGAGAATAACTGGCGGCCATGAAGAACAGAGATGGAGCATTAATGAATGTGGACATTGGGCTTCTTATCTCTACTTTAGCAGGGCCTCAGTTTACCTCACTGAGGGCCCCTGAGGGACCACATCACTACTTAATGACAATTGAACCCAACTACAAAAAGCTGAACATCTGAATGATAAATAGTGTAAACAGAGATGAAATGACCCCCATTTACTAGTGTATTAAGAGAAGTGGACAGTTCATTACTCATACTGTGGTAAGAGGACGTGCATCATTATGCATTTTTTAAAGCATGTTAAAATATATTTTTAAAAAATGTATTTCATGATGCTTTTCACGTTTTAATTCAAATTCGAATCAGCATTTTATAATGATTTATGAAGGATTATGTGGCAGAAAAAAAATGTAGTACTTGCTACTGGATTTCAAACTAACAAACAGGAATAAATTGCATATTACATTTTTGGCGCTTCTTGTTCAGTCAACACTGTTGATATTAAAATCATCCCTACCTACACAGATCTGTGGAAACAACTAAAAACACTGTATTATGCATTCAAGGCCAATGAAAAGACCCTTTTCACAAATAAATTAATTCATTCATTTGACATTCTGACCTTACTAAACCCGTAAATTAAAATTCAATATTTAAATAAATATTATACATAACACTAATATGATGATAAGAACATTCATTCATTCATTTTCTATTCGGCTTAGTCCCTTTATTCATCAGGGGTTTCCACAGCGGAATGAATTGGCAACTTATCCAGCATTTGTTTTACGCAGCGGATGCTCTTCCAGCCACAACCCAACACTGGGAAACAGCCATACACTCTCATTTACACACATACACTGTCAGTTGGCATTAGTTTATTCAATTTACCTATAGAGCATGTCTTTGGACTGCGAGGGAAACCAGAGCACCCGAAGGAAACCCACGCGAACACGGGGAGAACATGCAAACTCCACACAGAAATGCCAACTGACTGTGACGCCTAATAAGAACATTATTAACAATTTAGTATTACAGTATCAAAAATAATGCTTCAAAAAACACACTTTTTTATAATATTTAAATAAACATTTTAAATTTAATAAATATTATATATAAAATATATAGAAAAAACATAAAAAGTACAAGTAATATGCTAACAAAAACATTATGAACAATTTAGTATTATAGTATCATAAACACTGCAAAAATCTTCTTTACTGTCCTCCTGAAGGTGAGCAAACTAACAGACTATTTTTTTTTAATTAACTACCCCTATAATGACTCTCCTTTTAACTGGGTTCAAACCTGCAAGTTTTCAACTTGAACTTCAACTAACAGACTAGATCACTCACTGTATAAATATATGATATACTCTTGAGCTATGATGGATTGGTAGGCCATATACTCAATCAATTAAATTATGATGTGCATTCATCATGTTAACCCAAGGCTGGCATCTGGATACAGTGAGTAAACACACTACTTCCAGATCAATGCTACAAGCAAATTCAACATACACGAATTCTGTAACATCAAATGTAGGACCTTATCACCCTTTTACATTTAGTCGTAATACACCAATGCATTTAAATGATCATTGGAAAAATGATTTTTTTTTTGCTTGCAGAATGGTCAATAGCTCATAAAATAGACTCAGCCAGGAGAAGAGATGAATATAACTGTAGATAAGCGACATTTCACTGCTATGAAAAGGGAGGCACTAATCAAACGGCTGAAGGCAGTGAAACTCATATAAGCACCAGACCCTCCCTCCTTTTTTCTGGCTCTCTCAGTGTGACCGTGATGAATGAGAAGCCCTGAGAGTGTAATCTTTTGCAAACACACACACACACACACACACACACACACAAATGGTCTAGATAATGTGTGTTTAAGAGAATAAAAGAAAAAGAGGGAATCAGGGAATGATGCTGCGAATGGCAGGTCATCAGTCTGTTCCCAGCATTCCCTGAGGAGGAGACATTATGAGCTCCCATGAGACAATCAGCTGATGTTGGCCATTTTATCAGTGCATGTGGCCTTAAGATGTGCAATGAAATCAAATGCAATCCTGTGATCCACATTTAAGTGCCTGAATAGATTATGTTTTATGGATTATTACTAATAAAAGCGACATTGTTATTATTATTATTTTTATAAATGAATAATGGCGCTGAAAAAAAACCTGTAATTAAATGTACTAAACAAATAATTATTTGTTCAGTTTGTTTTCCTATGTTTGGGAAAATTAGGCAAAGACATCATTAAAGATAGATTAGTGTTTGTTTAGTGATAATGGATTATTATAAAAGCTTGTCTTGGCGCTCTTCTGTCTTGTGCTGCCCTCTTCTGGAAGGACCAGCACATTGCTCATTAATTCACTGGGTTTTTCTAAATAAAGGAGTTTAGACTGGATTAACACATCTAAACAAGCTAATTATGCTTTGTGAAGTGTTAGTTCACCCGAAAATTAAAATTGTAAAAAAACAAAAAAAAAACAAACAAACTTATTTTGGCTTTATGTGCACACAAACGTAATGTAGCTTGACAATATTCGTATCGAACAACAGAAGGCATATTGTCCGTTTTGAGGATATTTTGGGGTATTTTTCAGGACTTGAATAAGTTGGAAACCTTTCTGTCTATGGAGAATGACAGAGCTCTCAGATTTCCTCTTAATTGGAACGTCATGAGGGTGAGTATTTAATAACCAAATTTACATTTTTGGGTGGGCAGCATGGTGGTGCAGTGGATAGCACAATCGCCTCACAACAAAAAGGTCGCTGGTTCAAACCCCGGCTGGGTCAGTTGGTGTTTCTGTGAGGAGTTTGCATGTTCTCCCCGTGTTTGTGTGGGTTTCCTCCGGGTGCTCCGGTTTCCCCCACAAGTCCAAAGACAAGCGGTATAGGTGAATTGAGTAAGCTAAATTGTCAGTAGTGTGTGTATGGATGTACCCCAGTGATGGGTTGCAGCTGGAAGGGCATCCGCTGTGTAAAACATATGCTGGATAAGTTGGCGGTTCATTCGCTGTGGCGACCCCAGATTAATAAAGGGACTAAGCCGAAAAGAAAGAAAATGAATGAATTAAATTTTTGGGTGAACTAATTTCCAGACAGGAGCTAAATTAAAACCTGTTCTTAGAAAAAATATCTATAAAAACACAATTTTCCTAATAAATAAAATATAAAAAAAATATCAAAAAATCAAAGAGAGAGTGAAAAATAATCAAAAATAAAGTGAAATGTAAAGTTTCGTGAATGACAATGACCCCATTATAGAAATAAAGAGCATTTTTCCATTTGCTTACCTTTACTTTGATGGTGTTTTTCAAGGGCTTCTGGGTGCGGAAGACTGTAGACACAGATGGTTCCGTTAGCGAAAGATGCTGCTAGAACACCTAATCTAGGCATCTGTGGAGCCTGAAAATAAACAAACCACTGTTAAACATTTGTACACTTTGCTGTAATTTTATTCATGAGACTTTAATAAAATATTCTCACAAACACAATTATTAAACCATAAGTATCCACCCTTTACCATGCCCCTTTACCATGCCCCATATTGCTTTGGGGAAAACTGAAACTGGGTACAATGAGGTGGTATTAATCTTGTCACAGTTCATTCATCAGATGTCAAAAGGCAACTTACTGTAATTAACGACTAGTTTCAGCAGAACATGGCATTCACATTTAAGCATTAAGCAGATGCTTTTATTCAAAGCAACTCACACCATAAGCACACACTCAGAGCAATTGTCTGCCCAGAGAGAAGTTGAGAGTTTGGTGTCTTGCTCAAAGGAATCACCTCAACCATGGAATTGAGAGAGGAAAAGAGGGCTGGTTATTCACTTTCACCACATAAAAACCCTACTTGTGCCAGGACTCAAACCTGCAACCTTTGGATCACAAGTTCAACTCTCTAACAGAGGGTGCCACAGCTGACCCTATCATCAACCTTTAAGATGTGTAGAATATTACAGTACTATAGCAAAATAGTTGGATTCTGTTTCTTTGAATGGAAGTTCCCCAAACAAGTGTAACTCATAATTTAAAATATAGCAGACCCATGCTGAAAAAGGTGGATAATTTAAATATATTCTTGATCAAGACAAAAATCTACAAATTTTTTACCAATTAATTATTTGAGCTACTTTTTTTTTTTAAAAGTATTTGTCTAATGGCATTTCTGTCCAATGTCTAATACCTTTCTGCTGGTAGAAGGCAGTTCCCATGCTCCTGCAGGACACCACTTTATATTCCAGATGTATCCATCATCTATTGCCAGAGCATATGCTAGATGAGGAGTAGTTGAGGGCCTGAAGCAACAGGAAGAAAAATTTTATTCTAAAGCCCAACACAACACAGATATTTAGTTTAAAAAAGCAAAATCACATTGAGGTCACCTGTCTTTGCACTGAAGGTCTCCTAGGTCCCACAGCTGCAGTAAGGCAGGACCCGAATACACCTTGGTGATTTGGTGTGTGTCGTCCATGCCTTTATGGCAGTAGATGGCAGCATATTGCTTTTTCTCCGCCCCATCTGGACATGGGCACCACTCCATGGCCCGTACAGGACCTCCCACAAAGAACAGAGAGTCCCATCGTTCAGGATGATATGGCAATGATTCAAACCTGCAGATCAGTAAATATTTGAAGGAGAATCAATATAGTAGCACTAACTATTTCTACATTTGTAATGATAATGAGGAGGAGGAGAAGAAGAAGAAATGTTTTAAGCACAAAATCCTATTGGAAGTATTTCAGAAGGATCATGTGAAAGCATATATATATATATATATAGATTCATTCATTTTCTTTTCGGCTTAGTCCCTTTATTAATCTGGGGTCGCCACAGCGGAATGAACCGCCAACTTATCCAGCATATGTTTTTACACAGCGGATGCCCTTTCAGCTGTAACCCAACACTGGGAAACATGCACACACACACTCATTCACACACATACACTACGGACAATTTAGCTTACCCAATTCACCTATACCGCATGTTTTTGGACTGTGGGGGACACCGGAGCACCCGGAGGAAACCCACGCCAACACGGGGAGAACATACAAACTCCACACAGAAATGCCAACTGAACCTGCCAGGACTTGAACCAGGGAACTTCTTACTGTGAGGTGACAGCGCTACCCACTGCGCCACCGTGCCACCCCATTTTAGTTTATTTGCTATAAATGCTCATGTTGTCTTCTGTGATTGTATTTGAGTTTTGTTTGAAATATTCAAAAAGAGTGTTTTCTTTGAGCAGGTAAAATTAAAGGTACAGTTCATATATCCAACTGCTTGTATTAAAGGATAAAATTATACTACAAATAATATAGTGTAATAAAACATTTAATTCAAGAATTCTTGTCCTGTGAAGAAATTTTTTTTATTGTGGATGGAAAGCATCGTCAACTCACCATCATGCACCGAGATATCGAATTGAACCAAATCGATGACATGATAATTGTAACCAACCGAATTGTGAGACCAGTGTAGGTTCATCCATCCAAAAAATATATTAGCTTTTTTGCCAGGGGTATAAATAATTTGGGGCTTGACTGTATATGTACATTTTTACTCTCTCTACTGTGTTTTTTGCAGCGGTGAGCAAAAAAAATCTTTTTAAAAACCTTGCCAACCTTTGATAGTTGATAAAAAAAATTTTTTTTTTAAAGTTAATAAAATACTGTGCCTTTAGTATTCATCTCTGATTGTGTTGATGAAAACAAATTCATTTTATACAAGTTATGTCTTACCTTTTCACTGTCTGCAGTTGGATTGGTTGGTCGATTTTTTCTCGTGTAAAGGTAAAAGAAGCAGATTCCTTCTCCTGGGGTAAATATTTCTCAGCCTCACTGTTAACCAACACAAATTTAAATTTTTAAAATTAAACATGACTTGTTTCAATGGATACTGTTTGGTATTTAGACAGACACTCATACCTATTAGACAGAAAATGCCAATCTTTGGCAGAAGGGATCCACTCTGGAAATACCCATGGGGAAAAGTTTTCATCCCGGCTGGAAAAAGCATTTGGTGAAAAAAGAACAAAAAATTACACAAGTAATACAGAGAAGATGAACTGCTAATTACATCTTGAGGAAAATGAAGAGCTTACAATGTTTTGTGCCTACTGAAAGAGTTCCAGACAGGTTCCATGACATTGTTAGCCAAGCCATTCGGAAGCAAACATTGCTGTCAAGCGAAACAAAATTATAAAATTAGACCACACAGATATGGACATCTCCTCCAACGGTGTGAAAAGATTCATGTGAAGCTGACCATAAACTCACATAACTTCCTCTGGGTTGTTTGCCTCGGCAAGACATGGTCAAGCTGAAGTCTGGCTCTGAATCCTCTTCTTCACTCTCTGCCTCTTCATCGTCCTTTCCTGGGGCAAAATCCTTATCACCATCACAGTCACTGTCAGAATCTGGAGCTTTTCTTTTCACTCTCCTTGACCTTGCCGCTTTCTTTTTCTGGGAAGTGACATCAGCTTCTCCAGTTTTGGACCTAGCTGTTGTTGAGGATTCTGATGGAGCACTGATATCCTTGGCAAGGCTGTGGAGATAATCTAAAGCGCTAATCAAGACAAAGAGCAAATTTTGAGTTTATTGCCATACCTGCTTCTCCGGCTATTACATGGCAAAATACAGATGACAAACATTTTATATATAACCCTTTTCTACAATAAATAGGTTTATAACAATAAAAAGGCATCAATGATAATAAATAATGCATAAAATAAGATAAAAAAAATCTAAAACATTCTTTTTATGACTTTTGTTTAGTTTTTTTGAAGGTTTACATTATAAAAGTCTCCCCAGATATTAATAAATAAGGAAAAAATAAAACAAAATAGCTGTCTGACCACGTATCAAGATGAAAAACATTTTTGATTAAGTAAATATAGCATCCATCATTGCAAAATTAGCAGTTGATCAGGACAAAACAGATCCTAAAGAGAATACATTAAATTTGCAGAAAAAATGCAGTTTTTTCTATTTGCGGTAAAAAATATATACTGTAAATGTTATGTTACATTTGCTTCAATCTATTTTCAGCTATTTTTTTTGCGACACATGACGAGTAGCTCAGTGGTAAAACTGCTGCCTACCATGTGGAAAAACCAAGTTCAAGTCCAGCTCAGAGCACTTCATCTGACCAGTGAATTTAGATAAAGCAGGATCAATTTAATCTTGCAACGCACTGCTGTCCAGGAGGCATTATACTGTCTCCTAAATATATTATTAATTCTTCAAATGTGTATGTTTATACATCAGAAACACCCAAATATGGAAATTGGGTGTATATGTAATTTTATATTTATATTTTAAAATCTTTATATTTGGAATCCAATAACCAGTATATATGCAGATAAACACAGAATGCAAGCAAATACAGGGGATAACAGATTTTAATTCAAAAATATAAATAATCCTAAATGAATTGTCCAATAATTTATTTTCTTATCATGCTAATAGCATGTATCATGTTGTATGGATTTTTGGAAACTTTATAAAAGTGGAAAGCATACACTTTAGCAGCTCTCCGCTTGGGTCGACCGCTAGACGTGAGTTCAGAAGTATCAGTAACAGCTGGATCATCTTGTTGTGGTGTAGTCTGAAGAATGATCTCCTTTTTTCTTCTCTTAGCAGGGGTCTTTGCTTTTGGTCCTTCATTCTTTTTGGTTTCCTCTGCATTAAATGAGCTCCCCTGGTCCACACCTGAAGAAACCTGGGAGCAAGGTGTCTGTTCTAAATACAACAACAACAACAATAGTCTTAATAAACACTGTGGAAATTAGGTCTCATTATAAAAAAATAAAAGTTTAATCTGAGACTGAGGATCTGCATTAGACTGATGTGCACCTACAAGGCAAAAACAACAAAAGCAACTTAAACAGCATTTGAAAGGTCAAATATAATTTTGCCAGAATTTGTAAAGCTAAAACTATTAAAAACGTTTTTTCTTGCTTCAAATAAACCAAAAGCTCACTAAAATATAAATTTTAGTTGGCTACTAGCAACTACCCTAAGTATTTATAAGCTAGTTGCTCAGACAGCATTTCTCATTTTTATTTATTCATTCATTCATTCATTCATTCATTTTCCTTTCAGCTTACTCCCTTTATTAATCTGTGGTCGCCACAGTGGAATGAACCGCCAACTTTTCCAGCATATGTTTTACGCAGCGAATGCCCTTCCAGCTGCAACCCATCACTGGGAAACATCTATACACACTCATACACTACGGACAATTTAGCTGTAGCGCATGTCTTTGGAATTGTGGGGGAAACCGGAGCACCCAGAGGAAATTGTGCTACCCACTGCACCACCGTCCTGCCCCATTTTTACTTACTTTAATACAAACCATAAAGGGAAAAGAAATACTACGAAAACAAAACAAGTATGGTAAATATGAACACTAACTTAAGATATTAATTACATTTAAAACTAAAACATTATCTCAAGGAAACTAGAAATGGCCACTTCTTTGGCTGCTTACCAGACATTTGTGTGTCTGCATTTATTTTCTGTGGCTGTGAATCCTCACTCTCTTCTTTACTCTCATTGTTAATATGTCCTGGTTGGTCATCTGCGTCTTTTTCACAAGGCAAACCCATTTTTTCACCCTTCAGTTTGCCCAACCCATGGGCACCAGCTGCCATTAAAACACTGGTTCTTTCACAGATTTTATGCCAGCACTGCCTAGAAGAAAGGTTTATGAAAGTGCTGATTTCAGACATGTACCAGGATATAACGGTTATACATAACATCACCCATAAAACATGATTTTTATCACATCACACATTTTTTGATACTTTTATACCAATGTGCTATCAATAAACACTACTTTCCTTTATGTAAAATTGATCTTAAGCATTAAATTGAAACCCTGAAAGATCTTGAAAAATAATAAGCAATAAAAATGTGTGCTGATCTGGAATCATTGTCGTATGTAGATTTTTTATAATAGATCCCCTGTAAAAAATATATATATTTTTGTTTTTTGTTTTTTTATATCACTGTGAAAAACAAATTAAGTACTGTATTCATCTACTTTGCATATTATTGTTCTTTTTATGCAATAAAATAACTAATGTGCTATTGCTTTACACTTAACTAAACAGTGACGTTTACACTGAAGTGAAGCACTTTCAATTTACTAGAACTACACTTGCATTCTGCACTCTCCTACCTGCCTGAATTGGTGTAATGCTCGACAGTTTGAAATAGTATGGCTTGTACTCTCTTTTCTTCATCTATGTTGTAAATAAAGATGAACTGAACTGAATATTTAAATTGACCAACAGAGCAATACTCCACGCATGCGCTGGTCGTAATGACAAGCGAATTGCCTACCACACAAACATTTGAGACAAACAATATAATTACACATAATAAATATTTCTATTCCATTCCATTTATATCAAATACATAGATTTGACATTCCGATGTAAAAAATATATTCTAACTTAACGTTACCCAACATATAACGTTAGAGTTAAACGGTTACAATATAATGCCTAAAGAGGTATTCCTCCCCCTTCAGAAGGTCCAAAGTCCAGTTTGGTCTAAAAACTAGAACATAATGTTACTTAAAAAATAAGAAATACTTGTTGAGCGGAAAACCACAGGAAAGACATGGCCTTTTTCTTCGAACTGTTGGGTTTTAGCAGTGGCTCAAGCTGCTCGTCCACTCTTTCCTTCAACCACACGGTTCTGTGGTTCACGCGGGTTCGAATCCAAGTACCGTTAACTCGACACAATAAACACTCACCTCGGCCAGGTGTAATGCGTCTGATCTCGGGTTAAAAGAAAACTCTTCTGTTCAGTAGTGCTGTGCGAAAATATGCCGCTTTTCCTGTGAAACTCCTCGGCTAAAGCATTTTTGACACATCAGCTTGGAATCGCCGCCATGTTGTAATGCTCGCCTCTGTGACCTCTGTTGCTCGCTACCGCCCCCTATTCTACACTGCCAGCGGAGCGCGCTGAAATCTGTGCGCGTTCCCGCCTCACCGCGAGGTGGTAGCAATGCGATCAAGCGTCATTACCAAACATGTGCATGCTTTTAGAAAGAAACATGCATCATGATGAGAAAAACAAATGACACAAAAAATAAGAAAGGAGCAAGAATAAACAAACAGTAGAAAATGACCAAATACATAAAAAATATAGAGATTAGGATGAGATCAGAATGGCACCATCACTATCGATTTTTAAATCACTTTTAAGCTTACCTGCTCAGTTTGGCCTATTAATAATAAACTAACAGTTTTGTCTATTGCTTTGTTTATATATATATATAAATCTGTTGGTTTTATTTCTATTTATTTTTAAAAATAATTTTCTCTATATTTTGACTAAATATTACTGTCTTACAGCACTTTGGTCAGTATTGTGGTCAGGTCTTTGACTAGAAGGAAGGGGATATTTACCCAGCAACAACACAAAATGTACAATATCAGAGAAATTTTAATTAAATTTAAATCAGATTTTAAGATGATATCTTTTAGAGAAAAAATAATGGGTGAATTGTATTAATGTTGGCAGCACTGTGGCGCAGTGGGTAGCACAATCGCCTCGCAGCAAGAAGATTGCTGGTTCGAGCCCTGGCTGGGTCAGTTGGCGTTTCTGTGTGGAGTTTGCATGTTCTCCCCGTGTTGGCGTGGGTTTCCTCCAGGTGCTCCGGTTTTCCCCACAAGTCCAAAGACATGCGGTATAGGTGAATTGGGTAAGCTAAATTGTCCGTAGTGTATGAGTGTGAATGGGTGTGTATGAGATGTTTCCCAGAGATGGGTTGCAGCTGGAAGGGCATCTGCTGCGTAAAACATATGCTGGACAAGTTGGCAGTTCATTCCGCTGTGGCGACCCCAGATTAATAAAGGGACTAAGCCGAAATGAAAATGAATGAATGTATTAATGTTTACTAATAGCCAGCAATAAATATCAAACCAACAGTAAAAAGTAAATGTGCATTTGCACATTATTTGTAAGCATATTTTAAAAATGTAAAAATCCTAAATAAGGAAAAAGAAATAATTAAAAATGTAATAGTAGGCACTATTAACAAAAAAAAATAAATCAGCACTATTAACTTCATGAGACAGACAAGCATTGCTGAACAGACAAATAATAGACACAAGCAATGACTATTGACCATTTATTGAAATGTTTATTCCATTTAGACAATGGTTGTACTTTTATCAAATCTACATCACATTTGTAAGCTGTGTGTGTGTGTGTGTGTGTGTGTGTGTGTGTGTGTGTGTGTGTGTTCAAAAGTTCTGTATTTGTTTTCGTCAACAAAGATGTGAATTTCCTAAAACTGTAAAGATGGTTTGTGTATGACCAAAAAAAAAGTATCTTAATAGTATTTCTCAGTATTTAAACCATAAATCACTGTTACAAACCCAACTATTTATGAAGTATCATTTGTTGTGTTAAGATCACATTTAATAACAATGTTGCATGCAACGGTTTCAGTTAATTTGGTTGCTGGTTAACTATGAACTTGTAAGCGCAGAGCATAAGAAAGAGCTTACAGGGAAAAAAAATAATGTAATGTACACTTAATATACATGGCATTTTAAAATATACAATATTTTATTCCTAAAATGAAACAATCAAATTGTAATATTACATTTTAAAATGTGGCATTTTAATATACACAGCTCTTCCTGTCGACAAAATAATACATACACACCGTTGAAAATCTGGTGTGCGTAAAGATATTTTTGTAAGACCTTAATGTTTTCATTTAGTAAGAATGATTTAAACGGACTAAAAGTGACAGTAATTACATTCTTATTATAACAAAAAGTTCCATTACAAATGCACTTCTGTTGAACATTATATTTTTTTATATTATATTTAATATAAAGAAAAAAAAACTTTCAAACTGTTTTTAACATTGATCATGAAAATGAATGTTTCTTGAGCCTCAAATCAGTATACACTGTAAAAATGGGAAGGAATTAAGTTAACTTATTAGTTTTTACAAATTTAAGTGTATTGAGCATAAATAATTGAGTTGTCTCCTCCAAAAAGACTCAAGAATTGTGTTGCTTCAGCTCATTTTAAATACGTAGTTTGAACAAACAGCAATCATCAATTTTTGAGTGATTTTTTACAGTTATTTCTGTCACAAGATCATTTAAAACAGATCTACCATTTAAGGAATAAATTAAATGCATTACAAAATTGTAAAACAATATTACTATTCATGCTGTGATTATCATTAAATTTATTCAAACTTTGGTGAGCATAAGAGACGTCTTTCCATCTCTTAAAGGGATAGTTCACCCAAAAATGAAAATCCTGTCATCATTTAATCACCTTTATGAGTTTCTTACAAAAGAAGATATTTAGAAAAATGCTGAAAACTGTAACCATTGACTTCCAAAGTATTTGTTTTTCCTACTATGGAAGTGAATGGTTATAGGGAAGCACTTGAGGGTGAGTAAATAATGAGTAAATCTTAATTTTTTGGGTGAACCATCCCTTTAACTCCAAACTTCTAAACAGTAGTGTACCTCTTTAATCTTTAGATAACTCCACATATGACAGAACAGGAGTGTTTTATGGATCACTTTCGGGTGCCTGGCTGGAGAGGGGTCTGCTGAGGGTCCATTCGTCCTGTCTGTGGGTCTCGGGTTCAGACTCACTGCTGGAGCTGCTGCTGCTCTGACTATCATTGCCACTGAATTCATAGCAGTCTTTCTCCTGTCCGCTTGCTTTCTCTTTCTGTTGGTTTCGTCTCTCTTTCCTCTTCATTTTTAGTTCTCGGGTTGCTGTGCCACTTGACATGGGCACCGCTGACGTCTGTCTGTCCTGCCAGGTGCTACTGGAGACCTGGGGGAAACCGAGAGTTTCTGGGTCGGGCAAGGGAAGGTCTGAATCTTCCTTTGCTTGAGTCTTTTCTGTTTTTTCAAACTTTGAGCTCTTAGACTTGGACCGAACAACAAACCAGTCCTGTGTAAAATAATCATGAAAATCATTAGAAACTGTACATTCTGATGATACAAATGAGCATAAAATGAGGTATTATTAATTATAATAATAAGACGATTAATCACATCCAAATAAAAATTAAAAAATTATTTTGACATAAAGTGTGTATAAGATATATATATATGTTTCCCAGTGATGGGTTGTAGCTGGAAGGGCATCCGCTGCGTAAAACATATGCTGGACAAGTTGGCGGTTCATTCCGCTGTGGCGACCCCAGATTAATAAAGGGACTAAACCGTAAAGAAAATGAATGAATATATAATACTATATATAATATAACACTTTATATACACGCATATATATTGAAGAAAATACTTATATTTAGATATTACTTATATATGTAAATGATGCAAATGATATATAAATTTAAATATCTATGGAACAAAATTGTTTTTGTAGTTTTGTTTCTATCTGTGTATAACATAAACAATAAATAATACACACACATCCAGTGCTCAGCATATATAAGTACACCCCTCACAAATCTATCTTTTAAATTTATATTTTTAATAGGAAGCTATACAATATTATATTTGTGCATATACATTGGATTAGGCAGTACTGAATCTAAATCTGGAGCTAATCTAACAAGATAACTTACAATAACGGTCCAAAAACTAGCACATCCAAATTTATTTGTTATAGAAAAATATTAAATACAAATTTTAAAAAGAGGAAAAATCAAGAGAAGCAAAAAATTGAAACATTTAGTTGAAATTTTGTGGCCTCACGGTGGCGCAGTGGATAGCACGTTCGCCTCACAGCAAGAAGGTCGCTGGTTCGAGCCTCGGCTGGGTCAGTTGGCGTTTCTGTGTGGAGTTTGCATGTTCTCCCCGTGTTGGCGTGGGTTTCCTCCGGGTGCTCCAGTTTCCCCCACAAGTCCAAAGACATGCGGTATAGGTGAATTGGGAAAGCTAAATTGGCCGTAGTGTATGAGTGTAAATGGGTGTGTATGGATGTTTCCCAGAGATGGGTTGCAGCTGGAAGGGCATCCGCTGCGTAAAACATATGCTGGATAAGTTTGTGGTTCATTCCGCTGTGGCGACTCCAGATTAATAAAGGGACTAAGCCGAAATGAAAATGAATGAATGAATGAGTTGAAATTTTGTAGATTGTAGTTTGTTTTTTTTTGCAATATTTTACTTGAATTGTATTATCTTTCATTTTCTAAATATGTTTGGTGACTAAAATATCATTTTAATAAATATAACTGTTTAATAAATCTCTTTTCTACAAATACATTGCCTATATTCACTGAGAAATGGATAAAAATATTCATTTTCAAAATGGGGTGTACTCATATATGCTAAGCACTGTATATGATGTCAAAACAAACTTTTATTTTGGATGTGATTAATCGTGATTAATCTTCGGCCAACATTAATAATAATAATACAATATAATTACGACTTTTATTATTATTATTATTATTATTATTTTAAGACTAAATTGAAATATCTCTTCATAGAGTTCTCATACTACTGCCAATCTCACATCAGACCTTCAGGCCGTTCTGACCTGGGATTCAATATCTTTTCTAGTGACATAGGTTTTCAGTAAACAGATTATGGAAACGATTAAAAGTCCAAGTTAGGTCAGTGGTAATAGCCTCGTGGGCAGTGCACCAACATATAGCGCCATTGCACAGACCTTTCCCCCAATACTATTCTGGTCCTTTCTTAAAGACAAAGATGCCTAAAATAATTTGTAAAAGTCTAAGTTAGCAATGTGTTAAATCATGCCAACTGGACAAACCATGTTAACAACATTCATGTTAACAACATTCACATAGGAAGTTTGGCCAGAGGAAATGACCATGCCTAACATAGCCTGCTTTCTCTCGAGGTTTTTTTTTTTTTCCCTTCACTTCGTCAATTGGTGAAGTTTTTTTTCCTCCACTGTTGCCACTGGCCTGCTTGGATTTGTGGAGCTGCGCTTCGGTGGATTTGCTCTTCAGTGTTTGAACTTTCACCAGTGGAACTTAAGCCACACTGAACTGAACTGAACTAAACTGAACTGAACTGAACTAAACTCAAAAATGTGGACTTTAATTGAACTTGTTAAGCTGCTTTGACACAATCTACATTGTAAAAAGCGCTATATAAATAAACTTGAATTGAATTGAATTGAATTCATGCTAGCAACATGTTAAACAAACATATAAGCAACAATTTAAATCATGCTAGCAACATGTTAATTCATGTTAACAATGAATGTGCTCAATGGTGCTAGAGCATGCCAGCAATGTGTAAAATCATGTTAACATGTTAAACCACACTGTATAAATATGCTAGTGAAGTTGGAAACATGCTAATTCATGCTAGAAAATTATAATAAATAATTAAAGTAGGCTAGCAACTTGTAAGACATTCTAGAAACATTCCACAAAGATGTTAATTTATGCTAACAATATGCTAACCACGCTCAAATCATACTAGCACCATTTTAATTCATGATAACGATGTTAACCATGCTAGAAATATGTTAGCAAAATGCTAAACATGCTACAGAAATGGTAACAACGTAGGATTAGATTAAGATAACATGAGTTTGTCATTTTTATCCTGTTGTACAATATATTTTTTTGCTTTTAATTTGTTTTCAGTTCTTTTGCTGTTTTAGGTTGTAAGTACATTAACTAAATATAATTTGCTAATATGGTAATTTGCTATAATTAGCAATATAGAACTGTAATATGGACAAAACCTGGTTGTAATTCATTTGTATTTGTGTTTATGATAAAAACACACCCTGTTCTTCAGCTAATCAGAAGTATTCAACAGCTCCAAACTTTAAAATAAATATTGTATTACCTGAGCATGAATGGAATTGATGTGGTACTTGACTCCACTTTCAGAGTTGAATTCTTTCTTGCATATCAAACATTTATATTTCCCAGTCTCAAATTCACCCTGCAAAGAACAAAGCCTCTTCATAAAGGTATACAAACTAAACTATGAACAATGAAAAATAGGAAAATCAATATTAAAGCAGTTTAGAAACCTACTGATTCAGCCAAAAACCAATAGAGAGTTTTCTTACAGTTAAACGGCACACATGGATATGTTTTTGCTTGGAGTCAGTAAGATTTTTGAAACCAAAGCATGGGGAGTATGAAAAGAAATGATATTTTGCTAATAAAAATAATATAATGCTGAAAGAAAAAATCTATAAATCTGAAATAATATAAAATCTGCATAATGTAATATAAAACTATATATATTTTTTTTTTCTACTATCTGTTCATTATCAAAATTCCTAAAAGTGTTTTTTTAACATTGATGACAATACAAGGATTTATTGAACCCCAAATCAGTATATTACAATAATGTTGAATAATTCAGATTTGCCAGCAAATGGGTTAATTTTCAAATAATCTATTAAGATATAAATATTAAATATTACATTTTAATATAATTGAATAAATCAGCCTTTAAAACAAGGGGAAAATTGTCACTACACCTTTGAACTGTAGTTCTGCCTTTGAGTACCAAATATTCTATACAATACACTCTGGTAAACTACGCATCATTTTTTAATGTTTTTACAGTAATTCCTTACCAAGGTACACAGTCCAAGATGAGCCTTAAGTCCTGATACACTGGTATAGAAGCATCCACAGCCCTATTGTGATGACAGCATACATTATAACTTCACATGTGGTTTAGAAAAAAACCCATACCATTTATTTGTGATATGCTTGTGCATAATGCTACATTCTTGCTGGGATTAATGAGAGCTTGTGCATGATGTTCTCACCTTGTTTGGACACTGCACTTTCTTATGCAGTTTGACTTCATTCTTCCACTTCCGCAGAGTCTCTTGGCTGAAGGAAGGCAATCCTGGACGGGAATACTTCAGCTACATTAACACAAAATATAAATTAAATGTCTATAAAAATGAACAAAAACTAATCTTTTTTTTCCAGTCCTCATTTATTCATTATGCAACCTTTTATTGTATCCATGAAAGTGAACTATATGAAGTGAAATTAACCATTAACAATATTCATACAACCTTTTTGGAAAAAGCATGAAAATGTAAGTACAGTATATAAAATTTTTTTTGCATTAACTTGTTTGTTTCTTTCATTGTGTACCAAATATTTTAAAGTAAAGTGTTTGGGCCCTTAGAATGGTCCTAACTTACCCCCCAATTCTTTTAACACAAGTACTGTAGTTGATTCGATTCAAGTTGAGTCAAATCAAAAAAATCCATGCAGCAAATTGCCTTATAATAATAATAATAATAATAATAATAATAATAATAATAATAATAATAATAATAATAACGCATTTTATTTAAAGGCGCCTTTCTTGACACTCAAGGTCACCGTACAGGACAGCAAGAACAGACAGTAAAAACACAATAAAAGTCAATACAATAAAAAATTTTTAAAAGTGAGGTTGAGTTAAACAGAGTCGGCTGTTCTAAACAGATGTGTTTTGAGATTGGATTTAAATTGTAAAAAAAAGAGTTTAAATTACGGAGATCAGGAGGAAGTGAATTCCAAAGCTGAGGAGCAGTGTGGCTGAAGGCTCTGCTCCCCATGGTGACAAGGCGGACAGGGGGAACAGTGAGGTGAATGGAAGAAGAAAACCTGAGTGTTCGAGAGGGTGTGGCGATATGAACAAGACTAGTGAGGTATGGAGGAGCAAGACTGTGGATGGCTTTAAAAGTGAGAAGTAGTATTTTATAATTAATTCTGTAAAAGATGGGAAGCCAGTGAAGTTGTTGTAGAATGGGTGTGATGTGACAGATAGAAGGTTTTTTTGTGATAATATGGGCTGCAGCGTTTTGTACCAATTGTAATTTATGAAGGGTTTTATTAGGGAGGCCAAACAGAAGGGAATTACAGTAGTCTAACCGGGAAGTGACTAAACTATGAACAAGAATGGCAGTTGAATGAGGTGTGAGGGAAGGACGTAAACGGTTTATATTTCAAAGTTGGAAATAAGCGGACCGGGTGACATTATTAACATGTGCAGTGAATGAAAGGGTGCTGTCAAAGATGACCCCCAGACTCTTAACCTGAAGGGAGGGGGTAATGACAGAATCATCTGTGGGAATAGAAAAGTTATGTGATTTGTTTAAAGTGGATCGTGTACCTATGAGAAGAAGTTCGGTTTTATTATCGTTTAATTTCAGGAAGTTTGAATATTAAGCTGATTCACCTTTTAATTTGTAAGTGTAGTTTAACTGTGCTTGCACTACATTTTTTTTACACTCGAGTATGATTTTCTATTAATCTTTTTATCACCCCTGATGCATGCAGCGTAACTAAAACTAACTTCACACAGGTTCTGACAGCTTCACAGCCCTGAAAATGCAACATATTGCCACACAGTCTGATGTGTATATTTTGCAGCACCTTCCTGTCATCTGGCACCAGGTCACGTTGGACTTTTCTTTTGGGCCATTCCTTCAGCAGCTCCTCGCTTGCGATTTCTCTCAGGTAAAACCCGGCGACCTGCGCCGACAAGCGTTTAGCCCGTCCGCTCTGCGTCCGCTCTGGCACCGGCTCCTTCTGCGGCTTTACCTCCTCACTTTCCTCAGCTGCCTGCAACAACAGGTAAACGTGACAGTTTATTTGTGGACACTGAAACACAGTCTGCATGAGAATATTTCATGTCAGAGATACAGGAATAAAGAGGTGTAGGACTCACTGGATTGTGTTCGTTTTTGAGATGATACTCCAGGCCCGCTCTGGAACGATACGCTTTTCCACAGTGTTTACAGTTCATTAATAGTTTCTCCAGCTCTGACGACTCTTTGCCACATTTCTTCATATGGTACACATAACCCATTATACTAGTGAAACTTCCAGTGCAGCCCTAGAACAAACCATTCTTTTGAGGCAACATGCATAATTCCATGTGGTCAGTAAAATATAGTACTAAAATGTAATTTAAATAACTATTTATTTCAACTTTTTAAATGACCTATTAAAAAACGTTTTCTTTTTAAATATATTTTCAATTGTAACTGACTTTACACGCATTTCTTGATAATGTTGTAAACAATTATGCTTTTATAAAAATGTATAAAAGAAATCTTACACTTTAAATAGTAGCATACTTTATTTTAATTATAGCTTAGTTTATTACTAAAACAAAAAGTCTTATTTTTATACTAATATAAATAATTATTAGTAATTAATTATTACTGTTAATTAGTACTAGTTTCATTATACTGTATATAGACAATTACAAAATACAAATGTTTCATATAGCACTACATTATTGAATTGCAAAATATCTTTAACTAAAATCTTTGCAAATATTTTGATACATAAAATAGAGTAAAAAACAAATAACCCCACCTCTCTGGAGCACTTTAATTTGCCCATTCTCTTTAATACTTTGCGTAGTTTCTCCTTCACTTCCTGATCAACTAGTTCGTTACCAGTGTCTGGAATGGGCTGAAAAAACAAACAAGAAAATAATATTTTGCTTCAACACCATCTTTATTGCAAATGTTGTTATCAATAATAGAAAAAAAAGAAGAAAAAACTAACCAAGCTGTTGTGGTCAGCCATAAGGTGATACTTCATCCCAGTTGAAGTTTTCAGTTGTTTCTCACAATGTGGACATGTAAACGGATTCTAGTAAAGTAAAGTAAAGTAAAGTAAAGTAAAGTAAAGTAAAGTAAAAAAAATAATAAAATAAAATAAAGTAAAGTAAAGTAAAGTAAAGTACAGTAAAGTAAAGTAAAGTAAGTAAAGTAAAGTAAAGTAAAGTAAGATATTCTTTATATCAGTGCTGTTTTCATAAGCATTGCTGCAATGTATGCACATACCAGTTTGCATGTTTCCAGGTGTTTCTTTAACCCATCCACTGTCTTTCTTCCAACACTTTTGCATTTTGGGCAGGTTACTCTACCCTTTGCCAAAATCTGCAGCTGCCATTTCTCCTCCTGACTTCCTGTAAAGAAAAACACAACAAAATCTATATCATGAATATGCACTCTTTTCATTAAAGCAGCAGCACGACTGTTTTTTACCTTGTGGATAAACATGCATCTCTTTCTTGCTGTGCTGAGCTGATTTCTGCTCCTCAGTCCTCTGAGTCTTCTGTGAGAACTGAGCAACAGGAACTATAACTGGTACTGTTGAAGAGAAAAAAAAGTAATCTAATCTTTTTAGATTTCATCATGTGTAGATTAATAGAATAACACAGAGAACTGCATGCATACCTGTTTGCTTTACTTGCTCGATGTACTTTTTCAAGGAGGCCCGGTCGGTTTCCTCCACCTTCTGCTTCTTTTTCATCTTAAAATCTGTGGGATAAAAAAAACTTGTGCAAATTGTGTAAAATGTCATGGGCTGCATCCGAAATTGCATACATCCCTACTATATAGTATGTTAAAAGCAGTATTCGAGCCGAGTAGTATGTCCAAATTCATAGTACTTAAAAAACAGTAGGCGAGAAGTAGCAAGATGACCTACTACTTCCAGCAAGATTCTGAAGTGTACATCCAATGGATGCTACAATATCCCATGATGCCATGCAATAGAATACATAAATGGGAGTGAAGTGATGCAACTGATGCAGATAGGTCATGTGATAATGACAAATGTGGATATTGATTCATTTTCTTTTAGTATTAGTCCCTTTATCAATCTGGGTTTGCCACAGCAGAATGAACCGCCAACTTATCCAGCATATGTTTTACACAGCTGATGCCCTTCCACCTGCAACCCATCACTGGGTTGAAACATCCACACACACTCATTCACTATGGACAATTTAGCTTACCCA
>CAIGQW010015581.1:14718702-14730344 GCA_903798125.1 Danio choprae | reverse complement strand
ATATATATATAAGAATCTTGAATATCTTGATGTTAATATCAGAAGTTTGAGCCTTGCTTTCCATACATACCTTATTAACAAATTGATTTCTTTTATTGCAGAGCCTTCAGTCAGAGTGCATCTCTTTTTGTGCGGTCGAACTTTAGGAGCTGACAAACAAGTCCTTGCAGGGCTCCATGGAGTTAGTGAGAGTGGATTAATGGACTGTCAGTTGATTCTGGCCTTTTGTCCTGTGGTATCACGAGTGGGAACAGACATTGAAGAGGCTCTGAGGAAAATTCCAGGTAACTTTTTCAGACTCTTTTTCCGGTAATAGTGAATAGCTGACTGGTTTATATCTAGAAATGAAGCACACATCGGGCATTTCAGATTAACCGCCTCCCCAAAATTAGTTTATCTCTTTAAGATTTCATTTTTTTTCTTCTTGCATCTCACATTTAAATCTTTGAAATCATTTTGTATATAAAGTTGAAGGCAAAATTATTAGCCCCCTTGTAAAATTGGAATTATTTTTCAAATATTTCTCATGTGACGTTTATCTGAGATTTTTTCCCGACAGTTTTAAACAATGGTTTTAATAAGCAAATGTCTTTTGTTTTCGCCTTAATGACAGTACATAATATTTTACTAGTTACTTTTTTTTTTAAGATAAAAGTACTCAGCTTTAAGTGAAAATTAAAGGCTTAACAAGGATAATTAGATTTTTACATCATTATTCATTTTAAAAATAAAATAAATAAACACCATCCCTCAATTTTGTCTCCGCCTTCCCAATTGTGAGGTTATATCTCAGAATTCAGACTTTATTTCTACCTTAAGCTTGTAGCTGAAAATCAGACTTGTTTGATTTAAAGTGGCAGTTGTGAGAAAAACAAGTTTCAAAATTCCTACGTTTTTTCTAGAATTGAGTTTAAATCTCAATTCTTATGTCTTACCACATAAAATATAACACAATAATTGTGACATCTCAAAATTACGATTCTCACAATTTAAAGTTTATATGCTCACAATTTTGAGTTCCTCTCGGTTCAGAGATTTATTTTCCACAATGTAATTTCAAGTTAATTTTAACTCTCACTTTTTTTTGTTGTTGTACGATATATTCAATTCAATTCAAGTTTATTTATATAGCGCTTTTTACAATGTAGATTGTGTCAAAGCAGCTTAACAAGTTCAATTAAAGTCCACATTTTTGAGTTTAGTTTAGTTCAGTTCAGTTCAGTTTAGTTCAGTTCAGTTCAGTGTGGCTTAAGTTCCACTGGTGAAAGCTCAAACACTGAAGAGCAAATCCACCGAAGCGCAGCTCCACAAATCCAAGCAGGCCAGTGGCAACAGTGGAGGAAAAAAAAAACTTCACCAATTGACGAAGTGAAGGGAAAAAAAAAAAAACCTCGAGAGAAAGCAGGCTATGTTAGGCATGGTCATTTCCTCTGACCAAACTTCCTATGTGGAGCTGCAGTCTAGTCGCCGGGCTGGAGAAGCTGACATCCATCGTGTAAGCTGCAGGTGTGGGTAGGGCACCAGTGGGAGGGTAGGCTGGCCCACAGGATCAAACGTAGACTTGTTCATCACTGAAGCCTTCCAGGAATCAGTCTCATGTGCTCCATTCCTCCATGGCCACCACGGTATCAGCTCGGGATACGGCCTGGTCCAGGATACCTTCGGATCATCTCTTCAGAGGTCTAGGATCGCATCGATGGCGCTGCAAATCTGTAGGGACCTCGGGATGAGTATCCCCAGGTGGAAGTAGAAAATAAAGAAAATATTTAGCGTAGCTGCTGTTCATAGTGTATTTAAACCAGAAAGAAAAGGATTGTTATGGATGAAGATAGCAGTTATATAACAACAATGTAAAGCATATGAGAGTTTCTAACACAATGCCTGGTGTATTAAGACGGAAGGAGTACACTAATATACCATACCGTTATGCGATGCATTGAGTGTATGCTTTACCAAAATATATACTGCACCAAAAAATATATACTGCACCAAAATATATTGCGATAAATGATATTGTCATTTTGAGACTGTTTTATGCCACTCATTATATAACGCCAGAATGACAATATAATATCGTCACAATGCAAGTACACTCTTCTAAAGAACACATCATATTTTATTCTTAAGAATATTTAATTTAACTAGAGTCATTTTAACAGTTTAATAATTAGGCACTGGAATTACAATGTGAAAACGTATATCCTCATCTAAAATGTTGCTAGGATTGGTTTTTATATATGGGCGATATATATATTGCATCACCAAAAATGATTAAGGTCATGTCCATGTGTTGTGCGATAAGTCGATATATTGATTATTGTGACAGGCCTACTTTAGATTTTTCTTTTCTCACAGTTGCAAGGCTATATTTCACAGAACTATAATTGTTTGTCTTCACAGCTGATAAGCCAGCAGTCCTGTTGATGATGTACCACACCTTCAACCCCAACCACATTTGTCAAAACTTATATACAACTATTTCTCAAGCAAACATTCTGGAACATGTCAACGTGCTCTTCCATGACTCAAACAATGGTCTTCTGAACTGTTCGGCAAATGATCAAGCAATAGCCAAACTTCAGATGATCCTAAACCACTACATGTCTTAAAATAGGGGCGTCAATGTATATCAAATGTATATTTGTGATCATATAAATGGAAAAATTAAGCCTGCTAATAAACATTTAGGACTGTTGTGTCGATTTAAAAAACAATTTAATTTTTTTTCAGACAATTTTATCACAATATTTTTAGTAAGAACGCCAATAGCAGGAAGATTAGAAAAAAAGCCTTTAACACCAATGCTCTGATAACAAGCCATGATGCTTTCTTCTAGTTCTCACCTCCTTATAGGCACATTTAAATTCATAGACATCTCACACACATCAGAGAAGTGATTCCTCATCATATTTAACATCCTGGCTTTTTAAAACGCATTATATCAAAGATGTTGTGTTTTTACAGGCTAAAACAAGCAAGCTTATGTAACCAACCTACAGTAGATAACATGTGACCATTTTCCGATCTCATCTTTCCGGAGGTTCCCTTTATCATACTGTCAAAGATTTGCGAAATTCACAAACCAGAAAGAGAAAAATAATGCTTATTTCCCTTACGTTAATATACTGATTTCAAAGAGTCAATCCTCACAAACATAAGTCCAAGATCCTGGAAACGAAAAACCACTGTTGGCTTGGATATTAAATGTTCAACAGCCAATCAATCAACCATGCCTGACAAATAACCAACTTTCCTGGATTTCCGTAGGCACATAAAAACATCCATCAGAATAGCGATCTGTGCATCACACGACCATTGATATTATTTCCCCATTAACACACTCAAAAGGAGAAAAAACTAAATAAAACAAAAGCCAAAAAGCAAACATGTATGATGGTACGGTTGAGTCGGTCGAGACAGAAGTGCCGTTCCGTTTTACATTCGAGTGATTGGCCAGACAATTTTGTGCTTATCCGAGTTTCTTTTTTGACAGACAAGCCGTCGGTCACTGGCTTGGTCCTTTCTTGCGGTTGCTCCAGTAATTGCCGTAGGCCGCTTCGAACATGTTTTTGCAGCTTATCTTGGCATTGAGACGTGAGCAGATGAGGAAGGAGCCGCCCATCTTGCGGTGCAGGGAGTAGGTTTCTTCAGGCGGAGGGATGAGCCGTTGTTTCAGCATGACGGGGATAAGGTTGTGGATGCGCTCTGTGGTGCTCTGAGCTCCGAAGTTGAACGGCTCCTCTGATGCAAACGCCTCGCCCAGGATCATCACCGCATCCACGTGTGCGTTCACCATGGCCTCAAAGAGAAGATGAGGTAGTGTTAAAGCGATATTTCACTGAATTTAAAACTGCCTGTTTAGTTTACTCAACCTTGGGTCATCCAGGAATTAGAGTATTAAAGGATTAGCTCACCCAAAAATGAAAATTTTGTTATTAATTACTGACCCTCCTGATGTTCCAAACAAGAGACCTTTATTCGTCTGTGGAGCAAATTAAAGCAACAGCTCACCCAAAAATGAAAATAACTCACTATTTACTTACCCTCAAGTGTTTCCAAACCTTTATGTGTTTCTTTATTCTGTTGAAGACTAAAGTAGATATTTTGAAAAAAGGTAAGGAACAAGTAAAGGGCAAGTAAATAATGACTTATTTCCTTTGAGTGAATAATTCATTTAAGATATTTTAGATGATATCCGAGAGCTCCCTCATCCTCCATAGACAGCAATGGTCCGGACTCGTGCAGTGTCCAGGGAAAAAAACAAACCAAACAAACAAAAAAATCCTCAAAACAGTCAACATGCCTTCAGTGGTTCAATCTGAATATTATAAAATGCTACGAGAATAATTTTGTGTACATAAAACAAAACAACTTTATTTACAGTTTCTTCTCCTCAGTATAGGGAGCATGTTCACGAGAGCGCTTTACTGTTTATGCGTGTCGTGCTTGGTTGTGCTCTATAACATACCTCATATGCTTAGATTGAAACAGGAAGTAGAACATGTGCATCTGCGGTATATTTGTGAACACGCACCCTATACTGACAGCAAGAAGAATCAACTGATGAATAAAGTTATTATTTTAGTTTTTACATTTTAGCACAAAGATATTCTTGTAGCTTCATAATTTTCAGTTTGAGTCAGTGAAGACACACGGACTGTTTTGATTTTGTCTTTGGGGCACCTTTCTGGATTTTGAAGTCGGAAAGCTTGCGGTCTATGGATGATGGATGGAGATTTCATCAATAAAAAATTAAATAAAAAAAAAAGTCTTAATTTGTGTTTTGAAGATGAACAAAGGTCTTGTGGGACTGGAATGACATGAGGGCCAGTAATTACTGACAAAATTAAAATTTTTGGGTGAACTATCCCTTTAAAGCAGCAGTCCATAAACTTCGTAGGTTAAATATTAGGTTTTTGAGCAAGTACATAACCAGTCAGTGTTTATCATAAGTATCTTACCAGAATATTAATCTTGTAATAAGGATTTCTAATTGAGCCAACAAAGAATTACAAGTTACTCAAAAACACTTTTGGAAATGTCAACAGTCACTCAGACTCAAACTGTTCAGATTCAGACTGAAGAACTGGTGAGCCTGTGATAATCAAAGCACTTTAATGAAGGGGTGAAATTAAAGTTCTAATAGTTTCTCAAGGTTTATGTAAAAATGGAAAGTTGATGATTTATTTATTCATTTTACAAGATTTAGTCATGCAAAACAATACATTTTACAATTAGTGCTTTAATAACAATTTCATAAGCATCATTTCACTGTATGATTATATATAAACAAACTGCTGTATTAGTTTTCTGAACCAGATACAAATCGTTCTAAAAACCTGTTTGTAGATTCAGTTTTTGTTGTTCGCCAAGGCTGTGGATTAAAGCTAATAATGTTGTAAATAATGTAACGTCCACAGACCAATCACTGTGCTTCAAAAGATCTCAATGTATCTTCAGGAGCAATAGGTATTCATTTAATTTTGCCTATATGTTTTTTGACTCAAAATGCTTTTGACTTGCATTTTATGAATTAACAACCCAGATTTCAGCTTAAAAACCTTTACATTTTCCCTTACTTTTCTCAAAACAAACAAACAAACAAACAAACAAACAAACAAAAAACACATCACACCTGAGAGTGTGTAGAGAACAGGAGAATTGAAGGCCAAAACAATAAACATCAGTTTTATATTCCTACCTTTGACTCATAACCAGTCAAAAACTTCATGTCTACGGATTGCTTCAACACTCCTTCTCGATTACCATCTGCTGCAGCCTTAATGATCTGTTTAAAAGAAGAAGGTCATCAGCCTACAAAAGAAAAAGTTTCATTCACACAATCGTTTACCTTCACTTTTATGGGCTTACCTCAATATACACATCAGTAAAACTCTCATCAAACCCTCTCGTCGCACCGAAGTCAAGTAAAGCAACCTGTGGACAGAAGAACAACTTCAAAAACTTTGACATGAAAACAAAACGTATATACCTTTTATTTACTGTACTCACAATAATAAAGGTCCTAATATTAAAATATTAAATACATTTATAATACATTATACAGCAATGCGTTACTATATTATCTATAATACTTTTTATATCATAAATATAATAACATTACATTTACATTCTACACGTTGAGATTAAAACAACTTTTTGGATTTTCTATAAAGTCTACAGAACTGTGAAAATAACTACAATATTCAATAAATAAAAAACATTGAACAAGACAAAAAGTCAAAAAAATTGTAATATGCAATAATATTATTTTTATAAATATTTCTAATATGAATACTTGCATATACACTAATATATGAGGTCAAATCACTTGCTTTTGACTTGTTGTACATTGACTTATAGCACTAAACTACAAATGTAAATGTAAAAAAACTTCTACCATGTAATACAGTAATATGACAAATAATATTACATATTATTAGTTATATTAATGATGCACTTATATATATATATATATATATATACACATTGAGAGATGAAGACAACTTTTAAAACCTTTTTGATTTACTGAACAAAATACTACAATAACTACAATTATTTCTAACGCATCTCAATAATACATGAATACATTAAACCTTTTAAAACTATTTTCAATACTAATAAATATAAAAATTACTTTTATTTCACAAAATCAGCATATTAGAATGATTTCTGGAGGATTGGGTGACACTTAAGCCTGGAAAATTAATGCTGAAAATTCTGCTTTGAATCACAGGAATTAATTACATCAAATATATTAATAGAATTAGTTTTACATTTCTGGTTTGTTTCAAATTTGGCCACTTCTACGTATTCTTTAAGTACAGCTTTTGAAATGCTTATTATTATTATTATTATTATTATTATTATTATAACAATAACAACAATAGTCACAAACCCAAAAAACAAACCAACGAAAGTATACAAATGATGTAGTGACTAAAACCAATCTTACAATTGTACATGAATTACAACTCAGATTTAAATCTAGGTTTAAGACTTAATGTTTGACTGTTAGTGTAAAAAAAAAAAAAAAACACTAAACACTATGAGAAAACAGACACTGATTCTGTGATTCTGACTCTCTCGCTCTCTTACCCGGTGTGTTTGTGGATCATAAAAGAAATTGGACCAGTTGGGATCCGTCTGCATGTATCTGAACTCAAAGAGCTCCCTCAGACACAGATTCAGGATGTTTTTACAGATCTAAGCATAAAAAAATGAAATAAAAAAAGCAGCATATTATCCACAGTACACACATTCATACGCAGCACTTGGTATGAAGTGATAGATCAGCTCCATCTCCAAACAAAAGACTGTATTCATGCAATGTTTACATCAATCCACAAAACTGATGCGCATTTAAATCACATTGGTATGGTCTGTTTATACATTTCAATCACAATAATTGCCTTCATGTCTGTCAGTGTGTCAGGCCGTTTAATTTATACTTCATTCCTTTGCTTTTTAACGTCATGCTCTTTTTATTTACATTTTGTCCTTCTAATGCCAGCAAACTCTTCCACCAGCAGGTGGAGATGAAGCTTCAGGAAAACAAACTCCCACCTCAGATTATGACGTGGCCTGATACCACAGCACGTTTTAGTGGGCCTTTATTTATATAGCTGGCTAAAGTGTATTACATGTGGAAAGTGTTCTCCAGCCCAATTGGGTGAGAAGTCATTAATGAGCAAATACTGTTCATAAAGACAGATGCACTTTAGGTTAATTAATTGTATAAGGTAATTGTATTAGGATTTTTTATTTTAAATATATGAAATAAAATTGTGGTTTTATTCATAAAATCTAGGTTTCAATTGTAACTTGATTTAATTGTACATTTAATTGTAATTTCAGTTAAAGTTTTAGGTCTCTTGTGCATTTACAATTTTTATTAGTTTGTTTATAATGTCTATACAGTTCATTTAATTTAGTTGTATTAAGTTCAATGAAGTTTAAACTAATTAAAGCATAAGAAATATTCATTCAACTAGCTGAAATAAAACAAATTACACACACACAGTTTTAGCAAACTAAATCATTGAAAAAAAAAAAAAGAGCATTAAAACTAAAACAAATATTATCTAACAAACATTAAGGAAGATATAGAGATGATTTATATTTCAATGTAGTTTAGGTAAGATGTCTGCTATATAGTTATAGAAATCTAAACTTATTTAAATGACCAAAGTAATGTCTTATAAATAAGGATTTATTGCTCTGTGCGTCAGAATAAAATGCATTTTGTCCTCTAATATGAGCTCCACATTCTCATTTATTAAATAAGAGCCATAAAAGCATGATGTATCAAACGTGATACCCAACAAAACAGACAAACCCGCAACAGGATGTGCTCAGTTTGTAGAGGCTGGGAACTAAAGCTTTTTATTTTTTATTAACTAACATAAATTGTTTTGTACAGACTGATCATTTTGCAATACAAGACCTCAATATATTATCAAGAGCAACAATTATTAATTTTATTTCACCTGTATGTGCTTTTTTTGACTGTCAAATTACCAAAAACAACTGACCTTCAATAATAAATGACCATTTATCCTTTAATGTTCAACATAAGGGGGGGGTTACTCTCATACATATTAGATGGCCTGACAATGAGTTTGTTTAAATTTGTGTGAACTACCCCTTTAAGACTCTTTAAATGCTTCAATTTCAGACTTGTTTCATGTGTGTAACTAGTTCAACAGAAACAACGAATACCTCATTTTTGAGCTCTTGTGTGAGTGCTTCAGCCTGATCGAGAGGAAAGCCGGGCACCAGTTCAGTGGTGAGGACGTGTTGACTGCTCAGCTCATTGATGACGTCCGGCACGTAGAAGAAGGGGTGATCTTTCAAAAGCTCCCTGCCAAAAACCACAAAACTTCTGAGTCACTGAGCAGCTCAAGCAAACCACCGGGAAACGGCATGCCAACCTGCACGTGCACCACAGACACAACGTGATCATCAACACACAAGTTTGAGTGATGTGATGGTGAGCGGACATCCTGTCTGACGCCCAAATTTTGGGTATGTCAGCTTTTAATTACAGCTTGCCAAAGAATAATGGGTATATCAGTTTTGCTAAGCGTATACGATACCAGACATTTGAAAATGTGTGTAGCTATACGACAAGTTGATATTAAAACTAGCTATATTATCTATACTGAAGTGATTGATTGAATATTTTAGCTAGATTGTACATCTAGAAAAAAAGGTCATCCAAATTTATTCATTAATCTTTAAGCTTTATACATTGATTAAATTGCTTCACGAGGCCTTAACAAATGTGTAAATCGTTTCCAGAAAGAGAAAAAATAAATAAATAAAATCTTACTATATTATAAAACAGTATTCGTTTCCACAGTAGACAGTGGCTGCATCTCCTCAACAATAAAAGCAATAACCATTTTTTAGAATTTTGCCTAATTAATTGTTTTACCTGAAGAACGTGAACTGATGTCAATCCTTTGTTGTTTAGCTGGAGGTGGGGTGCGGGTGTAGTGCTTTGCATCCAGTTTTGTTTCTTGCAGTAGTCAAAAGTTTTCCTTACATGTAATCTACACTTAACGACAATCCACTTCTTTTCTTCGATGAGTTCAAAATAACAAGAATCCATTGCAATAGTGTAAGCCTCCTGCCTGCCATTGTTTCTGTTTCTGACTGTCTGTAGTGATGACTTGCGAATGAATCGTTTGTTTTAACCGGATCTTCTAAGTGAACTAGTTGAACCAGTTCATTAAATTCATAGTGAAACGGTTTGCGTCTTCAGTAAGTACTCAAGTACTTACTTTTAAAATACTAGATACCCCCCCCCCCTGACTCCAATATCCTCTGTTATCAGTACAGTTACTAGAACAGTACACAGACTCATCATTTAAAAAAAATAATGCGCTACTTTACTCGTTACTTTAAAAAAAGTAATTATGTAACATGCATTACTTATAACATGTTACCCTCAACACTGGCTACTTCTAATATCAACTTATCGTATAGCTAGACACATTTTCAAACGTCTGCAACTGTATATGCTTAGCAAAACTGACATACCCATTACTCCTTGGCAAGCTGTAATTTTAAAGCTGACATACCCAAAATTTAGTTGTCAAAAAAAACAACTAATAAAAACTCAAATCTACTTGCATATTTGATTGGAAAACAAATTCTATTTTTAAATTACATTGAGCAAGAAAAGCATTTTAATTTGCTTTAGAGTTTTTGTCTTGTTTCTAATCCAAATATCTAAAAGTTCCTAAATCAAGACGCGTTTTCTAGTCAAGCAAAACATATTGTAAGCAAAATAATCTTGTTTTTCGTTATGACATAAGATGATTTTTCTTACCCCAATGACAGGTTATTTTGCTTGTTTTAAGAAAAAAACTCACTTAATTTTGACATTATTTCTGAAAATAAGACACTATTTTTTGCTTGTCTATAAAATGCTTCTTGATTTAAGAATTTGTAGATATTTGGACTAGAAACAAGACAAAAAAAAAATCTAAAGTAAGAAAAGTATTTTTTGCAGTGTAGTGACTTTTTGCCATGTGTAAACGCACAAGTCTAAATAGTTTGGAACTGCTTTAAATAAACATTCACCGTATAAATATTATAAACATTATACTAAACATTTTTTACATAACTTTAAAACTTCAATTCTTTTAAAGCAAATCCATAGAAGCTAAAGTTTTACACAATTTTAAAAAAATTATCCCAATATATGAGAAATAAATATTTTGTAAAGTTAGCAACAATACGTTTGTATGCTAACAGAGGTGAAAGGTCAACAGTCCATTGTAATCAATTGCAATCAATTGTACTACCTGACCAAGAGGAGATTTTCTAGATGAACACGTTTGACTATTTCCTCAACTCTTTCAGAAGTATAGCAGTGTGTGCAATATGTTTACACAACGTCAATACTCACAGGAAACAAGTGTTTCTTTTTTTTTTTCATTTTGAAAGGAACCAATCAACTGAACACTGATAATCTCATTGCTCTGCTTAAACGTACAAAACAGAGATACATGTACGCCGCTGTATTTCTCCAAGGTTCGCTCTTCATCCTCTCAACGAACTCTCTGGATGGGACACAAGCTTGTTGTCAATGTTATTATTTCCATGTGTGCTATATTTAAATATGTTAGCACACAAACTGTTCCTAAGACCAAATCATTCAAAGCATGGTTATTTTTAGCCAAGTCCATAATGCTCCAGAGAAGCCATTACATGAGGATATGACTGCAAAATCATTCCCAACAGATGTAGTGTTTATTTTTGTGAGCGTAAACCTTCCTTTCAAAGGGCATTGTGGTGTGGGATAGATTTAGCTTGGACATCAGACATATGGCAGCCGGCCTGAAGGGTCCTGTTTGTAAGCTCTCAGACCGCCCATGATTTTATAGAGGGCTAGATTAATGAACACAATGATGGGATGCTTTAAAGGTCTCTTGAATGCCTTGAAATGCACAGCTTATTTTGATGTATGATGTAATTTTGAATAAAACTGGGGAAAGGGCGGGGCATATTATGTAGCCCCTCCCCCTTTATAAAAATAGCCAATAGTTTTTTGTTTATCACACAGCGCCACCAGTCAAATTCATCCCACCAGACTCGCAAGGTGTGTGTGTATATATATATATGTATAT
>CAIGQW010015581.1:14680151-14698702 GCA_903798125.1 Danio choprae | reverse complement strand
ATATAAATTAAAAAAAAAAAAAAAAAAAAAAAAAAAAAAAAAAAAAAAAAAAAAAAAGAGGATGATAAAGAGCATAAGGATGACAAAGACTAAGAAAACTGTGAATAAGAATACATCTGCGACAAATATATAGTTGCATTTATTTTTAAAGCAAAAGGACACAAATATGTTCAAGATGAAGAATATTAAGGATCCACTGACCAGACAATTTTTTTTTTTTAAGAACGTGAGATCGGAAAACATGTCCCGGTGAATGTCCTAATTTGCATACAAACCGCACTGCAACAACTTTATACTACAAAGTCTACAAAAGGGAATGTTAACATAGATCAGAAAAGCTGAAGGTGTAAAACAGATGCACACAAGAGAGATGATGATCCTTGCAGTCTGAGTACAGGTGACAGCAATGCTACATGGAAATGGCTGAATACACACAGAAAAGCACAAGATGCAGTCATTTTAATAAACATTAACCTCTATTCATTTCATTCTTACGAGATTCCTTAATACTTTTGCGATTAAATACTGTTTGGAACATATTTGAGTTTGGCCATTTTTTCCCCATTACAGCTCATTTAGGTGACCCTTGTGGTTTATATGTCAAAGTCTAAACCTTGAGTAAACATCAATACTTAATGTACGTGAGCTTCATTCAATATAACGGTGCATCTGAACACAAAATTGAATTTTGTGTGTGGATTATAGCAAGTTAGTAGGCTGTTTGAAAAACTCATGGGTACACGTACGGTTTGTGATGAGTGAAATGTTGGAGGAAAATCCTAAATATTGTTGTGTGGGGGTTTTATTAAGCCATTTATTATGACAGCATGTGTCACTAATAAAAGTTTAATATATAGTTACAGCTGCAAGCAAAGCTGGTCATATTTACTAAGCAAACGCTGCTACTCCAGCAGTTCTATAGGTGCCACCTGTTGGACGAAAATGAACTTGCATTTTTAACCATCATTTATACCGTTTTATGTCTGTACCAGAATGTTTTATGTAGAATTATTTCACAAATTCATAGTTTTTTTCCCACTTCATATTTTGAAATTATACAATATATTTTAGAATCACCAATTAAATCAATACTCCTTTGTGTGGATCATGATTAAAGTGTCTCTAATATAAAAATCACTGTAGATTCGGACTGTGATTGTTTTTTCTGTTTTCTAGTAAGTGCATCACTAAAAACACTATGGCAAAAAAAGATGACAGGCAAAAAACCATGACAAAACCAACACGATGAAGATGGCAAAGACAAAAAAGGTGTTTAAGAACATTAAGGTGGCATTGAAAAAAAAAAACTTAGACAAGGAACACAAAAACAGCAACTAGGACCAAACTAAAACTAAATACAACACGAAAATGCAGCAATGAAAAAGACAAAAAAGATGTGGCAAAAAACACGATGATGACAAAGGTGGAAAAGTACAAAAGCTAAAAATAAATGTAGAATAAAATAAAAAAGATGAATTTAACAAGATAACAAAAAGAACGAAAACAATGCTTCTTGTTTCAATTCTTATTTCAGTACACAAAGATTTGTATGTATTAAAATAGTTATCAATTTGTTTGACCGGTGATTCCATTTACAGCTACTCATTTTCAAATTCAAAAACATCACAAAGTCAAATTTAAACTCTGTCAAAGCTGATGTTGTTCTTTCGGCACAGTTTACATGGCTGTCCACTTGCCTGCTAGCACAACCAAGGACACTAAAGGCCCAGGAATCATGTTACAAAAACACAGAGGCATGTTTCTGAACATAAACACAAGGTAAACAAATGAACACGCTGCTTGAAACCAGTTGTTAGGTAAGTGATTTAAGGGCCATCTACAGTCACTAAAAATGAGATGAAGAACGAAGCCCCACAGAAAGCCTGCCAAAGTGATGGATACTATTCTCAGACGCAATTAATCACTATCTTTAACTAGCCAACGAGAGCTGGAGGAAAGCAGCCAGAAAACTGTTGAACTGGACAGCTCATGTCCAGGAGTGAGGTCAAGGTGAGGACAAAGGACAACCACTACAGATTATATAAAACCACTTTAAAATCAACAGCAAATCACAGCATTCAAACATAAATAACAGTAAGAGTGACAGTGCAGATTCTGTGACAGGAATATTTCTAGGTGAAAGAAAATAGAGGAAACAATAAATAAATGTTAATTTTATCCATTAAAAATGTATTCCCAAGTTAAATGTCTAATTGTTTCATCATTGTTTTGAATTTTATTTTATACTAATATACTTTAGTAAAAAAATAAATAAAATAATATAGTAAAATAAAAACTGTAATATATCACTCAGACCACAAACATGCAAATAAAGCATGCATGATCAATGTATTTAATAATCAATACAAAGTAATAGGAAAGTACTTAATTTAGTTCATTTAAGCGTATAAAATTTAATTACGACTTTTATTATTATTATATTACTATTATTATTTTTCACCATTATTTTCACTATTAGGGCAACACGGTGGCTCAGTGGTCAGTACTGTCAACTCCAAACAAGAAGGTTGCTGGTTCGAGTCCCGGCTGGGCCAGTTGGCATTTCCGTGTGGAGTTTGCATGTTCTCCCCGTGTTGGCGTGGGTTTTCTCCGGGTGTTCCGGTTTCCCCCCCCAGTCCAAAGACAAGTGCTATAGGTGAATTGAATAAACTAAATTGGCCGTAGTGTATGAGTGTGAATGAGTGTTTCCCAGTGCTGGGTTGCAGCTGGAAGGGCATCTGGTGTAAAACATATGCTGAATAAAGGGACTAAACTAAAGGAATATGAATAAATGAATTTTCACTTTTACTATTGACAACAAACAATAATAATAATAATAATAATAATAATAATCATCATCATCATCATAAAAGAATGAACGCAAATTCACAATAAAAAACATTTACAATAAACTACCAACAACAACAAACAAAAACCAACAATCACTCAGAAAGCAGCAGCCTGTTGCACACTTAAAACTTAAGTCATCCTAAAAAGATTTGATATCTTCATCCCTAGAGGGCATAAAAACTTGTCAACACACACTATAAAATTCACAATTCCATAATCCTCTGGTCCTGGAAGCATATACATACAGGCTTGTGGTAAACAGGCACCTGAAAATGTTTTTTTACTGCAGCGGTGACCGATAATAGCTCAATCTGATAATAAACACTCCGACAACCAGTATAACCCAGAGCGCACACACACCAACGGCAGATGGGAGTAGATATACATTCAATGTCAATGGAAAACTAGCATGCAGTGAACCTGTCTAGTTTTCCCATGTGACAGCACGTTTTTCCACTCCAAAACATTGGCTACGCTACCTAGTCTGAACTTATTTGATCAAAAATAAAGGTAAAAACATTAAAGGTGCAGTATGTAAGTTTGAACTAGGTATTGCACTCCTGGATCAAAAAAAACAAACAACCCCGCAAGCGCAGGTTGATAGATTGAGGACAGGAGCGAGTGATTTAAATAGTGTTCTAAATAAAAGCAACGGCACCCGATAGAAGGAATATTTTCCATATTAAAAGGAGTTTTGTCCTAACCAACACCTCAAATTGATATATTAGAAACGGCTTCTATTTGTCACAGCTGAACAACAGAAAAATTATGACAATGATTACCTCAGGTACACCTCATGTGCTTTATTCAGTGTTAAATGCTAACAATGTAAGTTTGGGTTGAATGCCATTTGCATGACTTTTATTGCCATATACTGAAAGCAGCAGCAGATAGTTTCACCTCAGATCTTGAAAATAAAATAAACCATTTGAAATTGAACTTCAGAACTAAACACATACGAGTGATTCAGCATGTACATTTACTAATGTTAAAGAGGGTTAATATGTATTAAATAGATTATAAACATTACCATTTTTTGAGTGAGTGCATATTCTGTGCTTATGAATGGCTGTATTTAAATTTCTGTTGCGTTTCATCTGGTGCAAACAGCCAAATTGTTTATCACTGCGTATTTCGTCACTAAGTGTGTTGTTAGGACATGCGGTTACAATGTAACCTGCTCACCTAATGATACGTTAGTAATATTTATATTATATGCTAATTAATAACCTCATGTGGGACTGAACTGAGTCTCATTTCGGAGTCTGCTACTGTCCACCAGAGGCTGCATTTCGGTCACGGATACATGCTTTCTGAGCCTTTCTGAATGAAATACGCTGTTTTCCAACAAGACAACCCGGGGTGCTGAAATATAACTGGCTAAAGTGGCAGTGGGCAGGTTAAAATGACCAAAACAAAGACAGCCGTTCCGGCACGTAACGCACATTTTCAAAGCAGATTATCTGACTACAGCATTGTTTTTCAGATAAACAAGAATGTTCACTTAGCATGTTTCTTAAATACATATTATGGTATTTTTATGCTTTAGAATAGTCAAATACTTAGATACAGCACCTTTAACATTTTGAAAAATTTGTACAATATAAAATTAATGTTTTTCTGAATGCATGTACACTGAAAAAAAAAAAAAGACTCGTTAGATTTACTAAATTCTTTTAGGGTAAGTGGTTGTAAACTATTTATATGGGTTGAATTTAAACAGAAAATGTGGGCATGTTTATGTTAATTTGTTTGTTCAATATCAGCTTATATAAATTGTTTGCAACAATTTGCACTGAACCATTTTATTATGCAATTTATTCCTGTGATTCAAAGCTAAATTTTCCACATCCTTACTCTAGTTTTCAGTGTCACGTGATCATTCAGAAATCGTTCTAATTTGCTGTTTTATCGTAATTAATTAGTATTCCTCAGTCATTGATAATGATTCTAATAAATTAATGTTGAATACCTTTTTACCTGCTTCATATTTTGTGGAAACGGATACATTTTCTTTGATGAAAACATCAATATATTCACTCTTGAACAATTTAATGTGTAAATATTTTAGTATAACAGGTTTTCACAAAATTAAAACAGCCCAACAGTTTAACAAATGAAAATAATAATAATCATAAATGCTTCTTGAGATTTAATATTTAAACTACACTGGACATCATGAAGGAATTCATGATGCATTTTTTACAAACACAAATCAATTGAGTTAACTTAATTGTTTCTGCAAATTTAAGTAGATTGTTTTGAATTGTTTAATGTTCAAAGACAAAACATAAAACAATGTTGACCCCCCCAAACAAACCTCAAGAATTGTGTTGGTTTATCTAATCCTAAATAAGTAGTGTACAGTACTTGTGTACAAAACAATATATAAATGACAAAACAACAACAACTAACAATCAGTTATTCAAAGTTGTAATTTAATTGCAAAAGTGTACTTTCCCAATTTCATACATTTTGTATATTTCTGTATTTTTGATCAAATAAAATGTAGCCTGGAGCAGAATAGACTTCATTTAAAAACATTTAAAATAAAAATAAATAAAATGACTGTACTGATCCCAAACTATTGGCCAGTATAGTGTATATTCAGACATCCCCTGCTTTTACTAAGCACTAGTCCACTGAGAAATAGCTTATTCGCCATCATTCAAACAACAAAAGCAGCTAAAGTTACACATTGAAAGAGCAGAATGAGAAGCTCTATCTCAGAGAAAACAGGTGATGCACATTCCCAGACCGGTTAAGCTCTGTCCCATAATCCAAAGCGGCAGCAGCCTTAGTCTACCAAATTACTGGTCAAGACGCAGATTAACCCAGAGCCCTCAATCTGGCTTTGACATGCCGTACGAGAAGAGACGCAGCACTCTTCAACTGGCCTTAGATCAGAGTATGGTAACGATGATGCAAGAAAGGACAGCAAACAAAGCGATTTCTCCACCAAGCAAAAGCAAACGTTTTTTGAAATGAGGAAATGAGAGTGCACCTTTAATTTATTTTCAAATCCCCTCCACAGCAAATGGACATAATGGATAATGTATGTAAAATGTCAAATGACATATTTACTTTAAGCATGTAAATAAAATAAAAAAAAAAAGATAAAAAAAAAATAATATATATATTATTTTGTTAGGGGTCAGTAAGATTAAAACAATATAAAATTATTCAGCAAGTATGCATAAACTTAAAATTGACAATTAAAAATAATATTTATAAATGTTTTAAATATTTTTATTTCAGATCAACAATTATCAATTTCTATATATCAAAATCCTGTTTCCTGGGCACCAAATAAGCATATTAAGAAATATTTCTGAGAGATCATGAGACACCAAGGACTGGAGTAATGACTGATGAAAATGTAACTTTTTTTTCCCCCCACAGATAATTTTAGATCAATAAAAATAAATTAATAATAATAATAAATACCAACAAAATGATTTTTTTGATCAACTAAATGCATTCTTGGTAAGCACTTACAAAAACATCTTACTGACCTCAAACTTTTCAAAAGTAAATACTGCACATATACAATTTAATAGCCTTACCTCCAAAATTGGCTAGCCTCCCCAGCCGTGTGACCGGTACCTTCCTCTCTCTCGCTCTTTCACTGAGCTACAGCAGGAAAAAAACAGACATCAAATAGAGTTGTGGAGAACTAGAACCATTTACAGTGTTTCATTGTGTCAGACAACTCAAAACAGCAAAGAATTATTTTTTAAATAATTGTGCAATTCTACAAACACAAGCTACTAATGTGGATTTTTTGCAGGGATGGCATAGAGAAATAAATTGTTCCCCAAAGGACTGATCATTGACTACTGGTGGATGTTTGTGAGCAATTCTATTCTAAACCTAAAATATTGATGAATATTTATCTTATATATGCATATATCTGTCTGATTAACCTTCTATAAAAAGGCATTTACGGACACTATTTCAAACTAAGCTTAAGTAATTTCAGCTGCTCATTTGGCAACAATGCCATTTTGGGGGACTAAAAATGCAAATAGTTAATTAAAAAT
The DNA here is from genome assembly GCA_903798125.1 of Danio choprae. Classification (NCBI taxonomy): domain Eukaryota; kingdom Metazoa; phylum Chordata; class Actinopteri; order Cypriniformes; family Danionidae; genus Danio; species Danio choprae. The sequence continues at coordinate 14,691,809 of CAIGQW010015581.1, read as the reverse complement.
GTCTGCGTAAACTGTCAAAATATGAATTAGTGAATGAACACACCGTGTGCATTTTTATTTCATGTTCAGCATATAGTAATATCAGAGTATTTCACAACTAAAACCACAATATTGGATTACAAGACCATATTTACTGTATGCAGGTGCACAGTGCACAGTGAGTCAAATCTCCAACTACTGTCCTTTGTTTTTGTAGCTATACGTGATCAGGGATTATCTTGTCATATATACACACACAACACTTTTTAAAAAGCAAAAGCACATTTTTGTTGTGTAAACCTACTTGAGATTTTCATTTGACCCAAAATAATAAGTATAGTCTACATATAGCAACAGCAGGAACCAAACCACGGATCAAGTATTAATAGCCAATACCTTCCTTTTCCAATCATCAGCGGATAACATTAAATACAGGAGTGATGTGTCCTGCTGGATTTGTTTTTAAGAGATTCTTCAACAAACTCCAATGTAGTTATTCAAGTGTATATCTGCAATCAACTACTAAAGAACAAGCAAGTTACACTACAACTATTATTATCCTCTGTGATTCACGGCATTTATATAAGTGGAACAAAAGGCTAGTTACTCCTGAGTGATGAAAGATTGGAAAAGGTCGCCTGTACCATTTGTTTATGTGGTTTGGAGCCGTTTTGTTTCGCCTCCCTGGCTTTCTCAATGTCTTCAGCGGTGATGCCTCCCACAGACGAGTGATCTTGATGATATGAGCGAGTGTGTCCAGTGAACTGGCTGGTTGGGTCTTTGTAGCCTTCGAATAGCTTTGATTTTCCCGGTGCCTGGCTGTACGTGTGCGCAGCACCTGTGTTAGCGTCCCTGAAAACTGAGTCACTGTCCAAACCTTCGTGTGCTGTGCTCTCAAAGTTCTGCTCTGAAGCTGTGAAATCATACTTGGAGTCCATGTCTGCGCTGAAATCAGAAACGCTCTGTTGACTGCCTGTGAACTCCTAGAGATAAAAAGAAGAAAAAAAGGATGAGCATCATTTGGTTATTTTGTGTGCTTTGAAATTAAAGTTTTACAAAACATCACAGTGCAGGACAAATTTAAGTTATTAGCTATGTTTCCATCAAAATATGTGAAATTAGACTAATGCATACAACTGGAATTTTGAATTGAACATTTGTGAATGAAGCAGTTTCCATCTGATGAATCAAAGAGAACTAAATCATCACTTCTTGATAAACTGGTATGAAACTGGTACAAAAATTGAATTTCTGGGCCATTTTCTTTAGTCAATATTTAAAGTGGATCAAAACCTTTCATCAAAGTTGTCCTAAAACTATTTAACAACACCTCTTCTTGTCTTGGTACAATTTTGAAAACCTTTTTTTGATCCATTTAAATGTTGACTACTGTTTAATAAATTACTCATGAAAAAAATGTACATGAAGTATGATTGTAATATTAAATAAAAAAGTCTATGCTACACAGTTGTGTGCAAACATTTTTAAAGTGCATTTTTTATATTCCAAAATGTGTATAAAAATAGATGGATGGAAACATAGCTATTGTGCTGAGAAAAAAAGAAACAACTCTAAATGACTCTGAAAGCAGTCAGTAATCCCAGTCTTATTCCTGTACAAACCTATATGGGTTTATAAATAAAATCTTCATAATGCCATCATATGGTTTCCCTGGCTCCTCATGAACAATGTCAATTTGACCCACTGTAGGTATCTTTTAGCATCATTCTTGTTTACTTTATCTCTGGTTCAGATTTCTTTGTTTACCTTTTATTAACACATTGCAAAAATCTATTCGGTTGTTTCTATATCATGTAGAAAATCATTTAAGACAAATTGTCACATTCAACATGAGACATTTTTTATAGTTTCTGACCTGGATTATTGCCCTACAAACATCTGGTAACCTGAACGCATTTCTTTCTTTTTATTTAGCTTCATAGCTCTAAAATACCTTAGACAAAAAGTTTGAAACACAGAGGCTTGGAAAGGTTTGGTTCACATCATTGCAAGATCAAATCCAGGTTGCATGCAATTACAAGAATGAGTACTTACACTAAAACTGATAAAACAAAACCAACACCATCATCATTCATACCATATTACTGTGTGCATACAAGCCTCTGGAGATGCAATTCAAATTGGTAATGAAAGTTTGATGTCCAACATGCACTGTAAGTGGTGGACCAACAACAATAAAAAAGCCATCAGGATCACTGAATAACTTTAACACTGAGAAAAAAAAAAGAGCTGATCAAGCAAGTTATGATTATTTTTAACCTTTATTTTATACGATAGTGGAGACAGGAATGCAAGATGCAAAAGAGAATAGGAAAAGATTGGCAAATGGCCTTGAGTCAGGAATTGAACTCGTGTCACCGTGAGCACCTCAGTGCAATATGTCGACACACTAACCACTAGGCTATTGGCACCGACAGAAAATAATTTTTACCCTTAGAAGGATATAAACCTACTGTAGGAGACCTCAAAAAAAAAAAAACAGCCATTGCTATAATTGTAAATACATGAAAGACTAAAATGTGGTGTTGGACACAGTGCGATACATTTTATAATAAAGCAATGAGTGAAGCAATGAATATGCATGAATATGCATTTCTGATGACTGATAAGGGATTTTTAAAGCCCTTTGAAATCCTTTGATAGCACAAATAGCTTGGCAGTACACACTGTGCTCTTATGGTCTTGGGAAAAAAAAAACTCCCAAAAACAATAGCGTTTAACCAGTAATCCAATCTCCAGGTAGACCTAAATTTAATTTGCATAAATCACATTGTTAGAGTTATTACACCTTATATGGGTTGTGGAAAATAAATGGACACCAGAACAACAGAAGTGCAACCCAACACCATTACCAGGTCTTTTGTATCCCACAGAACTATACTGCAGATTAATTAAGAAATAACAGATGCACGTAACTGCATTAGACTGGAGCAATGAGTCATGCAAGGTCTCTAAAAACAACACAGAGTGTCGGGTGGCTTACTGCTATTGCTTTTTTAAAACTATGATAAAGGCCACTATTATGCAATAAATAATAATAATACTGTTTGACAGTTTACACTGATAACATTAGACTGCAATTACGGTTTGTAAACACTTGCTTCATTAGAATTTAAAAGGGATAGTTCCCCCAAAACAAAAAATTAATACACATATATAATTACAAATCTGCAAGAGTTTCTTCTGTTGATCAACAAAGATGATATTTCTAACTATGTTGATACCTATACAGCTAGCCATAGCCTATACAGCAATAATGTCCATAGTTTTCCTCCCATACTATGGACGTCAATGACTACTGTTGAGTGTCTGGTTAAAATATATTCATACATACATACATACTTACTTATTTATTTATTTTTTTTATGTTTTTTTGAAACAACCTGAACTATTTCACTCATACATAATAACAAGTGAACTGCCCGTTTTAAAACAGTATCAAACACCAAATCTAAATATACAGCCAGAACGACCCATTGTCTAACACAAACTATAAATTACTTGTATTGTAAACGCACCTGGATCTTCTGCATGGCGACGCCCATGGCCTGTTCAGCTGTCATTTGCATAGTCTGTACTCCTCCACTGCGCAGAGAGTTGGCCTGGGTCTCGATCACAGCCTGGCTTAGCCTAGCAAGGCCTCGCATCAGCAACAACATGTCGCCTGCCATGATGGTTCCTCTTTAGATCCACTGTGCCAAAGAGAAGGAAGTGATTCAACAGCCTCAACCTCAGTCCGTTAAGCCAACAATTATGGTGGAAATCTGACACATATTTACTGGTCCTTTGGTATAATCAGTTGGTAACCATAGTACACTCAAAAAAATATTATGGAGCAAAGATAATAATGCATGCACAATAAAACATGGAATTAATGTTTTTTAAAAAGACAATGCCAACTGAAGTATACTATATTCAACCAATGGAAAGTCAGTGATTTAGAGCTGAGGTTTTTTTTATCCAGAAAGTTGAAGCTATTACGTACTCTGGAAATATACTCCAAAACACTGTTTTGGCCTTTTAATCTTTCAATTTCATTCTTTCATTCATTTCTAGTTTGAAATTGTTTGTTTATTTTGTCACTTATTTCACATTTGCATATTGCTAAAGTAGATCTTGATTTAAGGACGTTCAGCTAATTGTAATGCACAAGTCAAAAACACTGTAGAATGACTAATGATGCCAAGCATTCTGCTTTATAAGTATAAATTACATTGTAAAATATTAAATATTACATTATTATTATATATAATAATTTCACTGTATGTTTGAACAAACGCAACCTTGGTTGGTATAAGATTTAAAAATAGAAACAAAAAATAAATAATTTAAAAAAAAAAAAAAAAAAAAAAAAAAACATACCAAGCTCAAACTTTTAAACTAGTGTATATATTTTTAATAGGGCCAATGCTATTATGCTGTTAATAGTGACTTGTGAGTAAACAGTAAACGGTTTAATCTCTTTAAAGGGATAGTTCACACAAATTGAAAATTCTTAATGACTTGATAAAAATCACTTTTTTATTTTTAGGTTCTATTGAACACAAAATAAGATATTTTAATATGATATTTATTTTGAAAATGTTGGAAACCTTTATAAATTGACATTTATAGTATGAAAAACTAATAGTATAGAAGTCAATGGTTAAATGTTTCCAACATTCTTCAGTATATCTTATCTAAAAAAAACCAACAACCCCTAATTGATTTGGAAGTCAAGTGCAAGTAAATGTTGACAGAATTTTCATTTTTGGGTGATCTATCCCTTTAAACCCTCAACAACACCAACCGGAGTGTCATTGGGCATAAACAAAACAGCTGTTATCCCAATTCTTGGCAGCCCTATGAAAGGTTAAATGTTTTCATGATGACACAATTGTTAAAGCCTTAAGCCAATGACTAACTGTGTTAGAAGGTGGCTGCAGACACTGATTCTATCACAAGCATATGAAGAGCTATAAACGTGTGATTCGGCACAAACACAACTCAAAAACTTGGTTATTTTATCTTCTTCCAGACTGCCTCTATAAAAACGCTCTTTACTCACACAGCAAGGTGGAATATGCAAGCGGTTTGTGCCAGTAAACTGTTGAGGCTCCAGAGCACAGACACAAATAAGCTTAAGCGAGGGGAGGGGGTGAATGTGAGAGCTTGACTATCCTGTAAATAAAAGGGCTTTAAACTTGGCCTCTTTCCTGAGGTAAAGGTTTGCCTACAAGAAAAAAAAAAAAAAACCTTAAGCCACGCCTGAGGATATAAACACAACACGTGTGAAAACAGGTCAAAATTCCATGTTCCATAACATTGTAGCTGCAAATTTCATTCTAATCAGGATCATCACTCAATAGCCAATAGGAAAATACAAAAACAAGGAAGTATTTTATGTCTAAGACAGTCTGGGAATCTTCAGCGTGTGTGATTTTAGGATTACAATCCATACAAATCCATTAGGATTACAATCCATATTTCTGAAAATAAAGTATTAATTAAAATTAAGATACTGACCCCATATTTTAAAATAAATTAAAAAATAAAACTGCTGTCCTCTAGCTTTCTAGAATGCCATAAAGAAAAACAATTAACAGTAGGGAATGCTTTCAACTGTACAAACTCAGCAGTGCAATATTGAAAATATAAATACACAATCAAGATTTATAACCAGTTGTTTGCACAACAATGTCCGATTACCATCAATGCTAAAGCTAATCAAACATAATCACACATCAAACATTAAATTATAACGACATTCATACAAAACTATGGGTCGGATCGTCATTTAATTACTGATTCTATGGGTTTGCAATCCATGGATACCTACAAATACTCCTGCAGTGCTACATCTTAGTCTTTAGTCTAACATGTTTATATTGAATAGCATTAGCAATCTAGCGACATTCATAAAAAACTATGCGTTGGATCATCATTTAATTACAACTACGCTCAGTGGTTCTGGCCATGGGCGTAAACAAATCACTGTTAACATACTTTCAAGGTTTAAATGTATTAAGTCGTTTATTCATAGTCTAATAATGGAACTAGGTGTGGTCTGGCAACACACCAGCATTCTGACAGGAGTAGGTACTGTTACACCTGAGAGAGATCACACAAGTCTGGACAGATCTGCATATTTGCAACTGAGATATTTAACAGGTCAAACTGACAATGCTTATTATTGCAAATGCTAAATCCTCTGTTGGTTAACAGAGAAACGTGTTGCTCAAGCTTAGGAGAGCCAGAGTGGTACAACTGCAACAAGTTTCACAAATTAATTTCACAAATTTCCACTTAATATTGGTTCCACTTTAAATCCATTCATAGAACATTTATTGTTATGCATTTATTTGATTTAAATCTTACACAATATTGTGTAATATATATATATATATATATGGGGCCTCACAGTGGCGCAGTGGGTAGCACGTTCGCCTCACAGCAAGAAGGTCGCTGGTTTGAGGCTCGACTGGGTCAGTTGGCGTTTCTGTGTGGAGTTTGCATGTTCTCCCTGTGGTGGCGTAGGTTTCCTCCGGGTGCTCCGGTTTCCCCCACAAGTCCAAAGACATGCAGTATAGGTGAATTGGGTAAGCTAAATTGTTCGTAGTGTACGAGTGTGAATGGGTGTGTATGGATGTTTCCCAGAGATGGGTTGCAGCTGGAAGGGGATCCGCTGCGTAAAACATATGCTGGATAAGTTGGCGGTTCAATCCGCTGTGGCGACCCCAGATTAATAAAGGGACTAAGCCGAAGTGAAAATATATATATATATTAGGACTGCATGATATTGAACAATGTGACACTGCGATAATGTTGTTTTGCCGCAATATATATTGCAATATGAATATAATTTCAGCAGATGATTTGAATAGCTCTATTTGGAAATATTTTATTAATTTAGATTGACTGGGATGATCAAATGTTTTTCTATGCAGTGCATCTGCAGAAATTATAATAAATCACAAGCAAAATGAATAAATAAACAGTGCTTTATGGTTTTCTGGGGAGTCTAACAGTATTCAAGTACAGAAACTGAACAATCAAATGTAAAATAGCAGTCATCATTGTATAAATCATTCAAAATAATAATTTCTTTGTTTTAATCTTTAATCCTGCAATGTGACTATTGCAGATACACACATTGCGATATCGATGCTCAAACAATATATTGTTCAGCCCTAATACATATTATTATAAAATAGCGGTTTTCTGTATTATATTTCAAAATGTAAAGCAAGATCAGATGTTATTCAAATATATTGATTTGATGAACAATAAGCATCACTTACTAGGGAAAAAAAGAATATTGTGCAAATGTCTGTGGAAACTATTATGCTTTTTTAGGACTCTTAAATGAACAATATTTTTTTTTTTAAGTAATGTTGTGGAATAACATTTTTCCCCACATTATAAAGAAGTTTAACTTTCGATTAATATAATGCTTCCTTTCTGAAAATAAAGTATTAATTAAAATTAAGATACTGAGCCCATAGATTTAGAAGAAAAAATATATAAATCAAACTGCTGTCCTCTAGCTTTCTATAATGCCATAAAAAAAAAACATTAACAGTAGGTAATGTTTTCAACCGTACAAACTCAGCAGTGCAATATTAAAAATATAAATACACAATCAAGATTTATAACCAGTTGCTTGCACAACAATGTCCGATTACCATCAATGCCAAGGCTAATCAAACATAATCACACACCAAACATTAAATTATAACATCCCTGATCCCTCAAATAAACAAAAATGCATTAATATGATATCAATGACTATGCACAGATATCAAACGGAAGCGTCAGACAATAATAAGAGCCATTCTCATATCTTTTAATCGTTAACACCCTCTCACTTCCTTTACAGCCAAAACAATGGCTACTCCTCCCCAAAACAGACACTGAAGGTGTCAGACTGATAACCAAAAAACAAGCAACAAACGTCAGCCATTTAAAGGCACCGTCTCTTTATGGCACTGTGCACGGCAAGGTGATAGCAGCTGTTATGCTATACAGAAGAGGGACGTGAGTGATGACAGGCTTTAAAATATGTTTCGAGATACAGGACCTGTGGCAGGAAATCACAGAGGAGCCACACAAGCATATATGAACCCAAACATATAAAAATCACAGCCAATCAGACGGCGAGTTCGAGAAACACCTCTTTTTTTTGGGTTTGTATGAGGTCAGGTTGTAAGTTACTGAATCCAAAACTTTGGCACGTGGTGCCTGGTTAATAATATGCTAATGGGATTGTTGACAAAGGCATGGCTGATGATGATAGACAGATTTAAAGAAGCGTTATTATCCATAAAACTGACCAAAATAAAAATACAACAATGCATTGTGATATGCAAAAATATGTCTACAATATTGTATATTAAAATTAGTGCTGTTGTGCACACACAATTTAACAGATTTTATAGACACACAAAACATTTAATGGAAGTGTCTTTTAATGCATTAAAGTTTTAATAACTAACAACTTTGGTGAAAACAAAAATGGTAAATAACATTTACACACTGTTACATTACAATGAAGCGTAAAGAAATATGTAATATCAGTCATATATACTAATAAATAACGATGATTATAATTGTATTAGAAAATAATAGATAATTAAAATGTTTTAAATTAACTGACTGACATTGAATGATTTTTGTTATAAATAGGCTTGAAAATATTTTTTAAAAGGTACATAAACTACTGTTACACAAATGACATTTTAGTAGTTTTAAATAGATAAATAGATACCAAAACAATTACATCTGCATTCGACAGTGTTTCAATGACTGAAAATCCCATTTTTATCCATGACCCATATTTCAAAATGAATTCATATTCCTTAAAAATGAACAAATATTACACTTGAAATCATCTAAAGTTTATAATGATTGGCAGCTGCTGCTTCTGCTGTGAAGCAATAACACAAAATCAAAACAAGCCACATTAGTAGTGCCCTTCAGTCGGGTCATCTTAGCTAAACTCTAGGCTGGTGATGACATTTACCATTCAAGCAGCTCTACCAAAAAAGATTATAAACAAAGATTTAGCTTGAGGCTTACGGGCATTGCAAAGAGGTGATCTTCACAACAGCTGCCTTTATTTTTATTCACTTAACACATTAACACATCTCTGCATTTGCCCCGTGTAACTGCACTGAATGGCTTGCAAAAAAAGCAATTTAGTAAAGTACTCTCATCCTACAAAATAAATAAATAAATATCCTTAAAATTAGACAAAACCATTTCAGAAGGAAACTCGAGTCAGACTTTCCTTACATACATGTAACTTACGTTGCATACATAAATAACAATCATTTATTATGTAAAAAAGTTCTTGCCAAGCAATTTTATTATTATTATTATTATTATTATTATTATTATATTTATTTATTTGATTTGTTAAACAACTTTATACATTATGCAGCTTGTAAATCAAATGGAAAAACTCCAAGACAAAACACTAATGGGTTTTTTCTGTATGTGTGTTTTCTAAACAAACTGAATGCATGCCATATCTCTCCTTGTGTGTGCCAACACTTATTGTTTGGCAAGATTTCTGGCACAAACCTGCTATCCTAGAGCATTTACAGAAGGGGAAATGCGTAGTGTAAACAGGCTTTGACTTTCGGGTATCATGACTGTAAAAAAACAAATATTACTTATTTGTTATTTGGTTATAGGAACTTCAAAATGGCACTTTATGTTTTCCTGACCACGTGAACAGAATGAAAACACATGCACAGTGCACGAATAACACCAGTAATTCAAATACACATAAATATTATACGTATTTCTCTCATGCAGATCAAAATGTGGTATCATTATTAAACATACGACACGTGAGTTTCGCGCGCATGTTAGCAAGCGACTCAAAACGCGAAAGCAATCCGCGTTCTTTGCATTGGGCTCCAGATTATCCCTTAATTACTTAAATCCACCAATATACATATTTTCGTCATAACAAACGGGGTGTATTGTTGCTACTTACCCCCAGAGCTGGCAAATGCGTAGCTGTGTTCAGTGTCCAGCCCTCTGTGAACGCTGGATCTGCGTCCATGAGGTGAGAGCTGTTTACCCTTCTCAAGTGTGATTGTCAGAGCTCTTTGGCCCCTCCTCCTTTTGGCTGCTATTGGCTACTCGGTGGAAGCAACGCAAGGAGTAGGCGGTGCTTAGAAACTTTATCTGCAATCCTATTGGTTGTTTTCTCTTTCACTCAAAGCAGGCTCTGACTCAAAAGAAACTTGACCTAATATATGCTGACCAAGGACAAACCATTTTCATAGAAAATCCTCCTTTCCAGGAGGAGACGTGAAAATACGCGACGCTAATTTAGTGTGAGATTGGCGTCAGTAGCTATCTTTTGTGAACAAAAATAATTCATTTAATTTGCATATTTGAGGCAATCAATGTGTGCTTTAGTTATTCATAAGTTGTTGCATAACAAGACATTAAATCAGGGGTGTCCAAACTCAGTCCTGGAGGGGCCAGTGTCCTGCTGAGTTTAGCTCCAACTTGCTTCAACACAGCTGCCTGGATGTTTCTAGTATATCTAGTAAGAGCTTGATTAGCTGGTTCAGGTGTGTTTGATTAGGGTTGAAGCTAAACTCTCCAGGACACTGGCCCTCCAGGACCGAGTTTGGACATCCCTGCATTCAATTATTCCTACTGAAGTTTTAACTAATTAAATTATTTAAAATACGCTTGTTTTGATTTCAGAATAGCATCATGCCATACTTGATTACTTACTGCCTCCTAGTGGTTCAAAACCCGAAGCCCTGGAAGATTCTTTTATTGTTGTGGTACTCAACTGGGGGTCACAGCATTTTTAGTGAATATTCATAAAGAAAACAAACAATACTCGCATTATTATACAATAAAAGTATGATAGCAAAGATTAGATTTAGAAAATAAAATATACATAATAAAAATAATAATATAGAAAATATATCCATGTAAAATTAAATACAGTAAGATTTCTCAATTAATCTTTAATTTATTAAAATGTTTTTACTAATTGTACACTTTGTTTATACTTTTTTGAGTTAATTAAATAAGTAAATAAAAAAAATTAAAATTATTTCATTTATACATTTATTCCCAACAAAACATTTACATTTCTAAAACATTGTCTTGGAAAATATTCATTCATTCATTCATTTTCTTTTCGGTTTAGTCACTTTATTAATCTGGGGTCGCCACAGCGGAATGAACCACCAACTTATCCAGCATATGTTTTATGCAGCGGATGCCCTTCCAGTCACAACCCATCTCTGGGAAACATCCATACACACTCACTCATTCACACACACACACACACACACACACACACACTCATACACTACGGCCAATTTAGCTTACCCAATTCACCTATACTGCATGTCTTTGGACTGTGGGGGAAACCGGAGCACCCGGAGGAAACCCACGCGAACACGGGGACAACATGCAAACTCCACACAGACACACCAACTGACCCAGCCGAGGCTCGAACCAGCGACCTTCTTGCTGTGAGGCGATTGTGCTACCCACTGCGCCACCGCATCGCCTTTGTCTTGGAAAATATATAGATACATAATGGATTTTAATTCAATTAAACGGTACAATTTCAAAAGTCACTGAAATTTTTAACTGCCTCAAAGTATTTATCTTTTAGGTTAGTTTTTC
>CAIGQW010015581.1:14662422-14675151 GCA_903798125.1 Danio choprae | reverse complement strand
ATATATATATATGAACATGGCAATTTTTGCAATATGTTGACACATATATGTGTGAAATACTAATAGAAACCTGTATGTCATTTATGTTATTTGCATTGCCATATATCAATATTTCTTTATGGGAACTCTTAAGTATATTTTTGTGCAACCTCTCAGGCTTAGTGGGTAGTTAATTTCTTTCGAACTCATTTGTAATTCATACTGTATATCTGAGCTCTGCGACTGCACGGACATGACTTTATAGCCGCTGCAGTTGATAGGGAAATGCTGCTGGAAATGAACTGTGCTGGCTTGAGGGCTCATGTTATATCCTGAACCTTCGAAAGATCTCAGAGCCAAAATCCATTCTTTGAAGAAAGGAATCTTATTGTTGATCATTGGTCATGCAATGGTCACAATCATAGAGGATGGAAAATTAATTTTCATACCACCTATCAGCGAGCCCGTCTCATTCAAATCAGAGTGGCCACTGAAGCATTATATTTTCCATCCACTTTACTCGTGCATATGACACACTTTCCTTTGTTTGGTGGGGCTGGTCATCTATGCATCACAGAGAAAGAATGAAAATCAGGATGATGTTATATCATACTGTACACTGACTGGGAGCTGTAATAGGAATTGATGTGGTAGGTGTATTAATTGTTAGCAGGTCGATGAACTGACTTTTCTTTTCTCTGCCTGTTTTTATGATCATACAGCAGAGAAGAATGTATGAAAGAAGAGCTACTAACAACCTTCTACTGTAGTTGGTGAGTAATTCAAGCTACAAGAATATATTGTTAAAAAAAGTTAAGCAAAAATAATTCATGACCTTTATTAATACCAGCACATTTAATTATTATAATATATAATGCTTAACTCTCTCTCTCTCTATATATATATATATATATATATATATATGTATATAGACAGAGAGAGAGAGAGATTTATTATATTTATTATATATAATATTTACATGCATAACATGCATATAAGATTGTATTATACATGAATAATATATTATAGGCGACCGTGTGGCGCAGTGGGTAGCACAATCGCCTCACAGCAAGAAGTTTGCTGGTTCGAGCCTCGGCTGGGTCAGTTGGCATTTCTGTGTGGAGTTTGCATGTTCTCCCTGTGTTCGAGTGGATTTACTCTGGGTTTCCCCCACAAGTCCAAAGACATGCGGTAAAGGTGAATTGGGTAAGCTAAATTGTCCATAGTGTGGACAATAGCATGAAACCCAGAGTAAATCCACTGTATGGATGTTTCCCAGTGATGGGTTGTGGCTGGAAGGGCATCCGCTGCGTAAAACATATGCTGGATAAGTTGGCGGTTCATTCCGCTGTGGCGACCCCAGATTAATAAAGGGACTAAGCCGAAAAGAAAATGAATGAATGAATGAATATATTATATTTAAGATATATTGGACTTCAAAAGCCTAAGCCTCAATTATTTTAAACTACCAACTGTCTTTTTAAATGAGCAATATTTGAAATATTATATTGTGTGTGTAAATATATCCTAAAATTATTAAAGAGAACAGAAAACATTACAAAATGACATAGTTTTAACAAAATAATTAGAAACTATTATTACAGTTGAATATTATTAGCATTATATAGCCTATTTAAATTGAAAGTCATAGATATGCACATATTTTATAATGTAAATTGATATGATACCACTCTTAGTAACTGAATAATTACGTATTATGATAAAATCATATATAATTACAGCCTAATTATATATGAATATAATTGTACTAATTATGTATTAATATAAATCACAGCACAAACATGAGTACATTTATAATAACCTACCTATTTACAACATTTATTTTATTTTTTATATATAATACAGCTATTTTCTGGACTACAAAGGCTTAAGTAATTAGAGTTAAAACAAACAGAGTCAAGTGGATGCAAATTTTTGGGTGCAGACTGGAAAAAAATCTAAACATATTCAACTGGCTAATAAATAAAGTAATAAAACGGAGTGCTTCTCTACTGGGCTGAAGTCTTAGCCATCAAGTCTTATTCTTCCCCTTGTGCTCAATTTGCGAAAGAGCTCAGGGAGGCTCTGCCTGTTCCGTTGAATTCAGACTCGCTGTCATTTTAACTTCCTTCCTGCCTTTTGTACATTAAACAAACATACGGCTCTGACGCGACGTGTCGAACAGTTCGAGCGACATTCTATAACGTTTAGAATTATTTAAACTACAGAAAGAACTTTTGGAATGTAACAGCAAAAGAACAACAGGAGTTATTATCCTGCTACGTGTCCCGAATTCGCGAATACGCGCTTCAGCGACTACTTAAACAACAGCGTCTGCAACACAAGGAGACTTGTAGGTAAGCATCCGACTTCGGTCTGACATACCGCGAAAGTTCACTTTTATGAAAGATTTACATGAAGGAGGAGAGCTAAAACAGCCAGACCCAACCATTCGACTTCACGAAGTTTATGTAGAGAGCATCCGAGATCTCAAGTTTTGTTTATGGTATTGTAAGAATGTAAGCGTTTTCTATTCGAGGTTGTGATAACACCAGTGCATGCTGTCGACACGCATATTATGTAAACTGACTAATACATACTGTAGAAATATATGAAAAAAGTCCTTTATGAGTGAAATGTGTGTGTTTCTGAATGCATATGAATGTGTTCCACCTCTGCAAGAACTGAGATTAAGTTTTCTTTGTATCATAGTGACGTCACTCTTCTTATTATTTATGTATTTTTTCTTCTTCTTTTTCTTCTTGGAATAACAATGTGACAAATGTTTCTACTGAGTTCATAAGAGAGTCACCACGTGTTTTCCCATCTCATTCAAATTCAGTGAATGTCAGAGAGTGGGCAGTTCAGAGAAGGGCTTTTATTGAGATGCTTTAAAGCTTCACAAGAGTCAGTTTCTTTGAGTTATATTCACCCTCTACTGGTTTAGGATCATCTTCGGTGATGATTGGAAGCACACTTGGTTTGAAACACAAAGTGTAAGTGTTTCACCAGTGATGTGGGATGTCTCAAGATGCATTTGAATAGTCGATACAATAAAGGACCGTTAAAAATCACTTAAAAGGGAGGTGGTTGTGTTAAATGAGAGGAGGTGCATTCCACCCTTGACCTCTCCCCTTTGAGGGCACAATTGGTTCATCCAACTTGACTGTTTAGTCAAAGCATGTGGTGTTTAGCTGGACTCTATGAAAGACATTACTATTAAATACAACATCCTGATGATGTGGGTGTTTTCATTTGTTTCTGGTTGCTAAAAGGTGAGTGCTTAGGTGCCGAAATCTGTTGCTGCTTTTTTTGGGGGATGTGTTGGATCTCAGATCATTTGCCTCGGTTGCAAAAATAATTAGAACCACTTGGAAAACTTGCAGGAAACTGTTCTGGTTCATTATGAAATCATTTGGCGGAGCATTTGACTTAATCAAATTTCAATGCACCAGTTAAACGAAACTTTTTCCCATGTCGTAGCTTTTGCTATAAAAGGAAGCAGATAATAGATACCTCACGGACTGTTTTTCCTTGAGATCCTCAGATGTTTCACATCAGAGCGGTTGAGGGCTTACAATGATCACTGTTGGCGTACTTTGGTATTTTTGTGGCATCTGAGAATTAATGTTAACAATTATCTTTTCGTTTACAGTCTAGCAAGATAAACTGAATGTGATATAAGGGTAATGGTATGTGGAATATTATTTTTGTATTGTATTGTATTACGTCATTGTCTTTTCCAGGTAAAGACATAAAAGGTCTTGAATGTCTCTTTGTATGCGCTTTTTATGTTGCTATATATTTCTGCAAATGGAAAGGAGTAATAATGTGTAGACAACACTGGCTGAATTAGCCAAGCAGTGTGATTTTGTATTAATGAGACATAAGTTAAGACTAGAAGCAAAAGTTGCTAAAAAGTGTTTTTATATATTTCAATGTCACATGGCAACTGGAAGCATCTTGATAGCCATCAAAACTAACACAATTATATAAATCTTTTGTGAGCTGCAGAAGCCATTTATAGACTGATTTTGTCTGTACTTCAGGAAAATTATTTAATGTACAATAATGTGACCACAATAGTCAACCCAAGGCATTTTTGTCTGCACTTACATTTACTGAAATTATTTAGCCAGTCTTGCTTGTTATAAAATCCATCACATTCATTTTTTTTTGCACAAGAGTACTTCAAACATTAAAAGAGCATATGCTTTTTACATCTCTTGTGCTTCTTTTCAGAACTTTGCTAAGGATGAACTGGTGGTGGACATAATATGTGAATGAGGAAAGTCTGGGATTGTATTTTGGTATTCTACATGTCAGTTTTCCTTCAGTTCCTCCCAACAATGGTTAGGTCCAAAGGCCAGTGGACCTTGGATGAATAAACCTAAATGGGAGCAAAAACGGACAGGTCCAGCCTGCCACTATGGCAGCTTATGCTCTGAACAGCTTGATAATGATGAACCCCAACAACCTGACCGATAAGAACAGCCCTCGGACAGGAAGGCCTGTGCTCCCAGTACCCAGTCGTTCAACATTCAGCCCACCTCTGGGGGGCAGCGGAAGTCCCTATAGCCCAGGCAGCCTGAGCCCTGGCTCTGCAGGAAAGTCCTTTGTCTTCCCAACAAGTACTGGTTCCAGTTGTCAAAGGGCACTTTCACCCTGTCGAAGGCCGGAATCGCTGGGTGTGCATGTGGGAAGTCGTGTGCGCAGACTCAGTGGGTCAGGACTAGAGGAAGAACAGGAGAACGAAGAGCGACGTGTTGCTCTGCAACTTGAACGTGACAAGGAACTGCAGAATGTGGAGGTGAACAAGAAGGTGGACCTGTTTGAAGCCCAAATATCAGCTCAGGCTTTCAGTCGAGAGGTTCAGCGAAGCCCACGGATTTCTAGAAAAACTCCCCCGTATTATGCCCCTGTCCAACTTGTCAACCTTTGCTTAAACCCTGAGGAAACACTGAACAAGGATCACTCAACAGGGATCCCCAAAGAACTGCAAAATGGAAAGCGCTTCTCTGGCATGGAGGAGGGGCTGCAGGTCAGCGGTGAAGAAAAGGACGGGGCCGACCCAAATACAGAAAAGGGCGGCCCACATGAGAGCACATCAGCAGGAACTAAGAGGGATGCTGACAGCCTTACCGACAATCACTCCAGGACTTCATCAGAGGCCAATGACTGCTCAGCATCTTGGACCGAGACATGTTTGACAAAGCCAGGAGCTGAGCCAACAACCCAGGCAGAGCCTGACGGGGTAAGTCCAGAGTTGGGCTCCATCCCCACTGTCATTATTACGGACGACGGTATGGAGGTCAGTGGGGAGGTAAAAGAGGCTGAGGTTAGTCCTCAAACTAACAGAACCCTGAGGAAGCTCTCCTCCTCTTCTGCCTCATCAACGGGATTCTCCTCTTCCTGGGAGGAATCAGAGGACGACATCTCCAGCGACCCAGAGCGGTCCCCAGCTTTTCTACAGACACAACAGAAAGCAGTAAGTCTGTCTGTTATATTTTCTTCAGGTTTTTGTTAGAATTTGTTAGGTTTAGTAAACTGTATAGTGAACAACTGACAGAAAAGTACATCTTTGGATGGAAAAAGCATGCAAATTATACATTTAACAGTACACATACTTGTCATCAGGATAGAACCTTAAAAGCAACAGTTTTGTATCTTCATATCTACCCCCAAAAGGTGAATATTAGTACCACAGAATAGTAAAATGTAATCTTATTAGATGTATATATGACAGAAAGTTGCCATTTAAAGGGACAAGCTTAAAGGGACAAGCAGCTTGTCACCTCCACAGTGACAAGCTGCTTTAGCCCTAAAAGTATCATTTTGAAACATTATTTTTGGGAATGTGTAGAAAGTCAGAAAGGATCAGGACTTGATCCAGTTCCACATGACTGTAACATGTCTTTATGTGTAAAGCTTCATGCTATCCTTTGTGCCACAGCTCAGACGACAAGCCGTTATGTTAATTCAATCACTCTGATCTGTAGGAGACAGTAGTTTGATTGGTTTCCAATTTACAGCAGCAAATTACACAGTAATCAAAAGTGATTTATAACGCAGTTAAGATAAACATTTAGTCAGTTCATGCGTTTCCTGGGAATCAAATGTGACGGCCATGCTTTACTTTTTGAATTTCATCTTTTTACATGTCTGTAGATCTTAGATGTCTGCAGAATCTCTTTAGGTGTAGAGCAACATGCTACATTCTGTGCCAAAGGTCTGACGACATGCCCTTAAGTTAATTCAATCACTCTGATCTGTAGTAGACAGTGGTTTGACAGTTTTCTATTTTAAGGCAGCAAATTCCATTTCAGCATTTAACTGACTCTGTAATCTAAAGTGATTTACATCACATTTAAGGTACACATTTTTTTTAAGTTCATGCATTTCCAGGGATGCATGACCTTGGTGATGCGAGTCCAATGTTTGAACTACAGGAATGCAAATGAAATGTGAAATTGCTTTTTAGATGTCTGTAGATTTAGTGTCTTTCGGCGACATATATTTTACCTTGATTTGACAGCTTATACAGTCCCACAATTTATGTTGTGTATTCTCGACATCCTTCGGCGCTTTTACACTGTCCTTGTGCTTTCCTGCTCTGGGCTCGTCTGTATTCACCCTGAGTAACTGTTGACATTCTCACATACAAAGGTACTTCTGTGTCCTGCTGTCAGATGGACTTTTTTCTCTGACTTTAGTTGGCCGCCCTTTAAACAAAGTACAAAAGCAGAGCGAGGAACAAATAACCGTGTATTAAGTTAGCAACAGCTCAACATATTCATACTCTCAATATCATGATTTGTTACATGGAAATGACTATTTCATTTGTGCGGCAAGTCTCTTTATTAGCTTTTCAAATAAAAACATTCATTTTGACATGGAAATCCGATAGTCAACAGCATTAGCAGTTCCAGAGAACTCATTAGCTTATACAATCATGTCCTGTAGAAGTGACACGTGTGACGCTTTGTCTAAGGAGTTACGCTTGTCTCTGCGACTTGTTTGCCCTTGTGAGAATGTGTGGGTTCGCCTATTAAGCCATGTCGCGTTTGCAGGCACATCAAGAGACCCTGTGGCCAGCCTGCTGTTACAGAGGAGTCATTGTTTAGACATGGATGTCACACAGTCCTTCAGCCTCACACTAAGTTGCAGAAAAATGTGACTGCTCGCCAGACAGGCTCTTCTCTGCAGATCCCTTTATGTGACGTCTGTTCCCTGTAAACACACAGTGGAGGAGAGCAAACATCCTATTGTACCATCTGGAGGAATGATAGTGCTCATAAAAGATTGTTTAACTACTCACAGTGATCACAGGGGTGAAATTACTTGATAGCCTTGAACTTCGGTGATGAAATCTTCGCTGTTCCCGGACATTTGCGTATTTACAATGGAATGACTTTGGTTTTGGAGGGCAGTTGTATTGTGAGAATGCATATCAGTGAATAGTCTATTAAAGTGAGCTTTATTGCTCACTTTATGGGGCAGATAAGGTCAGTCTAGTGTAGAATTAATGCTTTCCAGTCTAGCAGGAGTTGAATAACAACGATTTGTGAAAAACGTACCCATAAGGGATGTGTCACAGAAGTCGACTTATCAATTGTTTTGATTTTTTTTTTTCAATATTTTGATTCAGGAAACAGGAAACAATAAATGGAAAGAAATAATAATGTGTAGACAACACTGACTGAATTAGCAAAGCAGTCTGATTTTGTTTAAATGAGACATAAGTTAAGACTAGAAGCAAAAGTTGTTAAAAAGTGTTTTTATATATTTCAATGTCACACGGCAACCGGAAGCATCTTGATAGCAACTAACACAATTATATAAATCTTTTGTGAGCTGCAGAAGCCATTTATAGACTAATTTTGTCTGTACTTTAGGAAAATTATTTATGTACAACAATGTGACCACAATAGTCTTGCTTGTTATAAAATTCATCACATTCACTTTTTGCACATCAATTGTTGTTGTGCAATTTTTTCATATCAATTGTTTTATTCTTTTTTTTAATGTTTTGATTCAACACTATAGAGATAAACAGGAAACAATAGGAAAGGTGAACAGGGCCAGAAAATGAGCCAGGATTGACATGCACCTGGGCTATATTTTGAGGGCTGCCCACATGATTGTGCTGTAAAACAGAGGCCCAGGTTCATGGCAGTTCAAGGTCACCCCCCAATACTATTGTGTTTCTCTTTATTATGTTGATCACTTTCCATGCATGTGGCGAAATATACATATTATAAATAGTTAGATAATAACATTAGATCAGCCTTTTTGTTTGTTTCATATTGTATATTTTGCTCACTTTAGCTCATTTTAATGTGTGATGACTTTAGGTGACTTTAGTTCAGCGTTCTTTGTTCCATTTGATCTAAACCACCTTTTTCCTACATTCCATTTCGGAAAGTGAATTTTGAGAGTAACTTTTGTTAAGATTTTTGTTTAAAATTTGACACTAAGAATGCAATAATAATCAATAGCAAAAACAGAGTACAGCGAGGTGACATTTTTGTCCTCACTTTTAAAGTGAATGACAATGAATCACTTAAATAAGCTTTTTCAGCAGCAATACATTCACTCATTCATTTTCCTTCAGCTTAGTCCCTTTATTCATCAGGGGTCGCCACAGCGGAATGAACCGCCAACTTATCTAGCATATGTTTTACACAGCGGATGCCCTTCCAGCTGCAACCCAGTAGTGGGAAGCAACCATACACACTCATTCACCCACATACACTACGGCCAATTTAGTTTATTCAATTCACCTATACCGCATGTCTTTGGACTGTGAGGGAAACCGGAGCACCCGGAGGAAACCCACGCAAACACGGGGAGAACATGCAAACTCCACACAGAAATGCCAACTGAGCCAGCCGGGACTCGAACCAGAGACCTTCTTGTTGTGAGACAGTGCTAACCACTGAGCCACCATGTCACCTCAGCAGCAATATTATGCCTTAAATTATTATATTATTGTTTTAAAGCTGCCATATGTAATGTTTGCTGCTGTTGTGGATAATACATAAAACTGAATCCTTCCTTTAGAAGAACACATACATGGAGCTCTTTTTAGAGAAGACAAGTCATGCAGATACTCTTTGCAGCGAAGATCGACATGACTGATCTAAATAGTCCCATTACAAAAAGGTTTTTATAGGCTCACCATAGTGATTCAGGTTAATGCAGACAGATTCATAATGTAACTTGCTCATTAGATTAAAAAAATTATTTTGTCCAGCTTAAAAATATTACCATATTGCAAAGCATGCATGTATGTCATATTTATCAACACTTTTTGATCATTATCTGAAACACTGCTAAATATTGCCTTCCCACATTTTGACAGATAAATGTTGTATTTTCCAACTTTAGAAATAGCATTTACCGTAAACATTGATTATAGAGATTATAGGGAAGTTAAAAAAGGAGAAAGTTACGTTTTGAAGTGCTGTGTAAAATACAGGAAAGCAGAAGGAGTGATTAAGAACGATTTGTTAAATGAATTGTCTTTAATTTACTGTATATACTGTCAGTTGTCCGTACATTGAACTAAAAAGAAAAAGAAACAAACCAGCAAGTACAGAACACAGCTTGTGGACTGAAAATAGATTCTGTTACAGATATTCTTGTGATACCAATGTCACAAAAATACCAACTGTTATATAACGTCCCTACCCTAATGGGTAAAAATAAAGCACGATGGAAAATGTAGAGCTCGTGCAGTCAAAACTGACAGATAAGATTGATTTTTAGAGCTGCCTTATTATTTGAAATGACTTGTTTCCGTCATCTTGATTGACGACTCTCCCAACTAGAAATGTCACCATATAAAAGGTGAGCTTTAACCGTTTAAGTGACTTGAACAGCTTACATTAAGGAAAGAAGTTTACATTTTTTTAAATAAAAGGATTATACAATATAATGGCACTTTTAATAGTATGTATTATGCTAATTAGATAAGTTAGTTCAAAAAAGAACTTAACCCACAATATGCGAATACAAAAAATAAAATAAATAAATAAAAAATAAAATCAAAGACCAATTTCAGTCATTATCTTTGGCATGTCATAGGCCAGATTAACACGTGAAAATGATGTTTAAATCAAAGCATGAACGCCATTGTAAATACAACATGCAGTACAGCATCTGAAAATACATCTGAATATTCTTAAAGATGCCATAGATGCATTGATTCAATATATCAATTTGCTCCCTGATATCTACATAGTAGGTATGTAGTCTAGGTAAATTTAAAAAAGTCTCCAGAAATATTTTTGATGCTCATTTATAAACACAGAAATGACCCCTATAATGAAAGGCTCGGTTATGACCATATTTGGAACAGTAGTGAATATTAATGAGCTCTGCTTTGGTGCTCTGCAGCTGTATTAGTGCCTGACACTCGCTCACACACACACACATACACACACATGAAATTTTATCATACTTCAGTTAAAAAAATATTATAACAAATTGAGCCGAGGGCTTGTTAACTTCAAGTATCTTTCAACTGAAGTGATGGAGAGGTTTATTTTAGCTAGAAGAAGTGAGCTATTTATAAGCCACTAGAAAAGCCTTTCCCCCCCTGTGTCACATTGTGGATGAAATATAGGCTTAATTCTAATCATACTGGATAAAAGGGGCTGACAGAGATGTATACAGAGCTGAATTTTGTGGTTTTAATGTATATGAAAACACATGTTTGTTGCCTCATTACAAACATGCGGCACAAATTTGACAATATCAGATTAAACTAACAAAACATTCAGTTACAGACCGGGGCGCTGAATAAATTTATAATCCGTTTTTCTTGAATTTTGCATTTTGACAATGAGCTGTGATGAGATCAAATACTCCAAGCCTGGTTGCATTACCTGAGAGCTCTATAATGCCAGTCTCGTTTTTAAAAAAGAGACCCACATCCATAGTGTGTTTAATACAAGCTTAGATAAGCTTAAAAATATAGGAAAAAATGATTATTGTTGTGAAATCGTTAGGAAATGTTGTGGCCAATCAATTGCTGCCGGGAGTGTGCATATTTATTTTCCGATTGGCCTGTTTTCATTGGATTTTACACTTACAGGATTTACATGAGAATAAGAAAACAATGGTATTTGGACTTACGGTGTCATTTCTACTGACTGAAATTTAAGGGCTACTCTTATTATTCAGCTTTGCCTAGGTATATTTAGATTTTCACTATATAGCTCCTTTAAATGACATTCTAAGTTTGAATAATAATCCATTATTCACAGTATTTTGAAGTACGCACAACTGTATTATTGAATATCAGCACATGTCTAAACACATCAGGTACATAACAAACTAAAGGAAAAGGAAAACATGAAAATGCATCATATGACTCCTTTAAGCCTTGAATCTCCATGGAAGGCATCACAAGAACATCACAAGGAAGTGTTTATAAAGCTTCATCACGCTAAAAGTTGCAAGACAGATGCGCTCAATGATCTCACTCTTTCATCCAAAACAGGTTTATCTCACATTTTATGCTTGGGCTTCACCTCTCCCCACTCGCAGTAACACGGTCTGGGCTAATATTCACAAGCAATAAACATATCGTTACAAACATTTGCAGCGTTGTTTTTTTGTGGGTCGCACCAGGCCTTCGGAAAAACTGAACAAGTGATAAAAACCACCAATGTGTTATCAGTGCTTTCGGGTCAAATAAGTGACCCAGAAAAGTTTCCAGTGGGCTTGCCTTTTAAGCGCTAATGGCGGTGCGTTGTGGTTTAGTGCTGCTAATTACGTCCCATGCGCTCAGCAGAGGGGATCCCTCAAGCTCGGCTCTCGCGCATTTCACAGACACTGCAAACTCGTGTTCTTTTTAGAAGCTCCAAATATTTTCACATAGCACAGAAAGTGAAACTATAAAACCTAGAGTTTCTGAAGACATACTGTACTATTTTTATGCACTTCTTCCTTGTAAGGAAGGTGTGTTGTGAGGATGTGCGTTTTGGGAATGCCACTGGACTGACTGTTACGTGTGTAAAAATTTGCTCATTAAGAATAAGTATAGATGTGTATTTGAAAAAAATGTCCTTCCTGCTGCCTCAACACATACTTACAAGCTTTTTTAAAAGTGTGTGTGTTTCTGTGTGTGGCACATGTTCGTGTACATGCTAAACAAGTACATGCTATTTGTCATTTTAGAGACTCTTTGACTTTTTTTGTGTTTTTTTTTCTTCAAATGTGAAGAAAACAAGGAAAGTATAGTTTGAAGTGTTCCATTTGTCGCACTTTATCAATTTGTGTTTGTAGATTTCAGTGACGATAAACTTTGGCGGTTTTCTCAAAATCCACTGAGCCATCAATCTCCACTTACATATGTCATACTTCACAGTTTTATTTATATCTATATGCTAAAATGTTTCTTACAGATGAATATGTTCATAAACAATTTTCCTGATTAGTTACAGTACATTATATTCTGCAAAAATATATTTTCTGATTTATGGAGCGATAAAAAGAGATTCTTAAAACAAACTTAGACTATAATGATAAAAGATAACAATAAAAGACACACACACACACACACACACACACACACACACACACACACACACACACACACACACACACACACACACACACACACACACACACACACACACACACACACACACACACACACACACACACACACACACACACACACACACACACACACACACACACACACACACACACACACACACACACACACACACACAC
>CAIGQW010015581.1:14629174-14646945 GCA_903798125.1 Danio choprae | reverse complement strand
ACTGTGTGAAAAGATATCCTTGTCTCTACCTTCTGTGATCCGTGACACATATAGAATATTTGGTGAAGAAGTTTAAGTCAAGATAGGGTTTTCTTGTTTGTCCAAAAAATAAATGAAAGAAAATAAACAAATGATTACTAGAAAGTGAATTATAGTGAGTACTGTACATATACTATACACTTGTATATTGCAATTTTGAAATATGGTGATGTGATCCACATGCATGCTTCTACATATTTACTGGACATTTTGGATGATATTTATCATGCAGCTCTCGTTTCTTAATTAATGCTTGTTTACATACTTAAACAATATATTGCATTTCTATGAGTATTTAGGCTGGTTTTCCTTATATTGATGAAGTAAATTAGATATGTTATTATCCCCTTTAAACCATTGTTGGGCGTTCTCTTAAATTACGTTACCATCCTTTTACCTGTGCGTAGTAGAAATTACACCACTAGTTGGTAAATCTGCATTTTCCATTGTGAAATGGTTGTGAAATAAACAAAATTGATTTCAGTCTGTAATGAGTGGACCATGTTGTTGTTAGAGGTATGTTGATTTGTGGTTATTATCTATTTGTTTTGGCTATTTATAATGTTTAATGGGTATTTATGTGAAATGTTGATTTGGCCATTTTTTAGAGGTTATTTTCTCAATACATTGGATGGGACATTCCTTGTAAAATAAAGAATAGAAGAATAGGGTTTCAGATTCAATCTTTGGAGTAAAAATCATGAATAGTAGTTATATAAGCCCTTTCCTTTGCTGTTTCAAACTCTTGGAATTCCAGGTGAGTTTGTAGAAGACTTAACATTTGCATTGCTCGTGGCCCTCGCAGGCATGCCAGGGAGTTTTAATGCGGTCTCTGCACATTTACCTTGGCCTACCAGCGTATTTGCATGAGCCAATTGTGCTTTTGAATGCTTTGTATGGAAACAAATGAGAAATACGCATCGCCCTGCACTTTCCTTCACTCAAATTCCATCGTACGTTGCGATTGCACGCAGAGCAGACACACTTGCGCATGGTCTTGCCGATATTTACCATGTCATCTTTCATTACGCACATCTGGAATTTCATCGTTCCCGTGTTCGTTTTTTTCGCCACGTCAGTCATCCTGGTGGTCAAAACATTACAGGTAATAGATTCTGGTTTGCTTCGTTTTTTACGTATAGTTAAACTGCAAAATAGTATTCAAGTTTAATTATTCATTATTTATGCCTAACTTGATTATCCTGTCAGCTACTATTATGAATGCAGAACTCTTTAATTAGGTAAAAAAATGGCAGCTGTGGTTGCCAGAGTTTTTCCCTTAAAAATATGGCAGATAACGCAAATGAAATTTCAACAGTACTGTATTTCATTCATTTATAGTGTTGTACACCAATGTTTTGAAGTACTAACATCTACACGTCATACCTTTGTTACACAGACTAAATCACAACCATAAGCATGTGGAACTGAGAAAGTCATTTAATAAACCAGTGGTCATTTAACTTTTTTCACAAGCAGAGAAAAATACTAATTTATAGAAGGTATATAGAAGTACATAACAACTGATGAATAAAAACTGAAAAGTACCATAGTAATGTTAACAAAACATATAAAATGGTGTCATGCAGGTTATTCTGAGAAAGTCAATTTACTGTTATTTACCGTATATTAAGGAAAATATTAAGTTTTTTGGCCATTTTTACAATATATGTTTTACACCCCACCCCCCACCCCCCTAAAAAAACTGCAAAAAATCATGATAATTTGGCAAAAAGCCATAGAAATCCAGTTGTTTGGCTGGGTGCTTTTACAATCCGAAAGCTCAAGATACAGTGCACTTTTTTTCATGGGAGCAAATAAGAGGTGAAATAAAAGAACATTCTATGTGATGTACAGCTTTATAGAGAGTTTTATACTATCATTTTGACCTGACCGCAGCTCTCTGAACAAGTCTACAACTCCCATATTATTCTGCCAGCTTTCCAGCTGTTTTGTTTTCCCACATCCTGAACATTTCCATCACTGCAGAAATGTCTCTCGGATCCACTTCGTCTTTCCACTGAACTTTCATTTGTGTAGTCGCGGAGGTATAGGATCTTGTGGTCTTTTGATCTGAATGTCTGGTAAACACGACCCGTCCATCAATCTTAATGTTTTTAAGTGCTTTCAGCAGTGGCCAAAACCACACGACACCATCAGCATCTGTTTCACGTCAGATACTGCAGTATGAACCAGAACCTCTGCATGCTGTTCTCTTTAACAGATTAGACCTCCATCACATTCAGTAATATTAGTTCTGTTAAAAAAAAAAAAAAGAGTCATTTTTGGAAATCATTTGGGTCAACTAATAAATTGAAACTTTAAATTTATCAATCATTAAACTTTGTTCATTTTCATAATAATAGTTTATTTATAAACCATTTTTGTCATTACATTCGCAAATGCATGTTATAAGCAACTAAAAATCAGTCAAGTCAAGTTTGCGCAAACTTCTACTGTGAACTGAGTAGCTCAGGGACACTTAAAACACTGCTATCATGAGCTGATCACATGGAAAGTTTTTTGATTTGACAAATCGCACAAAATCTTAACACATTCTCACTGTTCACTCTGTGAGTGTTAAAGGGTTAGTTCAACCCAAATTCTTTTGAAAGATTTTATTAAAATCACACACCATCATGTTGTTCCAATCCCCTGAGACCTTTGTTCATCTTTGGAACACAAATTAAGATATTTTAGATGAAATGAAAGAGCCTCATACAGCAACAGTCCCAAGACGTTGAACTAAAAATTCCATGTGCACTCAAAAAAAAAAAAATTTGTTGTTTGCTCAAACGGCTTACTTAAAATGAACTGAATTCTTGAGTTTTTTTGGGACAGTTTAATTGTTTTATGTTCAATCCACTTAAATTTGTAAAAACTAATGAGTTAACTGAATTCCTTCCTGTTGACCCAACACAAATCAATAGTGTGGAACCCAGCAATATCTGCAGTGTGACTTCAGTGATAATTCGAAACTCCAAGAACACTTTTGTGAAACAAAAAACTATAAATACAACTTTGTTCGCCTTTTCTTCCTCGTTAGGTGAGGGTATGTGTTTATTATGCACAGTACATTGCAATTAAAGTCAGCAATGCAAAATGCATGTGTCATACTACCCATAGTAAACCCGCACCCTGATCTACAGTAAAGGCAAACAAAGTCATTTTTACAGGGGGTAAGAGGGCACAAAAGAGTTTTCAGAGCTTCATATAATTACAGTTAAACCACTGAAGTCAACGTTGGACAAGGTTTTTGGTTCCTTTTCTGGACTTCTTGGGATTGTTGCTGTATATGGATGATTAAAGGCTCTTGGATTCCAACTTTCAACATTTATGGAGAGTTTATGATTTATGTCTATGGAGAGTCAGAGAGCTCTCAGATTCATTCATTCATTTTCCTTCGGCTTAGTTCCTTTATTCATCAGGGGTCACCACAGCGGAATGAACCGCCAACTTATCCAGCATGTTTTACATAGCAGATGCCCCTCCAGCTGCAACCCAGTACTGGAAAACATCCATACACACTCATTCACACACATACACTACAGCCAAATTAGTTTATTCAATTCACATGTACCACATGGGGGACTGTGGGGGAAACCAGAGCACAACACGGGGAGAACATGCAAACTCCACACAGAAACGCCAACTGACCCAGCCGGGACTCGAACCAGTGACATTCTTGCTGTGAGGCGACAGTGCTAACCACTGAGCCACCGTGTTGCCTTTAGCTCTCGGATTTCATAATATTAATAATAACAATAATATATTTTATTTATAATGCGCTTTTCTAAAACTCAAAGCGCTACAACAACAGAGAGAATAAAACATGCAATAAAATACAAGGATTCACCGTAGAGAATTAATCAATTATAAACACATTAGAATGATTAAGAATCAAGAGTTTGTTGAGATTAAGAGAGATTAAGAGTTTTTATTCATCTAAAATATGTTAATTTGTGTTCCAAAGATGAATGAAAGTCTAAGGGGATTAGAAATGAGTAATTAATAACAGAACTTTCAATTTCAACTAACCCTATAATGTTGGTCCATTTAGCTGCACATGTATATGCAGTGCTCAGCATATATGAGTACACCCCATTTTGAAAATGAATATTTTTCTCCATTTCTCAGTGAATATTGGTAATATATATTGGTGTATTTGAACAAAACAGATTTATTAAACATATATATTTATTAAATTAATATTTTAGTCAGAGCATCTTAAGAAATGGAAAGATAATACATTTAAATTCATGCAAAATATTGCAAAAAAAAACAACAATATTTCAACAAAATTGTATATATCTTTTTTTTCTCTTGATTTTTGCTATTTTTGAAAATGTTATTACATTTTTTTTCTAACATAAATTTGGGCTCCTAATTTTTGAACCATTATTTTAAGTTATTTTGTTAGATTAGCTCCAGACTTGGCTTCAGTAGTGACTAAACTAATGTATATGCACAAATATAATATTATAAAGCATCCTTTAGCACATCTTAATTTAAATAACAGATGTGTGGGGGGGGGTGTACTCATATATACTGAGCACTGTATATTAAAAGTGTATATAATTAAACATGCAAATTCTTGTCATGACTGTTTGGCCGTTTATGAAAGGTCTCATACTGAAGCTACACACTCTCACAGCTACAGTATTATTAACATCAGCAGCCTTTGACTTTCTCAAGCAATGGTTGTGACCTGTGGATCATTGAGTTTCCACAATGCACTCTAGAGGCCATCCCAGTAGAGGGAGGACGAGGGACAAAAAAGGGGGCACCAAAAACACACCAGCATTTACAGACACACCACCGCTCTTTAACAGCGTCTTAAGGGAGAGAGGAAAGGTTTTCGTCCACTGGAGCAGAACAGGACAACCTTCATGTGACAGATAAAACTCATGCTGCTCGCAGATGATGGTTTATACCTTTTATGGGCCTCTTTCTAAACTAAATTAAATCAGACCTCCACAGGGAGTAATGTCTGGCTTACAGAAATAGTTCAGCCAAAAATGAAATTTCTAAAACATGTCTGACTTTGTTATTTAAACATAAAAGACTTTACTGTTGTTATATGTGAATATAGGCTGGCGTGTCAAGCTCCAAAATGACCAAAAAAAAGGCTACAAAGTTGTCATAAATGTGATCCATGTTGTTTAAATAAGAGTTTTGCATATGAAATAGACTAAATATGATCAGGAAAAATCTTGACATCCACTATAGAATGAGAAGTGAGAAATGAGAAGAGTTGACATCCAGTCTGTGAACAAATCATTTAACGTTCATTTGGGCAAATATGTTTAATAAATCATTTGATTGCTGTACTTCAGCAACATGGATTGAATGAACTGTTCACAAATCAGACTGATTGAGTAGCCATGATTAACTCTCTGATCATGATCATAGTCGTGGAATTTGCTGATATTTGAATACTGCTGAGATTTATTAGACATTTATTTAGATATTATGAACGGTTTATTAAAAACAGCATAAAGGCACTCAGTTGTCTGTTAGATAATCCCTATTTTTCTTTGGAACAAAATCCATAAATATTACATGCATAGCAACTATTTTATATATATATATGTGTGTGTGTGTGTGTGTGTGTGTGTGTGTCTGTGTGTATTGGTTTTGGTGGTTTATAAAGACAGAAATTGTATTTTGACATGGGTATACTTTATTAAGGTGATTTAAGAGGACATGCCTTATCTCCTCATAATTTAAAATGGTTAATAATCATAATTTATGGGATCTTTTGACATTCAAAATTTGCCACGGGTTTCATATAAGGGTTAGCTTTAGAAGTAGGGGTGGGGAGGGGCTATATAATAAGCAGTTTTTACAGTATAAATACATTACACCTAAGGATAGTCCTCGTAAACATCAATACCAACATGCAATAGCCTAATGGTTAAGTGCGCTCACGGTGACCCGAATTCGATTTCTGGCTTTGAGTTCTATGCCGATCCTGTTCCTCTCTCTGGTCCCCACACTTTCCTGTCTCCTATATAATAATAAAAAAATAATAATAATTAAAAGTTACTACTGGAAAGAGGAAATATTGACTCCTTAAAAGGATCTTTTCATCTTTGTCTTTTTTTTTACTGATATTTGCTCTTTTATTTGTAAACTTGCTGATTTTTTTATTTATTTTTTTTATTAGTTTTTTTTTCTTTTTCAGAGGATTTGTTTGTTTTTAATTAATACATTGAATTTTATTTTATTTTGAGAGGATAGTCAGAAAATAAGGAAGCTGACACAAGTCTGTAATTTTTCTTATTCTGTATTATATACTACTATGTATGGTCTTGTTAAATACCAATAATAAAAAAAGAAATAATAATACTTTAAAAAGTTACTATGGAAAAAAAGTGTTCATAAGTGAATGATGGTTTTAATTTTAGAAACAAAATTATCATGGCTTCAGAAAACGTGTCATTTCAGAGCTTGACAATCCTAGCCTTCATTCATGTCACGATGGTTGGAAAGCACACAACGTTAACTAACAGAATTACACATAAAATAAACATGAATAAAAACATAAACATTGGATTAGTTTATATTATTTATATACTTTACTATTGTTTAATCAAAATGCATCAAAAATGCACTTTGTGGCTTGTGTTTGTTGGCCGGACGGGTTTTCTAGATTTGTGGTTATAGCGTGACTCTTCCTGGGAGAGCTGGCTCAAAACCTGCTTCTGCTGGGGGAGAAAGAGAGAGGCTTCCCTGGTCACCCGAGGAAACCCCTCGTCCATCACTGCGAGCTAGTGAAGAATGTGTTTACCATGCCAGATCTCAGTCAAGGACATTTAGTGAAGTGGAATAACAGTGTAATGGCTCAACAGAGCAACTCCTCCTGAACTGGAAAGCAGCCTGTTTTCTGCTGTATGACCAAATAGAGAAAGAACATTCTGAGATGCTTCCTGGTGAAAATTCTGCAAGATTCCCTACTCATTTGCAGTGTTTATAGTGAATCTGAATGCACAATATGTTTTTATGAATACAAATCTCTGGCATAGAGCTGCATAAACAATGATTTCAGCCTTGACTGCTGTAGGAGTGCCAGCAAACGTATGGAAATACATGCAAAAGACTTGTTTGTTCATTCTCCCGCATATTGTGTGCTGGTTTGGGCTTTGTTGTAGGGAAATTAACCCCAACTGCCAAATGCCATTATATAAGTAATTACTCATCTTCCTTCAAGCACTTGAATATATATCCACATGCTCAAACACACAGCTATAAATCGTAAATCCAGAAAAGCTCAGAATTGTCAAGTGTAAATTAATGGTGTATATTTAAAGAGAAAATTCTGCTACTGATGAGATTTCTTCCAAATTTGAAATACAAATACAGTCATGTAGAGGGTTGTTTTGCATAAAATAACAAAACAATATGTTTGGACATGGTTTTGGACATGTTTGGAGAAGAAATCAATATTTGGTTGAATAGCCCTGTTTTTCAATAGAAACGTATGAAAACATTTGAATAGTTGGAATAAAAATGCACATATGATCATGGTCAAAAATCTTTAATGTGTCATCAAAAGCCACAAAAAAAATGCTAATTGCAAGAAAGTGTGAAAGTTTACGAGCTAAAACCTCATCCTCAGTGCAAAGTTCAACAGTGAACCTGCACTCTAAATACTCAAAGAACAAACTTTTTTACTAAGGAAGAGTTTTGTACTTTCACACTATTTGTGGTCTTTGATTATGCATCATTAAATATTTTTGAGGTCTTTTTGTACTTTAGATAACGGTGCACTGATTTTTTATTTATCCCTTTGGATCTACTCAAAAGTCTAACCATTATTTTAGCCATCAGGTGCAGTGCCATTTCTTACTCTCTACTTTATTCTGAACAGTTGTCAGAAATATTTTGTAATATTCTAAGGATCTTTATTGTCACTTTTGATCATTTTAATGCAATAAGACTGAATAAGTCATTATTTTACTTACTACAAATTATTATTGTATTATTATTATTATTATTATTATTATACATACAATTACATGCATAATAATAATAAAAGGCTTTAACAGCATTCTTGCTCTTTAAAAACAATCTTTACTAGGGATGCTCGGAACCTAATTTTTGGAGCCGATACAGAGTATTCCTCGTCATGGTGATCGGCCAATACAGAGTACTGATTCTGATGCTTAAAGCTTTACATAACTTTAACATTGCATAAAGCACATTTTCCCCTCTAAGTATGATACTTAAGTAGAGATCTCGCCTTACCTAAGAGAATAAATGAAGGATGAAGCAGCTTTACAGAAACTAATAGATTAAACAGATAAAAATTTGGTAAGAAAAATGACTAATAATGCAATTTGGAAACATTGCAAATGATGAAAGAAGAATGCAGCATGTCTCAATAAAGAAAAAGCTTGGAGCCCGTATTTGATGCACAAGAAGTTAAAATGGATCTTCCTCTGCTTGTAAACCTGTAAATGAACACTTGCGATCGGTTCATGTGATCGGCCAGATTAGCGAGTACCGATCTCGTCATAAAATGTCTTTATCGGCCGATACCCATCTCTGGCCGATACCCATCTCAATCGGAGCATCCCTAATATTTACATTACTTGCATTTAACAGATTTTTAATTTAAAAGTCATCTTTCTTGCTTTTTTGTCTCTGAACAGCATAAATCATGGAAGAAGATCAAGAACATGGTGCACTGGTCACCATTTGTGATGTCCTTCAAGAAGAAGTACCCTTGGATCCAGCTGGCTGGCCACGCAGGTACAGCCACAATAGATTCAATTAAATTCAGTTCAATTCAAGTTTACTTGTATAACACTTTTCACAATAATCATCATTCCAAAGCTGCTTTACAGAAGGTGCACACTATTACATTACAGTCAAAATCAGAAAGGTTAAGGAGATGTGTATAGGATGGACAGAGAAAGAAGATGTAGATGTTGCATAACTTTTTATCAATCCAAGCCAGTATATTCACAGCACAGAGCATAGTGAACTGCTTTGAAGTTACATATAGAAAAATAACATACTGTATAGACCAGGGGTCACCAATCTTATTCCTGGAGGGCCGGTGTCCCTGCAGGGTTTAGCTCCAACTTGCATCAACACACCTGCCTGGATGTTTCAAGTATACCTAGTAAGACCTTGATTAGCTTGTTCAGGTGTGTTTGATTAGGTTTGGAGCTAAAATCTGCAGGACACCAGCCCTCCAGGAACAAGTTTGGTGACCACTGGTAGACAGTTTGTGATAATACTTTATATGCTAAAAATGCCATGCTCTTCTCCTCAGGCAATTTCAAGGCAGGGGCGAACGGCCGCATCCTGAAGAAACACTGTGATTGTGAGCAGCAGTGTCTGGACAGGCTGATGAGGGATGTGTTAAAGCCCTATGTTCCTGCTTATCATGGAGATGTGGAGAAGGATGGAGAGAGATACAATCAGATGGAGGATTTGCTGGCTGATTTTGACCTTCCCTGTGTCATGGACTGCAAGATGGGCATTAGGTATGTTTGCTGAGATCGTGAGAATCAACTAGGGCTGTGACATTTAGTTTTTCTCCAATATATATACTGTATATTGCAATATTAAAATTGTAATATCCACCAGGTGACTTGATGGTAAATTCAATTTTACCTTCTAGTTTGTCATACTGATACACGAATTGTATCACTCTAATCTGAATATGTTTAGAGCTAATCACAAAAAAAACATGATACATATATATGTGTGTGTGCTAATAAATAATTTGTTAAAATCACCTATTTAATAGCCACCTAAACAGAATAGAAATTATCCAGAAAACCATAGCAACCATACAGCAATACTACAAACCACTTCAACCACCTTACACCTACACGCAGAACCCAGAATACTTCAGAAAATGCTGAGCAATATTCCACAAATAATGTCTTATAACTCTTTGAAACTGCCCCTTTTAAACTTTGATCCTAATTGTGCCTTTTTGGTGACTGTTGCTTTCAATTCAAATGAGATTGTGCTCTTTTCGAAAGAGAGCGGAGCTACAAATGCCTCTGTGTCAGCATAGTGTCACAATCAAAAACAAGACTAACGTGCTATGCTAATAAGGGAGAGATCTTCATTAATGGGCGGGACTTTCCCTCTCTTATGACATGTTCAAAGGGAGAATGTCAATCAAACGGTTTCTGCACTGTCTTTATAGTGTGATTATAAAAAATAGATTTCACAAATTTTTACCATTAGAGGCTTGATTTATTTACACACTGTTGCCACACAACAGTGTTTACACACCTTATAAATATAGATTTTTGCATAATATGAAAACTGAACATTAAAAAAAAGCTAACAATATTAATCAAAATATGAATAATAAATATAATTGTTGTTTATATATAAATAATACAAAATGACAATGTGTTATGGTGTATTCTATAGAAGCAATCTAAAATATTTTATAAGTTGTAACTGAAAACAGTTTGTCTCTTGTGTTTAATAATACACAGAGCTGAATCTATAACTCACTAATAAAAGCTAAATTCCCCTCCTTGCAAAAAATGTAATCTTCTTCATCTTTTCTTATCTCACACTTGTGCAACATCATGTCCACTGACTTGAAACATACTGCATGCTATTTTAAAATGAGTAGTTCCATTGACCCATTATTTGCACAGATGTTATACATTCCAAGCAGCAGTGAAGATGAACAAGTGCTTCACTCCTCAGAGACAGAGCAGAAGAGCAGCTCTGTCATCTAATCTGCTGAAAGAAAGTTGTTTCTCCGAGACATTAATACACATCCACCATCGTTTTTCTCGACTCTCACGGCTCGGCTTTCTCATCTCTGTTGTTCCTGGGACGCTCTGTTTGCTGTTGCAAGCCTGACCGAATCACGGCCATGGACAAATATAGAGATAAACAGATGGTCAGGATATTAACAGAACCTCTGCTTGGCCTGTCCAAACAAAACAATGCAACGCTTTCAGATTCGCACACACTTCTTCTCCGTTTCTTCCTCCCTGTTTCCAAGCGAAGTGAAGTTGATGAATAAACGGACGATAAATATTTAGTTGCCATGACTACAGATAATACATTGTAAGGGATTAGTTGACTTTACTTAAAAAAGTAAGTAAACCCGTTGCCTTAAAATTAAGTAAATTAATAATTTTTTTTTCTTTTTAATTGAAGTTTTTTATTGTTTTCTTCTGGTTAATGACACAATAATACCAACACATATTACAAATGATCACTGGTAGGCCTACTAAATGTAAAGCCAGGATGTATACAGTAGTTGCTATAGACAAAAGTACAATATTATTTAAAAAAAAAACCTGGTGAGTAATTTTAAATTATGTTACAAGACATCGTCACATAAGACCAAAAGTCTCCCCACACTGGGATACATACAGGGACCCCTGCTTTGTAAAGGAATAATTCTTAAAAATTAAGTCAACTTAATAGTTTCAAGTTACAATGGGTTTACTTACTTTTTAAAAGTAAAGTCAACTTGTCGCGATATTGTAACATATCTCGTATTAATAATTTAACCAATATAATAATCACTTACTGATCTTTTTAAAGTAATGATGTAACAAAACATCATAAAATTATTATTTAAACAGTTTAAATATTACAAAAGCTATCAAACAAGACATTATATTGCTAACTAACATTTTTATGGAGGAATTAATATTTCTTATTAAACTTTTCCTGTGTAAGATTACGATTTTCTTCTTTGCCATGGAAATAAAACATCATAATGAATGAAAAATGTATGTAAAACCATTCCTAATGAGTTCAGAACTTATGATTTAAACAAATGGATTGAAATGAAAATAAATATAAATATATTAAATGAAAATAAATATAGAATAAATATAGTTTCTATTCAATTCATTCAATTTATGATTATTTCTATAGCGCTTTTACAATGTAGATTGTGTCAAAGCAGCTTAACATAGAAGTTCTAGTAAATTGAAACTGTCAATCCAGTGTCGGTCCAGTTTTCAGAGTTTAGGTTAAGTTGCCTATGCCTTTAGCTAATAAGATGCATAAGAGCCCGTATTAGAAATGTTAACATTTGATGATTCATTGCATGCATTAAATTCAGGAAATCTGAGCCAGTGAGTAATGTTATTTTCTCTTCTTTTGCAGGACATATCTGGAAGAGGAGCTAACGAAAGCCAGGAAGAAGCCAAGTTTGAGAGCCGACATGTACCAAAAGATGATCGAGGTGGACCCGGACGCTCCCACAGAAAAGGAGAATGAACAGAAAGCGGTTACTAAACCGAGGTACATGCAGTGGAGAGAAACCATCAGCTCCACTGCCACGCTCGGCTTCCGCATCGAGGGCATCAAGGTAAAAACCTTTGACGGAAATTTGGTGTTTGATGCTTTCTCTAGAAACCCAAGTAAAGACATGAGGTAAATTTGCAAAAAAAATGCATAATGTATCAATGTCACATTCAGCTGAATGTTTTTTTTAAAGATATGAATTCCTAAAACACATTAAGCTTAATTTACAGCATGTGTGGCTAAATATTAAGTAACAATTGAATAACCCCCTTCAAACTTCAAAAAATTATATATAATATAATAATGTCATCCTCAGCATAAACAGATGTTTTTACAGTTTTTATTTAGTTTATTGGTGTTATTTTATTTGAGAAAAAAACGAAATAAGAGCTGAGTAATTTGACATGATGCACAAATGTGCATTAAAACCCTTATATTGAGCAGTCTAGATGTGTCTGTTGCCTTTATGTGGATCATTTCACAATATAGATGTAAAAATAGCAAAAGGTTCATTTAAACAGAACTAATGCCTCTTTAGGCCAGTTGGCATTTCTGTGTGGAGTTTGCATATTCTCCCAATGTTCTCGTGGGTTTCCTCTAAGTAAACAAAATTGGCCATAGTGTATGAGTGCGTATGTGAATGATGAATAGTTGTCGGTTCATTCCGCTGTGGTGACCCCTAATAAATAAAGGACCAAGCTGAAGGAGAATGAATGAATGAATGAGTCCCACATGTATAGTATGTTTAATAAAAGCTCGAATAAACTTAAAAATAAGGAACAATTATTTTATTGTTGTAATCTCACTAGGAAATATTGTGGCCAATCAAACACGGCCTGGGATGTGCATAATATTAATCCAGTGTGTAGCATAAAAGTATGTATGTTGTTTCAATTGGCCTGTTTTTCACCACGTCTTTAAAGTCAGAAAATTTACATGGGAATGAGGAAACTAGGATGTTTGGTGTTACTTTCAACACTTATTATTCAGCTCTGTCTAGGTAGATCCAGATTTTCATTCTATGGCACTTTTAATAATACTAGTGTCCAAGATACATCATCTAGATGCACCGGGACGCATCATCAGTGATGTATCCTGGGGTCACTAGGTATTTTGGGTCTTTCAACATCAGATATTTGATAATTAATTATTTGATAATTATAATTAAATGCAAGTAATTTTATAAAATCACTTCACATTTCTGCTTTTAAATTCATTCATAAAAACATTCACACCGTAACCTTAAGTACCACACCATAGTCTAAATCTTTTGATCATTTATATTTGAAGCTGTCTAAATGAACGTTAAGCCACAACAATGCCGTCAAGTGAGCTTCACTGGAATGATAAGTCAATAAAGGCACTGTTTCTGTGGAATCGTGGCGACATTGAAACCCACATTTCTTTAATTAGATCCTGGATTTCAGACCGAGGTGAAGGGGCAGGATTGGCCTTTTTCAAGAGCTTGATTGTAACTGAATGTTTCTGTCACACACACACACAGCCTGTTTGTGGCACGTCCTTTGAGCCTGACATCAGTCACTGACAGGCCGCGGCTCTCACAACATGATTTCAGTTCTGTAATTCAGGCCTACCGCACACCACCCTATAACGTTCATGGAAAATGTCAAAAAGGCTTAAAACAAACTTGAAACCTCAGCTAATTAAGTCAAACAAGGCAGCCACGATTCCATTAAGACAAGGAAGAGGAGATCAGACGACTTATGTTTGGTCTTTATTATGATTTTCCAATCTAAATCTTTGTTAATGAGAGCTCTGCAGATGTCCTGCATGAATAATAGTAACGAGAAGTTGTCCTTTTCACTTTCCATTTGCACAAAGGCCAGGTTCTCCCC
This sequence comes from Danio choprae, assembly GCA_903798125.1. Lineage (NCBI taxonomy): Eukaryota > Metazoa > Chordata > Actinopteri > Cypriniformes > Danionidae > Danio > Danio choprae. The sequence continues at coordinate 14,632,783 of CAIGQW010015581.1, read as the reverse complement.
CTCTTTTACTCTATTTGTCAATGGGGATGCCCTAAACAATGTCTCTTCTTATGTCTGTGGCTAAGGTTCATGTTGTTTGTTTATACCTGTTATCTTCTTAACTAAGACACACATCAATTCATACTGTAAAAAATATCATGTTTCCTTGAAGATGTTTATTAAGACATGCAGTACTGTTATTGGTCAAATTCATTTCCAAAAATCGTTAAAGTGCTCAGCATATATGAGTACACCCCTCACAAATCTCTCATTTAAATAAATATTTCATAAAGGAAGCTTTACTAATTATATTTGTGCATAAACATTAGATTAGTCAGTACTGAAGCTGGAGCTAATCTAACAAAATAAGTTATGATAACAGTCCAAAATGAGTACACCCAAATGTATATGTAAGAGAAAAATATTAAATACAAAATTTAAAAAGAGCAAAATTCAAGAGAAACAAAAAATGTAAAAAATTTTGTTGAAATTTTGTAGTTTGCAATTTTTTTTTAAATATTTTTTAATTTATTTTAATTTATGCAATATTTTGCATGAATTGAAATGTATTATCTTTTTATTTCTAAAGATGTTCGGTGACTAAAATATTATTTTAATAAATATATAGCTTTAATAAATCTGTTTTGTTTAAATACACCAAAATACATTCCGTATATTGACTGAGGAATTGATACAAATATTCATCTTCAAAATGGGGTGCACTCAGTTATGCTGAGAACAGTATGTCACATGACAAAAAGTGTTCATATTTTAGCAAAAACTGCATGCAGACATATTAGTCATTTGAATTTGCATTAGCAGCAGGTAAGAGGCTTGATCATTCATATGTGTTGTTTAAATCTTATGCTTACTTTTTGCATAAAACCTACCCTGTTCAGACAGTAAAGAGATTTGTTCTGACCGAATCATTTGAATCAGTGAATCATTAACTAGAGAGTCATTCTGACTGGATCATTTGAATCAATGAATTGTCAAGTGGAGACTCGCTTTGACTGAATCATCTGGATCAGTGAGTCATTAAGTGAATATTAGCTCTGACATGATTAACTGAATCAGTGAATTGTTAAGTGGAGACTCGCTTTAACTGAATCAGTGACTTATTAAATGAATATTCGCTCTTACACGATTAATTGAATCAGTAAACTGTTAAGTGAAGACTCGCTCTGATTGAATCATTTGAATCAGTGAGTCATTAAGTGAATATTCGCTATGACATGATCAATTGAATCAGTGAATTGTTAAGTGGAGACTCACTTTAACTGAATCAGTGACTTATTAAGAGAATATTCGCTCTTACACGATCAATTGAATCAGTGAACTGTTAAGTGAAGACTCGCTCTGATTGAATCATTTGAATCAGTGAGTCATTAAGTGAATATTCGCTCTTACATGTTCAGTTGAATCACTGAATTGTTAAGTGGAGACTCACTCTGACAGGATCATTTTAATCAGTTAATATTTACTCAATGTCATTTCAGAATGACTGAATCATTTGAATGAGTAAACCATTAAGTGGATACTCACTCTGACAGGATGATTTGAATCAGTGAAAAGTAAACTAGGCTATTTGAATCAGTGAATCATTAAATGCAGACTCACTCTGACTGGATCATATTAATCAGTGATTTTATTTTTTCTAGAGTCCGTTCTGACAAAGATCTGTCCAAATAATTTGAATCAATAAATGGTTAACTGGAGACTTGCTCCGAGCAAATCATTTAAATCAGTGAATCATTAAGCCCTATTGCTCTGACCAGATCACTTGAATCCATGAAAACATGTTGATGATGCCCTAAAAAAATAGTAACAATGGCTGTGTCCAAAATCACCTACTACTCACTAAGTGCTGCATTTGAATTTGAATTTACTACTTAACCGTTAGATAAGTACGTTCTATACAATATGAATGTGAGCAGTATGAATAGAAGTCGGACATACTACATTTGCCATTTTGTCATGGATTATGGTCACGTGACCTACCCGCGTCAGTTGCGTCACTTCACTCCCATTCATGAATTCTCTCATGGTGCATCATGGGATAGTGTAGCATGCATCGGATGTGCACTTCAGGATCTCGCTGGAAGTAGTAGGTCATCCGGTTACTTCTCGCATACTGTTTTTCGAATTCTATGAATTCAAACATACTACTCAGCTCGCATACTGTTTTTAGCGTACTATATAGTATGGAAGTATGCGATTTTGGATGCAGCCACTGTGCTAAACATGCTAGCAATAATCTAAAACATGCAAGCTACATTGTAAAACGTGCTAGTAGCAAAACATGCTAGAAAAAAGCTAGACATTTGCTGAAACAATACTGACAAGACAAAACATGTTAATGCTAGCAACATGCTAGAAACATGTTTAAATGATACTAACATGCCAAAACATGTTAATGCTAGCATCATGCTTCATGATTCTGTGCTAACACGTTTGTCTGATCTGGTACAAAACATAGATTAACATGTACCATGATGTAGAACTAGTTTTTTTTTTACTTGTTTTTATTTTTTGACCAGTACATTGAGTTCATCTTTCCCTTTTACAGAAAGAGGACGGAACGGTAAACAGGGACTTTAAAAAGACCAAGACTCGAGAACAAGTGACCGAAGCCTTCCAAGACTTCGTCAAAGGAAACAAGAACATCCTGGTAAGAGTGTGTGTGTTCATGTGTTTCAGTGCTTCAGGGCCTTCTGCCTGTCTGAATGTCTCTGAAAGCGGACAGGTGGAGCTAAACTCTTATTTAGCCTCAAGGTTGTAGATTGTTTGAGCGCAACGAATGCTGGCCTGCTGGAAAACCACCGTTCATGTTGCACACAAACTTGATTACATTACAGATAAATACACACATGCAAATGTGCAAATATTTCCATAATGACACATGACTGCCATGTGTGTTTTTGTGGCATTTAAGTACTGTAAATGCAATCTAAGCAGGTTTAAATATTAACAAGGTGTTGGCACCTGAACAAAGACATTTAATTGCAGGATTCCCACGTAACAGGGGTGTTTCCTTATAAAGCTTAGCCTTATAAACAAACATTTCCAGAGAAACTGTCCTTGGCTTTTGGTGGAGCACTTTGTTTAACCCTATGTTTGTCCACAGTGTGTCATGAAACCCTATGTGCATCCTCATTCATGCTCTGTGATTCATCTGATAAAGGTGCTTTAGATATTAAAGATAAATGTGCTTTTATTTACACACACTGAATGCATAGTTAACTGCTCATATAATGCTGAAATAACTACTTTGGCATAAATTAGAACAGAGCGTGGAACTGTGGTTTGATTTTACTGTGTACACACACACACACACACACGCATGCTCATCCAGACTCTTAAAGCTATTTTCATGGGGACTTTCCATAGACATAATGATATTTATATTGTACAGATTCAAAATACTTAATTCTGTCTGATTTATGAGCAATTTTCCTCATCGGGACCAAAAATATTTCCACACAAGGTTGAAATTGACTAGTATTGCTATATTTTGGGTACGTTTGGTTCCAACAATGTGAGATATACAAGAGACAAACACACGCAATTAAAATATACTTTTTATCTATCTATCTATCTATCTATCTATCTATCTATCTATCTATCTAT
>CAIGQW010015581.1:14575187-14607473 GCA_903798125.1 Danio choprae | reverse complement strand
TTCATCTAATAAAACATGAATCAAAACAATGAAAACAAATGTGGAAGCGGAATATAAGGCATGGCTATTAGCAGTGGGACATAAATAACAGTGTTACTTTCATCCCCACAGGAACTCTTGCCATTTAAACCTGATTTACTTTTAAACTGAAAAACTCAGACGCTGTGTTATTGCACTAAATAGCCTGTAGATGGATCATTACTGTGACATAAAAAGAGAAACTCAATTTATAATAAGGAAAAAAGAACCGCTACAATAATTGACTTTCTGCACTTAAAAACAGAAGTTTGGAGCTAACTGCAGGACACCGTCCCCAAATCAGCTGATATTTGGCAGCTCCATAAAGGGTTGCATGCTGAATGTCCTGTTATAGCCTGGATATCAAATGTTGTCAGGACTTCGAGAAAATCAATCTGTTACTGTCGTCCCATGTTACTTTCGTGCCTGCTCTCCCCTATAATCTAATAATTGTGCATTTTCAAGTTGAAATTGAGGGATACACATTCTTAGAGTTAAACTAAAATCATAAAACCTTAGTAAAATCTTAGTAAAGTCTTCAGAATAGCATCTCCATAATACTAATAACACTTGTGATACAAAAAAAAAAGTAACAATTATACAAATTACGAATCTACATGCATTTTGAGTAACAACAAAACAAAAAAGTAAGACCTTGCCACCACACTGTAAAACCTGCTGGGTTCCACACAATTGTTTCATGTCGTCCCAACACAAACCGATTAAGTTAACTGAATTGATTTAACAAATTGAAGTGGATCGAACATAAAATAATTAAGTTGTCCCCCCAAAAAGCCTCAAGAATTGTGATGTTTCAGCTGATTTTAAATAAGTTGTTCAAACAAGCATATAAGCTGCTTTTGGAGATGCATATTTCTTCATTTTTTAAATAGAAAACAAAAGACAACAAAATGCATCTTTTTAAAGGCAGAATTTATTAAATATGCTAATTCTGAATCTGACATTTCTGAAGATGTGACAACATTGTGACATAGGTTTAGCTGTAATACATTTATGCCTTTGGACTTAGCACTGGATTATATTGTTTGTATTTTGAATAAACACAACAGCACACAATTTACAGAATTAATTCACTTCCTGTCCATATTTACAACAAATCCTTAATTACATTCACGTCACACATTCACACAAGGAACCCGCTAATATTATATATCAACAATATCAGAAAAGAGACTCAACAAAATTTGAGACTCCTCTTGGTGAATTATACTAAAAACCAGCTCAGAGTCTATCATATTTGGCAGATGAATTTTACAAATGTACCGCGCGCACACTGAGCAATAATAACAATACTTGTGCTTGCTCAGTCGCTGTAGCCATTTGCAAATTGGTGGTTAATTTTCCAATGTCATAGTGTTTTGACTGCTTCAGTTTTGCGACGTGCTTTCCTCTAAAGCCTGTGGCATAAAAAATAATTATGTTATTTCATACCCACCACATGGGTTGATTAAAGTGGCCGGTCACTATGGCAATCATCAGACCATCGTGATTCACCAACACTTGGCAACAGATAATTGCAGGAGAAAAAGGTTATATTTCTGGCTGATGGCCTCTGAGTGTTTAAGACTAATAGAGATAACAGGTGCTGAAGGTAGATGCTTCATAAAACAAATCTATAAATAACACACTTTATGCTTTATAAGGCTTAATTCGAGTAATAAAAACACACAGCATGCTATAAAGAAATACTGTGGACACTGTAATGCACATGACGTATAAATATTCAGTGTAATATTGTCACCTTGGAATTATAAGGTCCTCTCTGAATTCTGAACAATTTCATATCATTTGATATAGCAAAAATGATACGGGGAACAAGTCTCTTTCATTTATCAACATTGAAATACTCTCAAATATATTCAATTTGGGGCCTCACGGTGGAGCAGTGGGTAGCACGTTCGCCTCACAGCAAGAAGGTAGCTGGTTCGAGCCTCGGCTGGGTCAGTTGGCATTTCTGTGTGGAGTTTGCATGTTCTCCCCGTGTTGGCGTGGGTTTCCTCCGGGTGCTCCGGTTTCCCCCACAAGTCCAAAGACATGCGCTATAGGTGAATTGGGTAAGCTAAATTATCCGTAGTGTATGTGTGTGAATGAATGTGTATGGATGTTTCCCAGTGATGGGTTGCAGCTGGAAGGGCATCCGCTGCATAAAACATGTGCTGGATAAGTTGGCGGTTCATTCCGCTGTGGCGACCCCAGATTAATAAAGGGACTAAGCCGAAATGAAAATGAATGAATGAATGAATATTCAATTTGTTAATGTTTTCAATGTCAACAACATATACATCCTTTTAACTCTAAAAAAAGAATAATTTCTATTTGGTATAATAAAGTTCTGTCTTGGCCTCACAGTGGCGCAGTGGGTAGCACGTTCGCCTCACAGCAAGAAGTCGCTGGTTCGAGCCTCGGCTGGGTCAGTTGGCATTTCTGTGTGGAGTTTGCATGTTCTCCCTGTGTTGGCGTGGGTTTCCTCCGGGTGCTCCGGTTTCCCCCACAGTCCAAAGACATGCGGTACAGGTGAATTGGGTAGACTAAATTGCCCATAGTGATGAGTGTGAATGGGTGTGTATGGATGTTTCCCAGAGATGGGTTGCAGCTGGAAGGGCATCCGCTGTGTAAAACATATGCTGGATAAGTTGGCGGTTCATTCCGCTGTGGCGACCCCAGATTAATAAAGGGACTAAGCCGAAATGAAAATGAATGAATGAATGAAGTTCTGTCTTGCAAAATTTTAATTTAGCAATAATTAAAAAACGCATTTTATTTTAACAAATATTATAAATATATATTGTTTTACAGTTTTTCTTAATTACTTTGGCTCAATTCTCGATTGAAATCTAGATCTCTGAACAATTAGCTTATTGTTCACTACAGAGTGGCATTTCTTATTGATTCAAGCTAATTTGAAATGCTTTGGCACATGCGTGCAAGCAGCAAGTGCAACTGTCTGTAGTCTGGACAAAAACTAATTGCATATGGCTTGTTGATTAAAACTGATGAGTCGATTCTCATTTAGACTGTCAAACTTCTCAATCCTTTTTCATCGTGTAAGCCATCCCACTCAAAACTGTTTGTTCAATTATCAAACATTTGTATACTCACGTTTACACCATAAATATCTGATATTGACATTGTTTGTAAAGTCTGCTAAATTGGTAAATGACCTCTTGTTGCAAATACAATTTGTGTTATCTATTTATCAATCAAGTTATATTCAATTCAATTCAAGTTTATTTATATAGTGCTTTTTACAATGTAGATTGTGTCAAAGCAGCTTAACATAGTTCTAGTAAAGTCCAGATTTCAGAGTTGAATATAGTATATATATAGATTGCCCACAGCACAATCACTACATTCACAATCCTGAACTGTAGCATCCAGCTTGTGAAAGAGCAATTGGAAGAAGTCTAATCTCTGGCATGGCCAACAAGTGCGACAGGATATCCACCAACAATAATTTTGTTCAAGGATGATATTTTGTAGTTTTTTTGTGTATTTGTGGTAACATAAAAAATATGAAATATACAATACAGTAATTGGACGAGCAAGATTGCACTTTGCATGTAATACATTTAGAGACAAATAAATGTACTGTATAAATACAAATGTTTATTTATTTGTTTTTCTATGTACTATTCACTCATCTCAACAACTATCAGATTTTTTAATCCTTAATTTCCATGGTGGACTGTCATGGTGAAAGAACAACTAATCATTTTGAGCAGTGTGACTCACACGATGACAAATACACTTTATGTTTTGGTGGCCTTGGCCAAATTACTGACTCGATAACTAGGTTTTAAAGCATGAATGACATTTTTTGGGGGAGTAACTACATTTTGCAGACATGCTATAAATTTCTGAAGTTCCAGCAAACAGTTTTGAGATTTGCACTCACAGTTCAGAGAATGTTAAGTCTGTTTTGAAAAAATGTGCCAAAGCAATTGAGAAAAACTGTAAAACATTAGTTTGGAAACTTTTGAAGGTTAAGTTTAATGCATAAAAGGCAGTGCTAATTAGTTTGTCTGGTGCAGATGTTCATTTTAGGTATATATGGTGGGTAATACCAGTAATACTGTGCATTTGACAGTGTGTAATTTCCATTTAGAGATCAGAATGACTGAAAACATGCATATATATATTGTTGTAACTAAGACCCATCAGTTAAGAACTTTTAAGAATGAATGTTATTAAAATGTAAAACGTCAAGAAAACAGACAAAAAAGTATTATAACAAAACAAAATGTCACATTTAAAATATTTTAATAATTTGAACTAAATCAAAATGTAACACTTCATCTGACTTAACATCATAAAAGGTGTCTAAATCATCACATTGACAGGCTTATATTTTAATAGGGTGAGTTGTTGAAAATGTAGATTTACTCATATTGTTTTTTCATTTTTCAACACATCACCATGATACTCTCCGTCTGCTTGTGGCATGGCTGTAAACATGATTGTAAAATTATTCATCTTGGCTTCTGAGGTGATTCTGATTGGTCCTCTTAATTGCATTCAAAGCACTGCTTGGCTACAAAAAGAACCTTACAACCTTATAAAAGAACCTTATTTCTAAAAAAGTTTGAGTTTTTAGACATAAACTGTTAGTTTTCTAAAATAAAAATGTACTTAACTAAAAACAACAACATCACATATAGTAAATAAGTTGTCAGAATATGTGACTAACAAAATTTTGACAAACCTTATAATTCCAAGAGGGCGATATGTATTTATAGTGTTCAGTGTGACGCAAAATATTAAAGGGACAGTCCACCTAAAATGTATTTGACATGAAGTGCGAGTAAATTAAGACAGGTAGTCTTCTTTATAGGGTGAACTGTTCCTTTAAGATTCTTTCAGCTTCTCCATTCATCCCGAAGCTTTTTTACAAATGTATTTTTTACAAACTGAAAATGCTCATACTGTATATTGGTCAATATAATACATACATTAAAACTACAGAATTTTCCTTGACACATAGAATGTGTTAGGCACAAACCTTAGCAATTTTTAGTGACATTAACAGAACGTTTGTTTTTTTTCTTCTGACCCTTGACAGTCAGGTCTTCTGAATGTGGTACCTGACAGGACTAGCAGGAGTTGGGCTGAGAATCGGCATGTAATCGCCCTTTGAATCTCCAGGCCACGCGGGCTCCGTCTCAAAGCTCCAGACAGACAGACAGACAGCACAGGAGAAAGGTGCACATTCAACGTTAGGTCTGGAGAACAGGAATCAGAGCTGCTGAGGGACGGACTGCTCCCTGTAGCCTGAGACGACAAGAGTAGCAGAGATCACAAAAAGAAAAAAAGGTGAGGGTTCAAATTTACTTATGCTAACAAATTGTGTCTTTCTATGAAGACACAACGTACAATGCATTACAAGGGTATTCTTAATAATAATGCACATTAAATGTATATTACAGAGCCGTGGGAACAAAGCGAGGCCGGTGGTTGAGTGATAATGAGAAGCACCTGTTTAATGCACCAGACCTGGTCACTTTGTTTTACTTTTGCTTTGAGTTTGGCGTAAGTCTCTGTGAGGAGCTGCCATCTCTTTGTTTTATTTATTTATTTTATTTTTATTAACTTTTAAATGATTTTAATAATAAAATAAATAAAACTGAAAGCAAAAGTAAAACAAAGTGTTCATGCCTGGTCCTCGTCTTCCAATGCTGTCTCTCCTGTTATCATCCAGAGCTCACTGGACTCAAGGCCAGTGCGTGAAACAGGTGCTTCTCATTATTACTCAAGCACCAGCCTTGCTTTGTTCCCACGACTCTCGGCCCCGCCACACTCGCTACATGCACATCAAATGTATAAAACACTGTACAAACCCAATGGCGAAATACATTTTTATTAACTTAAATGTTTTGTCTTAGCTACATAAGTCCTAAAGAATGTATAAAACATTATAAACATTATACACTGTAAACAATATCTGTTCATTTTGTGTTTTCTGTTTATTTATGGTTGTGTATTGCATTATGGGACGTTGATCTCTACTCTGTCAACTTTTGATGTTGAAAATACAACTCTACACTTTAACAAAGTGACTTTTGAAACAATATAATGTATAAGAAATAATATATAAAGAATCTATAAAATAACAGAAAATGTACTGGCAAGGTTTTTGTACCGTAATATACAACATCAACCCAGACAATATATCACTTTAAACTATAAAAAATGTTAATAAAAGTCACTTTTTCCAATGTTTTTGGTCAAAAATTGTCAGAAGAAAGCTCAAGATCTCATAATGCAATTCATTAAAAAGCAAAATCATGGAAACAAAAGATGGAAAACTGCTTATTTGTGGATATTTGTTACAGTGTACGCCTAAATATTTCAAAACCAGCCACAGCCAACCATTGCCAACAATGCTTAGTGGCATATGATACATCAATCATTCATTTGGAGGAGTGAATCACTTTGCTTTTCACATATGTCTTATAGAAAATGCCTGATTTTATAGCACTAGTTGAGCTGGAGCTGCAGTCTTATCTGTGCACTTACATATCACGGGTTCTTGCTCTATCTTCCAGTATTTATAATGCGATTTAGAATGGGAATGGAGTAATGACTCATAGCCTCCTTAAAGCTTTGCATTATAACAGGTTTAAATGCAGATGACTCAATGCATTAAAGCTTTCAATGGATCAAGACCCAAGCATGAAACAACAAGCCAATTCTTTTTACATGCAAGCTGTTTAGTAATCTGTGCTGCACACTTTATGGCAGATGTACTGTATAGTTGTTGCAGGAATAGTTCAGCAATAAACGAACAGCTATATTATTGTTGATATCCATGGTGTTAAAACCTGCCTGATTCTTTCTTGTTGAATGTCATGGTCATTTTTAAGCATCGTGAAAATGATTTATAACTGAAAAGCTTAAGAATTATACTAGAAAAGCATCATTAATGCATCATAAACGTCTTGAATGATTTTTGTTTTAATTCAGATCTCTTCAGGTTTAGTTTACTAAAAATCATCGACAACTTCTGACACTGAAGTTAAAAAAATATATAAATAAACATAAAATGCACAAATCACAAACTGCACGTAATTATGATTTTAAAGATAACTTATTTTAATAGTAATTTTAATTTTGCACTTGTGCTGTCAAACAATTAATTGCATCCAAGATAAAAGTTTGTATTTACATAATATATATGTGTGTACAGTACTGTGTATATTTATGAATCTATGTATAAACACACACACATAATGTAGATAAAACACAAATATACAAAAAAAAATACATTTACTTATATAATTTGCATTATGTATAAATATAAACAAGCATTTTATACAAATATATATATATATTATATATTATATATATACACAGTATGCACAAATTCATTCATTTTCCTTGGTCTCTATTTTAAAGGAATGAACCGCCAGCTATTCCAACATATGTTTTACGCAGCGGATGCCCTTCCAACTGCAACCCAGTATTGGGAAACACCCATACACACTCTTTCACACAGTAAGGACAATTTAGTTTTTATTCAATTCACCTATAGCGCATGTCTTTGGACTGTGGGGGAAACCGGAGCACCCGGAGGAAACACACACAAACACAGGGAGAACAAGCAAACTCCACACAGAAATGCCAACTGGCCCAGCCAGGACTTGAACCAGTGACCTTCTCGCTGTGAGGCGACAGTGCTAACCACTGACCCACCGTGCCGCCCAGTACGCACAAATATATTTTGTAAAAATGAACTTTTATTTTGGATTCGATTTATCGCGATTAATCGTTTGACAGCACTAGTTTGCACAAAAAGAATAACAATTTCTTTAATAGGAAGGAATAAAGAACTATATTGACATATAGACATGTCATATATTATAATATACTGACATAAAGGGTGGAGAAATCTATCACTTTATCATATTACATTTACAACAAGCAACAAGGACACCGTTTATAACAAAATCTATATTTTTGCAGTGAAGCAAAAATGATAAGACTTGAAACTATTGTTATGCCTCAGATTACCTGAGATATAATACATTACTTATATGAACTACATGTATCGTATACAGTGCTCAGCATATCTTCGCAAATCTCTCATTTAAATGAATATTTTCTATAGGACGCTTTACAATATTATATTTGTGCATATACATTAGATTAATCCAAATCTGGAGCTAATCTAACAAAATAACTTACAACAATGGTACAAAAATTTATAAAAATTTTTGCAATATTTAGCATTAATGTAAATGCATTATCTTTTTATTTCTAAAGATGTTCTGTGACCAAAATATTGTTTATATATATATATATATATATATTCACTGAGAAATGGATACAAATATTCATTTTCAAAATGGGGTGCACTCATTTATGCTGAGCACTATATGCCATTTATATTATACTAGCCCTATATATTATATTATATAATCTAAGCCCTATATATTATATTAGCCCATTATATTATATTAGCCCTATTGCTCATTACATCCTATGACCACAATATTATTCAACAACAACCTGTCAGATTCCACCAAAGAAAAGAAGTCATGCAGGTGACTAGAATTAGATTTTTAGCATGAACCATTGCTTTAACCGGTCTTCCAAGGCTGCTGTAGCACAAAGGCAAGTCTGCTGTGCGCCGTTTTTAAAGGGCTCAGCGTGGGTCTGCACTTTGAAGGAGTTATAGCGGTGCATCGTAGCAGACTCTCTGTGAAGTCTCACTTTTGCGGAGCTTCTTTTCTAATGAGCGCTGTGCTTCTACTGGCATTTAATGGACAAAAAGTGGATCAAACAGGCTGAGAGGAGACTGGCAGATGGCAGGTGGTGGGAGGCACATTATCCGAGATGGATCAGAATAAACAGAATGGGAGAAGCCGAGCTTACAGCATGCGTAGTGATAATGGGCTGAAATGAGTGACCAAACTGTGAAGACGGCAGACCTGTATCAAATATATCATTGTGTTATGCTATTTAGGAGATTGAAATGTTTTATATTGTATTCAGAGTGTTTTTATGTGTATGTGCTATTTCAAATTGGTCACATACACACTGCAAAAGCTTGACAATCATATTTAAACGCAAGACGCAATATGGTAAATTATGCTAAAAAACTTAAATATTAGACATTATTTATAAGGCTGGGTATTGACCCTGTTTCAATTCTGATTTGAAAGCTCTTATTTTGTTTTATTTTTAATAATTAAAAAAAAAAGTTTTTATTTAATTCAGTAATTACAGATTTAATACTAATACTATTTATATTCATTTAATGAACTGCAAATATTAGTTTACAAGTGATAAAATAATGACAAGAAACATACAGATAAATATAGGTACATTAAAACAGATCCCAAACCTCTATTTAAAATGCATACAATCAGTGGTCAGAATACAGAAAGTAGAATTTGGGAAAAATATATAAACATGATTGTGTTGGCCATATTTTATTTGGTTAGTGAACAAATAAATCCAACATTGTATTGTTTTTGTTTTTTTAAATGAGCTCATGCAACATTTTTTTTAACCATTTAATGATTTATTTTCCCCTCAGTTCTGCTGGTTGACACATTTTCCCAAATTTTCATCGCCAATCTTAATTGTGTGGTTTTTGGTTCAATTTGGAATTTCCCCAACCATTGCAGAGCCCAGGGGATCAGAGTGAGTGCTCCAGCTTGGCCCCACCCTGATCCCATTTAATGAAATAACATTTTGGAATTGTACTTAATTTACATTTTATATGAATCATTTTTTTGTGGAAACTAATATATAGAGATAACTAAGATCCAGGAAAACAGGAGAGAGTCAGTACAAAAAGAAGTGTGGATAAAGGTATATAAGAATAAATTCTATATTCATTTTTTCAATATAAAAAAATTATCATATATAATAAAGTTAATGCATGTTATTTTATTTCATAATAAAATAGCATACATATTTTTAATTTGGTTAAAACTGGGATTGATGTATGTGAACGAGAAAGTAAAAGAAGAATTAAAAATGTAAATATTTGAGATTATTTATAAGGCTGCATATTGATCCTGTTTCAATTCCGATTTTCAAGCTCTTATTTAGTTGTTTTTTTATTCAGCGATTACAGATTTAACAGTAATGCTATTTATATTTGTTAGATGAACAGTAAACATGGGATTGATGTAAAAATTGAAAATATATATAATGTACTAATAAAATACTTATTTATCCACATTGTATAGGGTTAGTTGTGCTTTTATTAAATGTACACTACCGGTCAAAAGTTTGGGCTCAGTACAATTTTTTTTATGTTTTTCATAATAAGCTTATCCTGCTCAGGATACAGTACAAATTGTAAAATTGTGAAATGTTATTGCACTATAAATTGTTTTTTTTTTCCTTTGATGAATTTTAAAGATGAATTTTCAGCTTCATTACTCCAGTCTTTCCAAAAAGACTGGGCAAAAATTCCCAAAGACTTGAGGCTGTACAGTAATTGCTGCCAAAGGTGCATCAAAGGTGCTATTTTACCATTGATTTGATTTCATTTTATTGAGTATGATGTGTATTGTGCTGTTTTTAAAATTGTTAAATTTGTTACAACTTCCTGTCTAGGGACTACAGATGTAAAATAGCTTTATAGCTAACTCTGGTACAACATGTCATGTTGTACATTGTCCCTGTATAAATAAATAAATAAATAAAATAAAAAAATCAACAAAGTATTGAGCAAAGGCTGTGAATGTGATTTTTTAGGTTTTTTATTTTTAATAAATTTGCAACAATTTAAAAAATCTTTTTCCACATTGTCATTATGTGGTATTGTCTGTAGAATTTTGAGGAAATAAATGAGTTTAATCAATTTTGGAATAAGGCTGTAACATAAAAAATATGGACAAATTGAAGTGCTATGAATACATTCCGGATGCACTGTAAAAGCCCTCCTAGCTGATCTTGAGGCAAACAACTATGTTTATAGCAAAAAATATTTTTTTGCAGTGTATATGCAGTATGTATGTGGCCAATGCTTGTGGGCTATTCTGGAATATTAAAAATGTTTTTTTTTTGAGACAGGTCTGAGTATTAGTTGAGTATTACTACAAAAGTCCAACATTAGATTCACCTACCTTCAGAGACTTTCAATCCCAAAAGGGGGTCAAACAGAAAAATAAATAAAAGAATAACAGATTAGAAATTTGCCCCCCCAAAAAGGCATGCAAAATCAAACCAATGTCAGATCAGAACATTCAACAACAATAAAACCAAATAAAATATTCAATAGTTCAAATCAACTGGGTTTAAATGTTCAATAACAGTCAACAATACACGGGGAAAACGTGACAAAGTTCTGCGAGTTGTTTCGTCCGCCTACACAGAACAATTACTGCAGCGTTCAGATCCACTCCTACCAACAGACCGCTCTAATAGTCATTGTTCAAAGCATTCTGGCACCTTCTACAGCCCCGCAAGGCGGAGATGATATTCAAAGGAAGCGAGAAAGACGTGAGGTTGTACATGAACCGAGCCGACTGACTGTGGCCCACAGACTGCTGAAATCTTGTCATCTTCTCTTACACTTACTACGCAAGTCAAAGGGGCAGTTCAGAAAAACATGGCAAATCTGTTGTCATTTACTCATGTTGTTTTTAAACCCAGTGTGCTTGACGTTCTTCTGCTGAGCACCAAAGAAGATATTTTGTCTAATGTTTGAAGGTTTTTGTCCATATAACAGCTGGCAATAAGAAATGCATGCTTGTGTCAATCCGAACACAAGTGGATGTTGCTAAATACAAGAGTAAAGTCTAAAATGTTTTGAAATTGCCCACTTTTGATTTCTTCCAGAGGGAGTCGAAAACACATTTAGTTGGACTGCATTTGTACTGTAAATCCCTGTGTGGTCAAATGCATAAATAATCACTTACTGTCTTTTTGAATGTCATTCATTCATTTATTTTCCTTCGGCTTATTCCCTTATTTCCCACAGTAGAATGAACCGCCAATTATTCCGGCATTTGTTTTTCGCAGCGGATGCCCTTCCAGCCACAACCCAGTACTGGGAAACACCCATACACTTTCACATTCACACACACTCATACACTACAGCAAATTTAGTTCATCCAATTCACCTATAGCACATGTTTTTGGACTGTGGGGGAAACCGGAGCACCTGGAGGAAACCCACGTAAACACGGGGCGAACGTGTAGTTTTGTATGTGAAATTGCATATTAGCTATAGAAACACCTCATGTTTAAGAGGATTTCCTTGCTATTAAAGTCATAGTTCGCCCCAAAATGAAAATTTCCTCTTCATTTATTCACACTCAAGTGGTTTTAAACTTCTAAGAGTTTCTTTCTTCTGTTGAACAATAAAAAAGATATTCTTCAGTATGTCTTCATTTGTGTTAAACAAAATAAAGAAACTCAAACAGGTTTGGAACAAATTTTCATTTTTGGGTGAACTATCCCTTTAATATCAAGTGGAAATGATAAAGCATCTTGAATAACCACTTGTGATCAGATCACTGAAAATGCATGTGGGAAAAAAGGGCTAAAGGCAATTGATTCCAAAACAACACTTGACACCACTGACTTCCACTGTACAGTACATACTTAAAAAATAATTTTTTTTTTCTTAGCTTGAATAATATTTGAAAGTCTAAAGAAGCTTTTTTTTAAAGCTTCCATAAATGTTTTGTGTTCTTTATAAAGTTACAAACGCCATTATTTTTAAACAGTGTAAGGACAACAAAAGGTTTTTCCTAAGATTTTCTTTTGTGTATGAATAAAAAAGTAAGCTGATTTTAGAATGACTTGAGGATGAGTAAATGAAGACAGATATTTTATTTTTTAACTATTACTTGTATGAACTATCCTTCAAATTAATGTTCGAGTTTTCCTAGAGATCATAATAAACAGATCTACAGGTATGTAAGAGCTTTCACTTCTAAAAATACATATACATGTGATTTAAGTATAGGCATTTTAATATAATTTACGTTTATTGAAATATTATTTATTAGCTTTTTTGCATTGATATAAAAATCCAGCACATTTTTACATCCTTTTAACACCCCCTTTCCCCTCCCCTCCCCAACATCGGCAGTTACAGTAATTATCACAAAATCCAGTATATATAAACTAAATATATATTTATTTAAAAGTCTCAAAGTGGTCCATACTTTTGTGTTCAATGGAAATAATGCAATATGGGTTTGGAACTAAAGGGGTAAAAATAATAGTAAGATTGCAATTTGTGATTGGGGAGGGGGGCAATGCTGTTTTAATCAAAATAATCAAATAAATGAAGAGTTCAGATGCAAAAACCTCGAAGTGCAGTCTGAAATTTCCCTTAAAATTCCAAATGTTCATCCTTTGTTTATGTTGAATAATTCCACTTTGAAGACCATGAAAATACTTTATGCTTTGCCATAAATGTGAAATTATTGAAGGGGAATTTTATAGATGGCTTTTAGAGGTTTTTGCATCTGAAATCTTCAAATGCAAAATTAATTCTAATGACAATATTTCAGAATACTCACTTGCGAGAATGACCATATCCATTCCCCAAAATATGCTCATGATCCAGCCCACCATGACAATGGCAGTGACGATCTGAATGAAGGCGGCTGCGATGTTAAGCCAGAAGACGCAGCACATGTGCCTGTCGGGTAAATCTGTCCTTGCGCCGCACAGAACCGTGAAGGCTGAGACGAATGTACCTGCCCCAAAAACACAGAGACCAGCCGTCTATGGTTAAAGGTGATTTTCTCAATATTTATATTTTTTTAAGCCTCTGATTCCAGATATTGTAATAGTTACAATATCTGGAATACTGGCTGAATATTGTCATATCCTAACAAGCCATACATCAACTGAAAGTTTATTTATTCAGCTTTCAGACGATGTATTGCATATATAAATCTCAATTTAAAAAAGTGACACTTATGAGGGTCACATATTGACAACATGGTTCTTATTTCATACCACATTTAATACAAATTGCTGTTGTATAAAAAAGATCTGTCAATCTAAGCCCATCATAGTTATTATTATAGTGTTTTACAGTATATAAAGTGCCCATTTATGTAAAAATTTAACTTAATTAATCATAACATTTAATATTGAAATGGAAACTTTTTATGTGCTTTCGAAGTAAAGCACTTCAGTTTGATGTTTTCCAGTTTCGTAATATATCTATTTGCATAAACATATAGTCTTAGCAGTCCCAAAATATAGTAAATGTTTTTTATTCATTGAGGCATCGTGTTTGTAGGAAGTGTGTGTAGTACATATACAGAGAAGAAGAGGAAAGAGAGTGTGTCCTACAGGTGGTTTGTCAAGTCCACTCACCTGTCTGAAGCACACTCAGGATTGCACAATTTTATCAGCATGCAGTGTTTATAAGAAAGTGTCTGGTGCATATATAGAGGAAAGAGTGTGTCATAACCTCAGCATTGATTAAGAATAACAGATTACCATTTTGAAACATTTATTCAATATTTCATTTGATAAAATTTTTATTTTAAAGACGTGTTTTTAATTTGGGCAATAGCCATTCAAAGGAGTGCTTCAAATTCTACTTTGAAATGTATTGCATTGTTGTGTTATTGAAGATCTGCCGGGCCAGTCTGATGAAAAATCTCAGTTGGGAACTCTTAGGAACTTTAAATTATCCAACATGGTACTGCAACTTACAAAGACACCTCTTGTCAGAAACATTTCTCATAATCCCTTCGATCCAGGGCAATTAGGTTATGAATAGCTTTTCCATATTTGTAAGGCCGATAAGCATAATTTACACTGAAGGAGTGTGAGCGCACAGGCAGGACTGCCGCCAAGCGCAGTTTAGCATCTCATTAGTGTTATCACAATAATAGATTTTAATGAGAAGGACAGCGGCTAAAGATTAGCATACAGCCCACAAAACAAATGAGTGAGAAATGCTCTTTTTTGACCCTGGATGCAGGCGCTATGAAGTATTCAGCTGTTGCACAGAGGAACTGGGACAGAACCTGTCAAAATCAGAAAAACCTAGGACTAGGACCTACTTTTTTCACGTTCAACATAAATGGAAAGCTTCCATGAATGTCAAATGTTTTTATGGAACGACATATGGGGAAAAAAAGCATTTTTTTTAGCAAGTGGACAACTAAAACATTAAAAGCCATACCAGTTTTAGAGTGACATGAGGGTGAGTAAATTATGACAAATATACATTTTTGTGTGATTATGTATTCACATATTAATCATAGTTTTAAGTAAATGCAAGCACTAAGCAGTTGAGGGGAAAATGGAGAAGACCCTGGCAATAGCTCTTAAAGGGGACTTGTTATGCAAAAATCACTTTTCTAAGAGGTTTAGACACCGTTGTGTGGCAGCAGAATATACCCAGCCTCTAATGGTAAAAATTCATGAATTCTATTTTATTTTGACTTTATAAAATCACACTTGATTAAAACAGTCTGCAGAAATACTTCGATTGACATTCTCTCTTTGTACATGTCATTAGAGGGGGAAAGTCCCACCCATTAGTTACAATCTCTCCCTCATTAGCATAAAGAGCCCTGTGTGAGAAGCAGCTGTCCGCCATTAGAGTTTTCACCTGCTGAAGATAATGTCAGTGACTAAGAGGCATTATAGATGTGGAGTTTTAGATGCACAAATGAACACTGTAGTCTCCATAGACTGCCTTCTTCTGAGCCACTTGTTTTGACATTTTCAGTTTTTCACACAGATAACAATAGACCTGTTTTGAATCTGCTGCTATAGTGATGCACAGATGTTGTAGCCCCGCCCTCTTTTGAAAAGAGCACAATCTCATTTGAATTTAAAGCAACAGTCACTAAAATGCCACAAATTGGATCAAAGCCTAAAAGGAGGAGTTTAAAGGAGGAGTTATAAAACATTATTTGTGTGGTATTTTGAGCTGAAATTTCACATACACACACTAGGGACATCAGAGAGTTATTTTACATCTTGTAATTAATATAATTGCTGTCTGTCTCTTTAATGGTAATCAATTTGATTATTCAATTTCTGAAACCCATTAAATATGCATATTAATGTTTATTTAACATAATATGCCATATTTTTTATTTTTACTTCATTGTATTGCATTTGTAATTTGCAAATCTGTTCTTGCTGGTTCGAGCCTCGGCTGGGTCAGTTGGCGTTTCTGTGTGGAGTTTGCATGTTCTCCCTGTGTTGGCGTGGGTTTCCTCCGGGTGCTCCGGTTTCCCCCACAAGTCCAAAGACATGCGGTATAGGTGAATTGGGTAGACTAAATTGTCCGTAGTGCATGAGTGTGAAGGGTGTGTATGGATGTTTCCCAGAGATGGGTTGCAGCTGGAAGGGCATCCGCTGTGTAGAACATATGCTGGATAAGTTGGCGGTTCATTCCGCTGTGGCGACCCCAGATTAATAAAGGGAGTAAGCCGAAATGAAAATGAATGAATGAATAAATTGTCCGTAGTGTATGAGTGTGAATGGGTGTGTATGGATGTTTCCCAGAGATGGGTTGCAGCTGGAAGGGCATCCGCTGCGTAAAACATATGCTGGATAAGTTGGCGGTTCATTCCGCTGTGGCAACCCCAGATTAATAAAGGGACTAAGCCGAAATGAAAATGAATGAATGAAAATCTGTTCTTTTTTTTTTTTTTTAAATAAACAAAGAATAGCAAAGACCTATCAATATTGTAATTCCTACTGTATTAATAAAAGAATTAGAGATGCATCTATTATATCTTTAAATTATTTCCCTTCAAATCATTATTGAATTGAAGAAAATGGACTAACACCATTACTTTGGTAATATGAGGAAAAGCTTGCTATAATTGGACATTATTCAACAAATAAATAGTGATGTCAGTACAACTAAGACCGTTATTTTTGTTTATTGACCCCAGATACAGACACTATGAAATGTTAGGATGTTTTAGAGAGAAACCGGGACAAAACCCTTTCAGTTTATTTTTTGTAAGGGGCTTTCCAAGTTGAGGGGAAAATAAATCACTTTTCACAGTATCTTATTCCCACGGCTGTTATACAAACAATACACTTACAGTACTGCACCTCCCTCCCCTCCCCTGCCCTCCCCCCTAAAAAGCAGAAAGCTTACAATAAACACTAAGGACTTAAAGAACGAATTTAGAAAATGGAAAATAACATCTCAGGGAGGACTCGAGGAGGAGACCAGTGCCAATTCTCATTCATTTCCAACACTGCTGGCTGACTGGCGCAAGAAAATACTGTACATCACCAGCTGGCACAGTTTAGGAGAGGCTTTTATTTATTTTTGAGCAAGTCGATTAAGACAATTGGAAAATATCTTCAATATTTTAGCCAATAAGAACACACTGGGCCAGGTGACCAATCAGAGCACATTGCGTATTTCTGAGGGAGAGGCGTTATAGAATCAGTATCTCAACCTTTCTTGGGAGGATGGAAACAGTGATGTATAAAAGGTAAAGAATGTCTGAAAAATAATATCACTTAAAAAAATAGCATGAACACAATACAGTGCACAATTATAAACTCAATTAAGCCTACGAAATGTTGATTCATCACATCTAAATTAGTACATTAATTGCTGAATATTTATTAAAACTGTAAACCAGGAAGAAAGAACATCATTTTCCAAAATGGAGTACACATGTTACAATCAATGTTAAGTATAAGAAACTCTAAAAAAAAGTAATTAACTACTAATTGCATTATTACAATTGTATTTAAATTCCTTTTCTAATTACTACATCAGAAAGGTAATTTCAAGAGTTCACACTTAGCTGATGATTGATTATAAAGCTTGTTTGGCATGCTGTCCCGGGAGAGAGCCCTGAGCTCATAGATCCTCAAGCCCGGGGCTCCCTCCCGTTTGCCAGGCAAGAGGGAAGTTTGAGCTCAGGTAGATCTCGAGAACTCCCCTGCTGTAGTAGCTAATGAACAGATAGTGATTGCTCTTGAGATGACTACTTACTAGGAGCATGTATATGATGCTGATTTGGATTAGTCAATTAACTTAAGTTGCATGTTTTGGGATGGTGGGAGGAAACTGGGGAACCCGGTGGAAACCCACGTGAGCTAGGGGAGAACGTGTAAACTCCACACAGAAACATCAGCTGGCTTGGTAAGAACTAGAACCAGTGACGTTCTTGCTGTGAGGCAACAGTGCTAACCACTGGGCCACTGTGCCACCCATCTAGGAAAGGAGGAGTAGGGGTGGAAGGGGGAATTCTTCAAAACGAAGATGGCTGTGATATGGAACTTAGGGTATTTATAGTGGCTTAGGAATCATCTGATTGGTGAATCATGAATTGGATAATGCGGGACCAGCCGCAGCAATCATAAGCACGTGATCCTCTCGATATTAGTTTATAAATAAACTTCACTTAATTACTCATTATGTCATTGAATTACTTGACTCAACACTACTTAAAATCCCTGCAAATCTCAATGCATAAACACAATTAATTCTTTAAATTTGAGTCAAAAATGGCTTTTTAGCTTTACAAAAAAATAATACTTAAGAAAAGTTAATCATCATATGTATCGAATCACAACTTTTTTTAAAGAAACAACACCATATTTCATACTTACCATATTGTCATTGTGCAATTATCAGACAAATGTAACTTTTTTCAGCTGAAAAATGTAATTATTATGGAAAATATATAAACTACAACTATTATTATTAATTTGGATTGATTGGTGTGATTTCCTAAGGGCGTGAATCATGTATAAAAAAATAATAAAACAGATTGCAAGTAAAAATAATTACAATAGAGCAACAAAAAAGTAAAATAAACAGTGCTTAATGTTTTTTTCCCAGAGAGACAAACAGTATTCAGGTACAGAAATTGTAAAATAACACTGTATAGTCTTCTTAATTCAGTAAAAGAATTCCTCATTAAATGTTACAAATGTCCTTTTTTGTGCTGGAATGCTTTAAACTCTCTTGAAATGCCTTGAAAACACACACAAATGCTAAACTCTCACTCTGTTATGGTTATACTTTGCAATGACTCCACAAATGCTGATCAATTATAATCCCAACTCAACAATGTTACTATTGCGGAGACGCACATTGTGATATAATAATAATAATAATAATAATAATAATAATAATAATAATAATAATTCACTTTATTTGTAAATGACGTCTTTCTGGACACCCAAGGTCGCCTTAAAACAAGCATCAACAGCCGTACCAGAACAAATTAAAACAATTAATAAAACATAGCCAAATAAAATGTTAAATGCATGTAAGGAGTTGCAGGTACAAACACATCGTGAGTATAAAATAACATGATAAAAGATTTAAAGATGATTTAAAAGTGTGAAGACTATCACTCCTCCTTAGGTCCAGGGGAAGCGAGTTCCATAGTCGAGGAGTTGCGGAGCTAAAAAGATCTAGCTCCCATTGTGTTTAATCGAGTGCGAGGTGACACTAGCGAGAAAGAGTTGGCTGATCTAAGAGTGCGAGAAGAGGTATAACTATGGAGAAGTTCGGTGAGAGGGTGGAGACGAGTAATACTACGCAGGTGGAAATATGCCAAAACACTTTTAGTCCCAATGAGAATATCCCAATAAGAATATCGATGCTAAAATCATATATTGTGCAGCCCTAGTACGTATATATAGTATATATGATGCAAGTGGGTGTATTATACCATATATTGTATTAAATTCATTTCTTAATAATTTTTTCTTATGCATGGGTAATCGCCTTGATAAATATACAATTTTATTAAATGTGAACATATTTGTATAACAACACAATTACTCTGCTTCTCTGAATACTTTAGAAAAGAACTGTTGAATTTATTTACAGTATTTAAGGCAAGTATATATTAAGTAACTCTAATTAAATTACATAACATGAAAAGTAATCCCTTATGTTACTTTTTCAGAAGAGAAGTAATTTAATTACAGTAAATAATTACACCCAACACTAGTCATAATTTTTTGTAATTGCTCATATTTAAAATTAATTTCCCCATCATAAATCCAATGAAACTCTTCAGTTCTGAATTGTGCTCTGCCACCCAACCCTCGCTCCACTTTCAGTCTGCACACTTGAATGAACACTACTCAGAATCAAAGTGACTAACAGAGCCTTGGGTGTTAGTAGCACCCTAATTAAAGTGAATGACATGAGGACCCCCAAACCACACACACTTGCACTGCAAACCAACTGTGATATCTCACATGAGATGTCAACTACATTTCTGCCTGTCAAATTGCATTAAAGCACAGGATAGCCAGGCTTATATCTGCTCACATATTCCATGCGTATCATTTTAAAGCTACATCATAAGGGCATAACAGAAGCTGGCACACATTCACAATCTGCTTCTCTATGAAGAAGCAGCACACGACAGTACGATACAGTAGGGGTCCCAGTCCCTGTGCATTAGGCTCACAATCACTATAATTTTCCTTTGCCGTCTCCACATGTGCCCCAGTGTGGGAGGTTAATTATGCTGTTCAGTTCCTTTTCTTCTAAGAGAGACAAATGTTGCTATGAGAACGTGTGTAAACTCCTTCTGAGGGTTTACAGGGGACTGCGTTGTTTTTAGTTTTTTAGTGTCTTTAGTTTTACTCTTATGGTGTATTCAGAGAACCAGGGTATTATCTCTAAACCAAAATGAACCAAGATAACCAATCTACAAGTATAAATACACCCTTACAAGGAACTATTTTTTTATGATCCAAAATCCAAATATAAGGAACGTCAGAGTAATCCAAGAGTAATACAAGACAAATTTTTAGATTAAACATAGACAACAACATACTTTTAAGAACAAATTCAACTCTTTGAGACCCTGTACCACAAAGCCAATCTTAAGCTGCATGGGTATTTTTGCAATAGTCAAAAATATGTATGGGTCAAAATGATTACTTTCCTTTTATGTCCAAAAATCATTAGGTTAAGTAAAGATCATGTTCCATGAACATATTTTGTAAGTTTCCTACTGTAAATACATATCAGAACTTATTTGTTGATTAGTAATATGCATTGCCAAGAGCTTAATTTAGACAACTTTAACCCTTTAACTGCCCCACCAAGAAAAGAAATGTTTGGATTGCATTTCTTACATTGCATGTCGCTAGTTAAACACACTCAATGCATTATTTTAACACATACCATAATTTCTAAAATATCAGCCTCTACCAAATGGTTGATATGTCAGTTTATGGTAAAAATACCGGACTTAATACATATACTATGAAAAATCTGAAAATATGAAGTGTAAGACCAATTTATTTAAGAAAATATTCAAAATAAAAAAATGAATACTAAATCACCCTTTTTTTCAATAAAACCAAAATCAAGTGTAGTAGTGCAACAGATCGTTTGTTAGATTTTATTTTGTAAATCAACTATGCTGTGTGTGTGTAAACCTAATTTAAAACAGTCATTCTTTAAATGACTTTAACAGTCATTATTTACCATTAACCATTTGGTAGAGCGGCAGTCAAAGGGTTAAAGATGACTTTCTCAATATTTGATTAGAGTAATGTCCTATCCTTATTTATTCAGCTGATGTATAAATCTAAATGACAAGAAATCAACACTTGGGTCTGGTTTTGTGGTCACATTTAAGCTATTAAAAATAAGTGTTCTTTGTTGGTATTAATCGTTCCATGAAGAACCTTTAACATCAATTGAACCTTTCTTTTCATAAAAGCTTCTTAATAGTGTGGAAAGATTCGGTATACACTGTAAAAAAATAATCTTGAGGCTTGTAATTTTCATTTAAAAAATGATGTGATCATTAAAAAGAATGTGCATATTTTCATTATAAAATATTGTTGATATTGATTTATTATAAAATATTGAGAACATGCCACTAATGAAATCAAGAGATAAATTTCACTTTTTTTTTCAAGCAAAATGATGCAATTATTAGGCTTCTTAAGAGGAACCAATTAAGCTAATGAAATAGAAATTTCTAATAAAAAGGCTTCATGTTTATTTTTAAAAAATTGGTTAATTCACTGTAAAACCAGCCATATTTCTGTATTTTTACAGTTTTTTGTTTGTAAAATTTCTGAAGTTGTTATTTTCTGTCATTTAACGTAATATCTTGCACTCTAGAAATCTCTTTGAAAAAACTGTGGTAACAATATTACAGTTAGGGCGACATGGTGGCTCAGTGGTTAGCACTGCCACCTCACAAAAAGAAGGTCGCTTGTCGAGTCCCAGCTGGGCCAGTTGGCATTTCTGTGTGGAGTTTGCACGTTCCCCCCGTGCTCGTGTGGGTTTCCTCCACAGACCAAAGACATACGCTATAGGTGAATTGAAAAAAAACTAAATTGGCCATAGTGTATGTGCGTGAATGAGTGTGTATGGATGTTTCCCAGTACTGGATTGCAGCTGGAAGGGTATCCACTGTGTAAAACATATGCTGGATAAGTTGGCGGTTCATTTCGCAGTGGCGACTCTTGATGAATAAAGGGACTAAGCCGAAGGAAAATGAATGAATGAATATTACAGTAGTTAGTATTTTTTATTTGAGTAGACTTGATTTTCTTTTATTAGCAAAAACTACTTGAATAAATCATATAAAAATGACTAAATTATTTAGCCTGACAGATGATGAATTTAATAATATTAGTTGAAACTTGTTCTATGAAATTATGGGACATAATTCAGAAAAAGATTCTTTGGGTAACTCGGAAACCACAAAATGCTCTTCTACTTTATTAATTAGAAAAACTTATTTTGGTCATTCCTGACACCTTTAAAGTTAAGAGATGGTTTAGTTTACAAACTCTTGACATGTTTAGCAGATTTTTAACGTGACTTTGAGCTTATTTTTATGTTAAACTGACTTTTTTAAAACTTTATTTAACAAAATATTGTGTAAATGAATGACCTAAAGAACTATTCTGTACTTAAAAAAAAAACTTTCAAGAAACTGAATATTCGATGGATATTTAAGGTTCTTTATGGAACCATTGATGCCAATAAAGAATCTTTTTAAAGAGTGTAGGATGTCTTAAACATCTCTGTTACACAAACACACTTGGTATCAATAGTCAGGTGTGCCTTGGTGTAGCTGGGAGAAATGAAAATCGTTTTTCTTCTCTTGCCATCACTGACCCTTTAGTCTCTTCAGAGTGGAAGCTTGCGGATGTATCTATCATTCAATAAATATTTCAGAATGTCATTCACAAGACTGATAAGACCTCATTTATTGACTGAAAACCTTGATTGAGTTTCTTCAAGTCACAGAGCGTGACACTGGACAAAACATAAAAGATAAAGAGGAATGACCTTCAGTTTAACAAAAAATGCAACCCCTCTTCACATAAAGTATAAATAAATATAATAGTAAACAGTAGGGTTCTGGGAGCAAAAGTTCTATTTAAAATGTCCACACGAAAAGCGATTTTAGCAAGAGGAAAGGGTTTCATTTAAGACCTACAGTATATTGAGCTCCAAGCGTGTAAAACAATGGCATGTGCTTGCTAGGTGATTTGATTTCAAATTAGTTTGATATTTAAAAATCATATGTAGCTGTAGGGGGCGACCTGGTGGCGCAGTGGGTAGCACTGTCGCCTCACAGCAAGAAGATCGCTGATTCGAGCCGAGCTGTGTCAGTTGGCATTTCTGTGTGGGGTTTGCATGATCTCCCTGTGTTTGTGTGGGTTTACTCCGGGTGCTCTGGTTTCCCCCACAAGTCCAAAGACATGCAGTACAGGTAAATTGAATAAGCTAAATTGGCTGTAGTGTGTATGTGTGTGAATGAGTGTGTATGGATGTTTCCCAGTGCTGGGTTGCGGCTGGAAGGGCATCTGCTGTGTAAAACATATGCTGGATAACTTGGAGGTTCATTCCGCTGTGGCGACCTGTGATTATTAAAAGGGACTAAGCCGAAAAGAAAATGAATGAATTTAGCTGTAGAATGGAGGTCATATGCAAACAAACATCCATATTCATTGAGAAAAAAAATCAGAGCATCATCCATTGTTGGTTGTATTATTGTATTGTATTATATCTATGAAGGTTGTATTATACATGCCAATGTTTAAATATGTGGGCACACAGCTTTCCAAATGTTTTAAATATGCAAGCTGCTAGCCAATCACAGCAGTGGGCATTTATTTCAGGGTCTACAATTTGCTATGACCATTCAAATGGTATGCCTCTTACTTTTAAATGAGTTTTTTCATGCACAAATCTCAATAACATAAGACGACCTCAGAGAACAGTACAAAAATGCAGTTAATGACCACTTATATGTATTTATTCATATTTCTCTTACTACTAAATTGGATTTTAGATGATTTCAGAAACATCATGTTACACTGAAAACTGAAGTAATAATGCTATTTTATTAATAATGTTATTATAACTTGCTAAATAACTATACTGGAAAAAAAAGATTCATTTACTACGTTTAATTTGCATGGGCTGAATTTAAACAAACAAATTAAGTTATTACATTTATTTTGTAATTTAACATTACTACATTTAATTTGTTTGTTCAGCAAATTCAACCCCTATAAATTGTTTGCAAACACTTACCTTAAAAAATTAGTAAATCCAATGAATCATTTTTTTCAGTGTATGCTTTTAGAATTTATACCATATTATACACTGTATGACTGATTCTTGGGGGAATCAATGGTTCAAAGATGCTAATGGAAATGGGAGTCATGGAAACATGAGGCTAGTGGAGGCTAGCTAACTCGATTACACTATCATTGTCTCTCTTTTTAATTGCATTTTAATTGCATTTGAGAAAATTGAACGGTACATATTGTGCCTCTCTAACACTGCACTCCACAGGTGGTATAGCTAAACTATTAGGCCTGAGAGCTTGATGCATAAAAGGCATATTGGAAGCAAGATGCCTCCAGGTAGGCCTAGAATCCACGCACATCCACCATACTGGAAATTAAAAATTCTGCAACAGCTCTCCAACCTCTATTTATAACAGCTCAAGGATGAGAGCCAAAGACAGCTTGCGAGGAGATGCGACAAAGTCAGTCTGATTGCCTGTAGCCATCACAGGATTCAGCCTATCTGTGACGAGCTGATTGCTAATCCGTCATTTACAGGCTCTTCAATAGACAGCCATTTAGCCCACTGTAATAACTGCACCTACAAAATAAATATAATAAAATGAATGTAATATTTCGCTCAAAAACTTATGTGAAATCAGAATTTATGAGGTAATGCTAGTACATTAACAATGCTAACAAAATAACTTGATGTGGAAAGTTTGACTTTGATGTGATTTTATAAAGCTGCATTAATTAGCATGTTTCTAGCATAACTTCAGATGTTTTTAACACAAATTAGCATGTTGCTAGCATGAATTAGCACCTTGTTAGTATGTTTATAACATTAATTAGCATTTTAGCATGAGTTAGCATGTCTAACATGATTTAACATTGTCTAGCAATAAGTAACATGCTAGCATGTTTTTAGCATGAACTTAACTAGCCTGTTTCTAACATCATTCTAGAACAAATTAGTTTGTTTTCAATAGCGGTTTGCCATTTACAGTGTTTGTAATTGTTGTTTTCAAGTTAAATAAATTTTTATATTGAATTTTAAAGCAAAAATGTCTTTAGCTTATGTAGAGTATAAGAAGTAATTTACTGTTATAATGCTAATAATATCACCATCAGTAATAATAACAAAATTATTATTAATATATATTTAATAAGGCGGCAGCACAGTGGCTCAGTGGTTAGCACTGTTGCCTCACAGCAAGAAGGTTGCTGGTTCGAGTCCCGGGTGGGGCAGTTGGCATTTCTGTGTGGAGTTTGTTTGTTCTCCCCGTGTTCACGTGGGTTTCCTCCGGGTGCTCCGGTTGCTATAGGTGATTTGGATTAACTAAATTGGCCGTAGTGTACGAGTGTGTGTGTGTGTGTGTGTGTGTGTGTGAATGAGAGTATGGGTGTTTCCCAGTACTGGGTTGCGGCTGGAAGGGTATACGCTGTGTAAAACATTTGCCAGAATAGTTGGCAGTTCATTCCGCTGTGGCGAAACCTGACAATCAGGGACTAAGCCGAAGGAAAACTAATGAATGAATTTAATAAGAATAGCACACATTTAAATCTGGTCTTATTTCTTGTTTACAACGTAATTTACAGGAATTCTAGTATTAATATTTGGGAATGGCTGCTGTTTTAAAAAGAGACGCATGGAGAAAGAGATAGAAGAAAGTCTTTTGATACTGTAAGTCCACAGGAAATGATAGAAGTACTACTTATTACATTGTGTGCCGTTATTACATTGTGCTTGGTTATTAAAGCAATATATGAGTTGCTTTGATGAGATTTACAGCATCAGTACTGCTCAATTATTAAAACTTTAAAGGGAGAATTTGACAAGGGCCTTGAGAAGATCAGAAATGATTTTGCTTTATGAAAAACCTCTTAAGGAGGACGACTCAAGTCATTTTCAATACCCCAAAAGTTAAATTGAATTGAACGTGCTTTATTAGCAAACTTTATAATTAGATTTTTCCCTTTTGTATCACTGTTTATTACTAATGCAGTCTCAGTCGTTAATCAGCCTGCAAATCTTATGTAAGCTGAAGCAAGAGCATCAGTGTAATTTGTTATTTGGTGTCTCTGCTGATTGCCACGGTGCTGCTGTATTAAAAATGAGACCGGGGCAATAACAGTCTCTGGATGATGTTATCCCATTCATCTCATTTTGTGAGTGAAGAGACCTTCTGTATAAAAT
The DNA here is from genome assembly GCA_903798125.1 of Danio choprae. NCBI lineage: Eukaryota > Metazoa > Chordata > Actinopteri > Cypriniformes > Danionidae > Danio > Danio choprae. The sequence goes on along the minus strand of CAIGQW010015581.1, from coordinate 14,580,763 downwards.
TAGAAAGTCAGAGAGCTCAGTGGTCCTCTATCTGCCTCTCTCTTCAAAAACTGAAAGCCATTTTTCTGCTCTCGAAGCAACTATTATCGTAAAATCAACAAATTTGTCCTCGTTACAGTTATCATGTGTAATGTTTTATGTGAACTGGTCAAAACAATCGATCAGCTACAGCTTTTTATAACAAAGCTCATATTATAGTCTGAGATGCACATTTGACAGACGGTTTCCTGTTTGTTTTTGACTACCTACAGTGTATTCAATGACTATCTGGTGCATGCTTTACAGCCTTGCTCTAATAAGATGCAATACTGGGTGATCTTTTGTTTTTCAGCTTTGGGTCTGGTTGTCAGTAGAATTAGCCAGAATCTAACATTGTATAAATATGCATGCTTCTCTATAATATAACAGCAAGTCAAATAAGTGGTTTATTTGCATATGCAATATCATGATTGTAAAAAAGTGAACTTGCATGTACAGCACAAATATACAAGCAAACATCCAGAGTTAGAAAAATTAGCTAATGTTAAAAATGTATATACAAATATTATTTAAATAAAGTAATTTAAGGTGTAAGGAGCTCATATAGTATAGTTTATATACTGTAGGTTATATTATGAGCTAAAATTAATATATTTATGCACACCATACAGCACCAATGACACAACAAATGAATACAACATCCTGAATTTTAGAGAAAAACAACTATGCAACTGTATAATATTATTTTTTTATATTTTTGTTATACAGCGGGGAAAATAAGTATTGTACACATTTTGAACAATTAAATGACACAAAGGTAATGTACTTAACTACTGTATTTAATACTTTATATAAAATACTTTAATATAAAACTTTATAGAAACGTTTTTTTAATGATGGCAGCTTAAAGGCGCATATGGAGAATGAAGTCACATGAATTGCTCAGGTCTGAGTTTTTCACAGACTTCAACAGATTGTAAAAACCTTCATGGTTCTGTGGGTCTCATCTATTAAATCTGAGCTTTATTTTGTATTTTCCATTGGATTCATGTCAGGTGATTGGCTTGGCCATTCTACAGCTTGATTTTCTTTCTCTTAAAATCTTTAAGAGTTTTCTGAGCTGTGTTTCGGATCATTGTCTTGCTGAAATGTCCACCCTGGTTTCATCTTCATCATTCTGCTAATGTAGATGTTGGACTGAAGCAGCTAATATTAATTTACAATGACGAAGGTCAGAGGGTTGCTGAAGAACAACTGAGAGATTTCAGCTGCTGTCTGGGCTTTCACTGCCTTTCTACACCTCCCTTTCTTCATGTGTTCAATACTTTTCCCAGTGTCATTTCGTTGTATTACACATAACTTCATTTGTAAACTAATTAGATTTGTTTTCTTTGCATATATGGCTTTCTTTTGTTTGCTATCAACATCTGGTGAAAATTCCAAGTCAACTGCACCTTTAAAAATATGTTTTCTGAGAAAAAAGGTGACATGTTCAATAGTTATTTTCCCCGCTGTATTTATTATATATAGTACATTATTTCAACAGTTCTTGTGTGTACATCATCCACACAAAAAACTAAGGTCAAAGTTCAAAACTAAGCTATTGGATGTAGTGTGTCTGGGAATATTTGTTCACACCTGCCGTCCTAGTTCAGTACAAACTTTTACACTGACCTACATAATGTACACTTGAAAATGTATGATTTTGGATGCCGTGTAAACTTGCATTGCATTTCCCTGAATGCATATATATTCAAATAATAAAATCAATAACATAAAGAACACCACATTACAGCCCCACTACACGGCTGACCTCGGCAGCCAGTCTATTTTTAGCCTGAATCCACAAGAGAGTTGGCTTAAGGTCACACACAAGAGTCCTCTACACCTGACAGGTCCTCTTCATGTCTCTGTCTTTTCAATCTGTCTGTTTTTGTAAAAAGCAGGAAAGAAGCTTTTAACATATTACTTCAGGTCTAAAGAAGTAATGAAATTTAAAATGACAACCAGACTTAATTATTTTACCTGATTAAGAGCACTTTGAATGACCCCCTTGAAATGAATGCACACGCTGCTTTATCTCTCAATCTTAGAGGAGACGGGCATCTGCTGTCATGGAAACTAGAAGAGCAGCAGGGCTGGAGTGATGGTTCAGTTCAAAGAGCGCTGGGACAGGCATCGGCATGAGCATCACCAATCACTCAAACTCCACCAATGAAAAAGCTGATTAAAACAGCCAAGTATGGTCTGTTTAGACCAGCTAAACTAGATATTATCACCAGGGTTCACAAAGGCATAATAGGACCACAAAGGTTTGGTTCACAAAGGTTTGGTTCATAATGGAAATGACTTCAAATCTCTGGTTAACATGAGTAAAAACATCTTGTGGGAAGCTAAAAAGCCATTCGTTATGAAATAAATTATTCAGGGCATTCAGCTCAGATTTAGCATTTTCATAAAACTGTACTTCTGGACATTGGTTTTTAAGCTAAATGCATCTGACGTGGGCGACCTTTGTCTTTTCTGTGCACTGGAACTCTTACATTTTAAATGATACTAATTTTAGTCAATGGCTATCACTTTTTTAACATTCTTCAAAATATCTTTTATTTTTTTCAAATGTTTTAGCACGTTGTTTTAGCACTTTTGTATATTAAATGCCTATAATCTGCATATTCACCACATAATTTCTTTTTTTTCCCCATGTGAATTACTTCCTGCTAATATTCATATCTGGCCAAGACGAAAAGTCAACAGCTTTCCACTTTCAGACCTTGAGAAACTTTCCTCAGATGAAATTTCATCCATATCTGATTTCATCTAAACCAAGTATATTTTTGAAAAAAGCAACATTCCTGGTCCACAAAAAGCCTTATTTAAAACTAAGATATTTATCCTTCTAGTATGCCTGGGGGGGGAGTTGTATTCAGCTATGAATACAGCTGTCAGGATTATTTTGATGCCATAGAATTTCAGAATGGGTAAATTTTTTTTATAAAAGATTTCTAAGATGGCAGTCAAAAATGTTTGAGTCCAACATTTCAATTTAAATCTGCAGGGTTTACAAATTAATTCTTTGAGCATTGAAAAAAGGTTTGGTGTAGAAATTCCTTACAGAAAACCCACATGAGCATCACACATGCAATCAGAAGTTACAATCACATGTGAAACACAAAAAATATTTTCATGTAATAACAAAAAAGAAATTCCCAAACCACTTTCCATGGGTTTTTTGCATTTCAAAAGTGATTTTTTTTACTCCTGAGGCTTCAATTTTCAGAAATTTGTCAGATGTACATCCTAAAAAAACAGCAGGAAACATTTAATGAACCTGAAACTTTGGGTTAAAAAACTGAAATAGTATTTCAATTGTAGATACAATTGAATTTTTCTTTACAATTTCAAACACAATTCTAAAGCTTTTTAACTTAGTATAACCACAGCTTCTGAATGAGCCATTTATAAATGTGCATACTGCATTACTATTACTGTCAAAAAATATTTTAAGCAACGTCTATGCATTAATAAACTCCCAGAAGCCCCTCTCTTTGTTATACTTTTTGACGTGAAATCTACTAATTAGACGTTAATCTTATATCTAATAAGACAACCCTCACATGCAAATTAGCCTGATTGGAATCTAGCCTGGCACCCAACACATGCCCTGCAAAGTATCTGCAATTAAAGGTGAGAAGAGCAGGTTGTCAAACATGAATCACTAACTAGACTGGTAATGGTCTCTGAAAACCTGAGCACAGACTGAAGAGGGCCCCATTTGGCGCTTGGCATTTTCCCTTCTGTCATCGTCATCCAAACATGGGCTCTCTTGTCATAATATTCTAATATGTATTTATGTATGAGCAACTGTGCAGCAGAGACAGAAGCTCTGTAAACCGTGCCCATGCAGAGATGATATGAGACAGACACGTTGCTGCCTGTAGAATGCATCTGCGTTTTGTAAGTATTTATACGACGTATGCCTTAGACTCATGGATTATGTCCTCTAGAGCACTCCGTGTCCTTCAGACTCCAGAGGGACTGGCTGAAACTTGAGGAGGAAATGCTATGCTGAAGTGGACAGCAAGATTAGATGACTTGAGGCATGGGTCCAGTGGGGGTATCCTGATGGATGAAACCAATATTGACATAAACACCAGAAGCCCACAACTGGCTGAGTGATGAAGTCATAAGGTTGATTACTGTACGTTCGATCTAACTGCAACTGTCAGAAATGGATTTCATGCTCTACTAATGGGGTATTTCCTATGCACTAGTATCTTTAAATGCACCAGTCCAGCACACAAAAAGGGTTAAAAATAAGAGATATCTCATGTACTGCATAAAGATGAGAACACAAATGGTATCAGCTCACCTGCCAAGACAATAAACTTAGATTTAAATCACTATTATTAAGGCCCATTATTAAGGGGTCCTATTATGCCTGTTTTACAAGATGTTCTACAAATTGTAGGTACCCTCAGAGCATGTACTGTATGTGAAGTTTCAGCTCAAAATATCTAATGAACACACACACACACAAGAAACACAAGTTTTTTGGGTTTCTTTAAATGAAAATAATCTCTTAGAATCCCCTGTCCAGAAGAGGTCTGTGATTGTTATACAGCGTATGTCTCTATTTGTTTTAAAGCGTAGTCAGTTTACACTAAAGCCCCCAACGGGCTATCCACCATTACACTCACCCTGCTTAACCTCACACCCACCTGGGTCATGGCACCAGTGTAACCTCTCCAGTTTAACTCACACTATTCAAAGCGGGATTCAAATGGCTATTTCCAGGATGGGAGGTGGACAAGAATATTAAAGATAGCAGCTTGACGATCATTGCTATTGCTCTCTTTGAGGCCAGGAAAATTAGGTTTACCTGAACTTGGTTTAACTTCCACTAGCTGACCTTTATTACAAGGTTGAGAAAGTGACAAGATGCAGGCATTTGCAAGCAAAACAGTTGCTTTTTTTAGAGGTGCATATAGCACAGTGAGTTAAAAATATTTCAACTTTTTCAGAATGCCACAAGTGCACTGCACATCATGTGACAAGAACCAACCAATCAGCTTCAAACTTTGTATGGATTTGACACATTTCTGTGTGTATAATCCTCAGGCGTCTCAGGCGTCTTCTCATTTTCTAAATTAATAAAACCTGTATCAGAGCCACAGCAAGGGTTTGTCAGTGGTGGTTCATTGGAGAGCGCAACTGATGGTTGCTTAGCAACAAGAGTTGCCAGTGGAGCACAAGCTCGTGATTGCATTAAAATTGGAGGAGGAAGTGTCGCACCTCACATTTTCCATACAGTTTTAGACTGTTTTACCTCTGTTAAGCTGTGCTTTTCCGTAGCTGGCTAAGTAGAATTGTGCTATTTATTTACTTACTTACATGTTTATTTATTTACTCATTGTTGTTCAACAAATTAAAAACAAATAAGTCCCCAAAACAGATATATATGTATTCATTGTACATAAATGTATTCATTTTTTTCTTCTGAGTAATAGATCCATAATGTGCATATGCAAGCATACCAGAACAGATAATCTTAAACAGATAATAAATATATATATATATATATATATATTTATTAT
>CAIGQW010015581.1:14479258-14511135 GCA_903798125.1 Danio choprae | reverse complement strand
TATAGTTATTTTGCTCATAGTTATAAATTGAATCCCAATTTGCTCTGGGCTGATCTTAAAAACAGGTGAATGGAATTCTGGGTTAAGTGTCTTACTATTCACATTATTCAAAACGTCCCGGTTATTTACGTAACCCATGTTCCCAGAATAGGGAACGGAGACGTGTGTCTGGAACCTGACATATGGGAGTTTCCCAGACGACCAATCACTCTGAAGAGTAAAAAAATGGGCCAATTAATGCCAAATGAATTGGCAGAGCTCAGCTCCACAGCTGACAGCGATTAGCCATTAGTTTCAGTCTTGAAATCAGGCTGGCAGATAGAGTGTCATCAGTCTCGTGAGAGGCTCTGAAGCAAAATTCTAATGCTCACTGCTCAGGTGCTGGCTTTTATAGCCCACTAATGGCTAATCCCTGTCAGCTGTGGAGCTGAGCTCTGCCAATTCATTTGGCATTCATTCACATTTAATGATTGGACAAACACAGCTTGTTTACATACAGTATAGATCAGGGGTGTCCAATTCTGCTCATTGGGGGGGGCTGGGGATAGGGGGGGCCTTGTCCGGAATATTTTAGCTCCGGCTCTAATTAAACACCTGGGACCAGTAGCGCAAGTTAAAACGTAGCCTAGATGTGATGTAAAGGGACACTATGTTAAAACTTACACACTACTAAATATTTTCGTTTTGCACCACTGAACTTAGATTAGCATGCGTAACGCTGCACTCCAACTTAATACTTACGGCAGCCTCTACCCATTTGCAATGTTAGAAAAGAGATCACAGCGAGATTAATTAGCATAGAGGTTTGTTTGTTTTTGTCACTGTTACAAATTTTCCAACTTCAAATGTACAAGCAAAGGGTAAAGTCTAGATGGCATACAGCTGAGGATACTCGCATCAATATAGCATACTTTTTGTGACGCTGTACAACAATGTTTTTACATTACTGTGATGGTTGCGGTAGGGGTAGATGTTAATAAAAATACAATTTAATGGGTAATTTAAAAAAAAAATATTAATAATTCTTGTTAACATCCGGGCCGCAGCTGTATCCCTTCTAGCAACAACCAAATATGAGATGTGATTGTTATTGGCTGCTAAACATATAGCAACCACAGGAATAAATTACAGACAGACAGACAGTTCTTTTTTTGATAGTATTTTTGTATTGATGTATAGATGTAATTTCTGCAATAATTCAATCTTGGTATCAATATGCAAAAAAAACTAATAAGCCATAATCCTTAAAAATAAATATGAGTGATGAAATTGGGACTCAATATTGATTTCTGTATGTTGAACTGTATGGAATCCATTTCATTCACATTTGTAATCATGCTTACAACATGATAATTAGGAAAAGTGCACTCTTGCTTATGTTGTTACTTTATTAACGCTTTTCTTATTAACATAAAAACACACACAGGGATTTTGTTTTGCTTTTCGTAAGTTAAATGACAAGATCTGCATTCGAATAAGCTTCATAAATGCAGTGGATGCAGCTGTTTTTGTATATTTTTGCACAGTGAATATATAAAAAACCTCAATGTCAACTCATACATTGTTAAAAGTACAATTATGACATCTTCAAAAAATATAGCACACCCAGAAAAAAATATGTAACAAAGGTCAAACACAAAAGACATTTAAATGAGTTAGATCTTTATTTAGTTGAATAATGTCCACCTCCCTGAACAGTAGTGTCTCACATAGTTTGTTCGCACTGGTTAAAACACAATAAGCAACAGAGCATCTGTGCTTCACACAGGCACACAAACAACGTCACAAAACATATGCAAACCATATTGCACCCATATACATGTACATACTTGGTCAAACACACAAATGCACAATCCTACATTACGGCCAAAAAAAAAAAGTCATGTGCAAAAAAATACTTTTCTTTTTTTTTTATTTGAGACTCCTATGAAACTGAATAAAGCAGTAATGAAAGTCTTTGAATGATGCTTGTTTATTTTATTAGATGATATTGTAAAATACGGTAATGCAATTTTTACATCTCTAGTGTCACAAATCTGACTGAAGCGAGTGTGTCTCAAGGCACAGAGGCAGCTTATAGGTGGAAATTAGATTTTTCACGTAAGCAAATTAGCATTCAAATCAAAGCAGATAAGGTTTCAAGAAACAGTACACAGAAAAATTGAATTCTGTCATCCTTCGTGTTGTTGTTTTCTTCAAAGTATGTATGATCTTTCTCAGTTAAAAGCAAATATAAACTCTGTCATAATTACTCACCCTCATGCTGTAATGTTTATGTTGTTCTCATGTTGTGTTCTGTTGAACACAAAATAAGATATTTTGAAGAATGTTGATGAAGTAACAGTTTTAGTTCCCAATGAAACCCATCGCAACGACAAAAACCAATGGGAATGAAACTGTTACTTAAAAAAAGTCAATACAGGTTTGGAATGACATGACTGAGTAAATAATGACAGAATTATTATTTTTTTTTGTAAATTATTTCTTTAAATGTCAATCAATGTGTCAATCAATGATGAAATGCCAGCCTAAAGGCTCACAAGGAAAGTTTTGTCAGTTTAGTGGCCAATTCAAACAAATTCATACGAGTTCAGTCCCAACCGTAATTGGGGGATGAGTATGAACAAGATCGAACAATTTCAAATGAATTAGCCACACTGTAAACATTTCTGGGTTCCACACAACTCCTCCATGATGTCCCAACACAAATCGATTAAGTCATCTTAATCATGTTTACAAATTTAAGTGGACTTAACATAAAACAATTAAGTTTTCCCCCCAAAAAACCTTAAGAATTTTGTTGTTTCAACTCATTTTGAATATGTAGTCATTTTTTGAGTGCACTAAATCAAAAAGTTACGAATTGACGTGAAAAAGCATTGGAATTGCCAAACTACATTAGTCGACATATAGCATATAGCAAACTTTAGTTAATCGTCAATATAATTTGAGTTATATGATGTCAGTAAGTCACATCTGTAACAAAGCGTAGTGCTTTTTTTAAAGTTTGTCACTCAAAAAAAAAACAAAAAACATTTGCTGTTTGTTCAAACTGCTTATTTAAAATAAGTTGAAACAACACAATCCTTGAGTTTTTTGGGGGGACAACTTAAATCCACTTAAATTTGTAAAAACAAATACATTAACTTAATTCCTTCATGTTGTCCCAACACAAATCTATTGTGTGAAACCCAGAATTTTTACATTATAGACACTCTTCTGATAAACATTTCCTTTCGTCATCAACTGCTGAACTAAACGACAACAACAATGACAGAATTGTTTCATTTTTGGGTGAACTATCCCATTAAAGATCATTTAGTTCAGTGCATAAAACCCTATCAGATCCTACAAAACTGCATGAGAAAACATGACAGCTCTAGATTACTGCTTGTCAAGGGGTGGATTACAGACGTAAAGAGGTCATTAAATGATTAAATGCTTCTATAATAAAGTAATAGGACTAAATACGTATTTTGATCCAAGGCTGCTGCTCTTCCAATGAGCATGTACAAGTAGAAATGCTCAGAAAGAGAAATTCACAGCACAAATGTTTTGCAGCATTTCTTTTGTTGTCTTCTTTGGAAATCAAATTGGAATTATATAAACACTTCGGTAATCCAAGATAGTTTAGATATGTTAGTTATTTACGTATACGGTATACTATTGACAAGGATACTAGCTCTACGGGTCCATCAAAACACTAAACATTTAGTCTTCTGACATGACGGCTATACAGTTTTAACAGTCTCTTGGTCAGGCTAAAAGGACTCGCATTCATTAAGATGCCGCCTTAACAAGACATTTACAATTACATCTACTTATGAAAGGAATTTTGCTTTTCTTTTTAGACTTTACCAGCTAGAATAACAAAGATTCAGAATAAGATTCACATTTCTCTGCAGTAATTGATGTCTCACCCCTTTTGAGACACAGATCAGACTGATATACATCACTGTTCAAAACATTTGAGGTCAGTAAATAAAATAAAAATGTATTTGTTCAGAAAGTTTTAATTAAATTGACAAAAAGTGACAGACATTTTTTTTTATATTCATCAAATAAAACACAAACATTCCTCTAAAAATGAGCAGCTGCTTTCAACATTGATAGTAAATGTTACTTCAGCACCAAATAAGAATATTAAGAACATAATTGAAGGATTGTGTGATATTGAAGACTGGAATAATTGCTACTGAAAGACACATTTTAAAAGGACTTTCTTGCAATCTTAAATGACCCCAAACTTTAGAACAGTTGTGTAAAATTGAATGTGAAAGTGAAATAAATTGCTAAAACAACTTAGCAATGTCCTAACCACGTGACAATTCATCTGAACGCAACATAGCTATGCATCATAACATAATGATAACCAATTAGAAGATATTGAGGTGTCATGTAGTTACGTGAATCAATGAGATTCTGCTGAAATGGAAACAAGCGAATGTGCCAGTTTAAGCTGAACTCGCACTACAGGAGTTTTAGCTCAATTCACCCCCTTCAATCTGAGAAAAAAAGAAAAATCAGCACAACTTTTCTGCTAATATGTTTACAGATTATTTACAGAGGCACGGGGGCCGCCCGATCATACTGAATCAAACCTGTTTGATATTCAGGATATTAAATCGGGATGGCTACAATTACATCAGGACTTACACAACAGCCAATGTACGACTAAAAAACAAGCTGAGGTACATGGTGAAAAATAGTGTGAGAAATTGATTCTGCGGTTTTTAAAATGCGTTGCTATTCTCTTTTGAATTAAGATTTTAACGGCAGATGGAGCTGAACGCTTTACAAACAGCCATACGCTGCTTGCATCCAATTTCTTACAAATACCCCTTAAACCTAAAATAATCATTAATACATAAAGAAAGACAAAAGAGAATTAAAAGTGGTCAAAGTTGTGTTTACATTAATCTCATGACATTAAAGTAAACTTACATGACTCAGCCAACACTCAAAATAGTATTTATGATGGTTGTTCAAAGTACTTATTTAAAATAAGCTCAATCAACACACTTAATTATTTTATGTGCAATCCACTTTAATTTGTATAAACAATTAAGTTAACTTATAAGATAAGACACATCATCTTCTGGCACCATCTTCAACACTAAACTCCGAATCGATTCAAGAGAGAATAGCAGTGCATTTTGATCAGCTCAGAATCATCGCCGAATCAATTTCTTGAATGATTTTTTGCCTTAAAAAATGACCAAAACTTAGTTTTGAAGCTAACATGCTAGCTAACTAATGTAAACATTACCGGTTAACACTTCAGTGATGATCTTCTGTGTGAGATCATGCGATTATCCTAATATTTTATAGTGTATGTAATCACACAATGATTTTCCAATTGCATAGTGTACGCGTGTTTGAGATTTGAAGGGAAATCTCTGAAGATCTAATCAGATTTCATAATTGGTTTAGATTGAAAAACTCCTGCAGGTAAGCCCGGTTTTAGTTATTTTTTATGTTTAATCGCAACACGTTTGGTTAGGACACCATATTTGAGTCACAAAAGATGAAACAGAAATAACAAGAAATCCTTTGACTGTAAAATCCATAAAAGCACACGCAAAATGATTTTAAACACACTGCTGACAAGAATACCATAACTAACCATAACCATAACTAAAATCAAAAGAAAAAAAAACATACACAGGTCAAAAGAGTTGAAAAGGTGGATCATTTTCAAATCCATTTCTCCTAGTGAAGCATAAACCATACATTTGAAGGAAGTTTGTTTGTTCTTTTTCTATAATAATGGCTGTCCAGACATCCAGAATTAAAAGGCAAACTAAATACACTATATTCACTCCAAAATATTACTCTGGAACTTTCCTCTTGGATGGCGGCACAAGATGCCCGGGCAGTTCGCTTGGCAGCTCATGACCTTCTAGTTTGACTTTAATCAGATGGTTGGCCAAGGCGAACTCCTCGTCGTCGAGCATCCCGTCTTTATCAATGTCAGCCAGCTTCCAGATCTTTCCCAGCACAGTGTTTGGCAGCTTGGACTTCACCATCTCTCTCTTGGCGTTGGCCCCAGTCACTTTGCCATTGACAGGCGAGAGGGTGTAGAAGATTTCATCATACATGGGTTTGTCACGTGCCACCACCCATTCTACCTCATCAATGCCCTCTCCAGCTCCCTCACCATATCCATGTCCAAACGGCCCGTTCATGGTGCCCTCAAAAGCGCCACCCTTCACCACCTGGTTAGGACGTTGAGTTTCTTCTTGGCGCACCAGAACCATAAGTTGGGCGATGTCGTGGGCCAGCATATCATCCACAGTGTCCAAAAGCTTCATTTTCAGAGGCTGGAACTTGTTTAGATCGTGTGACTGAAGCTGCTCCTATTCAGCGGGAAAGAAACCAAGAAGAAAAAGAAGTACTTGTAAGATGTAACAAAAGATCCTGTCAACATGTGTTGATACTGCAAGGGCAAAACAGCTCCACTTCCCTCCCATATTCAGTTCCAGAAGGGCTGTGTCGGGCTGTTGCTGCTCGAAAATATGAAAAGGCTTCTTTTGGAAATTGTTTAATAGGCGGAGAAGAAACATACAATCTAGCTGGCCAAATTTTGGTCTGAAATGCAAATGACTCAGCGTTCATTTGTTTATAAGGTTGTTGAGTTGAAGCAACAGTTTTATAAACAGCATTCTTAAGGTGTGGTCACTTCAGTAAAATTTCACAAGCCAAAAACGTCCATTGTCAAAGGTCATTTTCAAAACATGCATACAGATCTCTGTTTTTCATGATGAAATGTACAGTACATGGATTTGCCGAATCTAGTCATAAAAATGGACATAGCTGTATAACACAGAATGTCTCGAAATTGTAGAAAAATCAGAAAGAAGCACTTTACATCTAATTAAATAACAGTGTTAACTAGTGACTAGGATTATTAAACCACAAAGAAAATATAATTTTTCAAAATCTTCTACATGTCTGTGTAAAGTTGTGGAGCTCAGAGATTTCACAGCTGGATGTTGTACTATACGAGGACGTGAAGACATGAACTTAATCTCCAGAGCTGCTCCACTTTATCAGCATTTTACCATTTTATGTGGGAAAAATTATTCTCATATCACACACACCCACACACACACACACACACACACCCACACCCACACCCACACCCACACACACACACACACACACACACACACGCATAGTATTATAGTTCCTAAAGTAATTATTATAATATTAATAATTAAAACTTTATTTTTAAGATATCATATTTAGTTCCTAAAACATGTTTTAGTTAAATAAATATTTAAATTAAATAAAAGGTTTTGTGATTTTAATTAACTGGGCTTGCTTTTGTGACAACTAAAATGTATTACAACCATTTACATGGAGTTTAGAACAAAATAAAATGGAAAAACGAAAACAAAACAGATTTAACAGGGCGCTACATGCAGTTGTTTGTTTTTTGTTATCAATGTGAACAATTTTGCCCTAAAAAAATTCACAGAAAATGGTCAATTTGATCATGCAAGTTTTTTTTTATATTTAAAAAGACACAAACTCAGGTCCTCCAAAAACAGAAGCATTTATAGAAACAATTGATGCTGAGATTTTAAACATGTACTAAAAAAATGAGTGACTGATTCCAGACAGAGTGCCTTTTTATGTGCCAATTAAGCGTTCATGAATCATCCTCTCTTTTTGTTTTGGTTCAATTGACCTTACCTGCATTTTCTTCAGATTAGGGAAGTCTCCCGGGGAAATCTGGTGTTCCCTCTCAATGCGGCTGTAGATCTCGCCCAAGCTGTTAATCAGCTCCTTCTTTTTGTTGTCCTTCCCAAAGACTGAGGGCATGTCTTTCTTCAGGGAGCTAATAATGTATGCATGGACCTGCGAGAGCACAAGAACAAAACCTTTTATTAGTTTATAGACCAGACAGCTAAACTTTCAAAGAGCATGTCAAGATTGTATTTCACCTAAAATATATATACATTTAAAGTCAAAATTATTAGCCCTGCTGTGAAGTTTTTTTCTTTTTCAAAATGATGTTTTTCCAAATGATGTTTAACAGAGCAAGGAATTTATCACAGTAGTTCCTATAATATTCTTTCTTCTGGAGAAAGTCCTATTTGTTTTATTTAGGCTAGGATAAAAGCAGTTTTGAATTTTTAAAAAACATTTTAAAGTCAATATTATTAGCCTCCTTAAGCAATATAATATTTTCAATTGTCTACAGAACAAACCATAGTTTTACTTGCCTAATTACCCTAATTTGCCTAATTAAGCCTTTAAATGTCACTTAAAGCTGAATTACTAGTGTCTTGAAAAATATCTAGTAAAATTTTATGTGCTGTCATCATGGCAAAGATAAAAATAAAAAAAATCAGGCTACACAAAGGTAATAAACTTACGAATTTTTGTTTGTGTGGTCACAATATTCATGAAAAAAATGTACGTAAAAGCAAGTTAAGACAGACACGTTGCAGATTTGAAGAGATAAGACACAGTTTGAGGTATTATCAGAAGGATCATAACCAGAATTTAATTAGTTTTTTGACAAAATATCGATTTCATTCAGTCTAGTTTAGATCTACTGTGATTGAGCATGACATCAAATATGGCGGCGAGCGTAGCGGAAGTGACTTCTTTGGTCCTCAATTGTATATTATTTGTGTACATTATTTTTAACCAGAAGTCTGATTCATAAAATTTGCATAAAAACCTTCCTAAAAGTAACCATCCACCAGAATAAACGTTAATTAATTTATTATTGATTATGGCTCATGTGATGATTTAAAAAGTGGTTCAATTAAGTCAGTATTTAAGTTAAATATGTTTACTCAGAGTATTTACTCACTCTGGTCAAAATAGTTTTTTTATAGATCACAACCTTTTTGGGGTGTATTTTGTGCATACACCACTTTATTGATGACACCCCAGGTGTTCCTTTACAGATAAAATTGCCCCAAAATGAGATATAACACACTGAAAAGTCCAAATATTTGATGGCCATTGTATGACTCTAAAGCATGTATACTGTAGATTTCATGGCACACATAAAAGAAAACAAAAATGCTGCTTTTGACCACTAAGTTTAGCACAAACATTCACTACAAAGCTGGATAGTAGCTATAATGCACAAGCTACTAAATAAATTGTCATCTGTGATAGTGAATGGCTCGGCCCCTGTCTGGAAGGAAGGTGACTGTAATAATGATGACAGGAGGGGAAGCACATCTGTATGATCAGGGTGAGGGACCGGGATACATTTTTATGTTTTTTTTTTAATGCATGCAGCTGAATCTGTTGATCTAAAACTGACCAGTACTGACAGTCCCCGACATTTCCTTCTCTTTAAGTCAGCCTGTGTGTTTTTAGCAACGCTTGTACTGAAGGAGATAATAAAGGATTTCAGATGTACAGTAAATTAAACAACATCAGATTGTTTCGGTTTCCTTTTAAGTGACAGCCTTGGGTTTAACAAATTTATGGAGTGGTATCTGGTTATCCTGGAATACAGGTCAAACATTTCACTTCTTAAGAACCTGACATATAATCAGAAACCATGGCTTTATTTGTTTTCTGACACACAGTAATGGAATCTGTTGACTTGCATTGCTAAAAAGTTTGTTTTCTATAGATCACAACTTTTGCGTGGGAAGCTGTATGTGCCACATTTATGAACGAGACTCCAGGTATCCTTTTACAGGTAAAATTGCCTCAAAATGTGATGCAACATGTTATGACCATTGTATAATTCTATCTATCTATAGATGTTATGGCACATATGAAAGAAATAAAAATGCTGCTTTTGACCACTGTCTTTAGCACAATCATTCACTACAAAGTTAGTTAAACGACATCTTGTTAAACCGATATATACACTCAGAAACCATGGCTTTATTTGTTTTCTGACACATAGTGATGGTAGCGGTTTACTTGTATTGCTAAAAATACTACTGATAAAAAGTAACCTACTATCTTACTTACAACAGGTAAGTAAATTACACATTTTTATGGGGGGTGAATTTTACATTTAGCCACTTTTTGTTAACTTTTAAAGAACAAAACTTATAGAGAACAAAATTATGGTGAGTAAATCATAAGAGAACTGTCATGTTTGAGTGAACTCCCTTTAAATGAATGTGATATTACATAGGCAAGTAATTATGGGCTGTATATATTGAGAAAGCAAGTCAAAGGAGGATATGGTTTTGCAGGAAATCAGGTGCATCTAAAGCACAAGACTGCAAAATGAGTCCTTGACCTTGACTCAGGGGTAAGATAATTAATTGGAATGGAATTGGTTGAAGTGTTGAAAGATACCTGACATTCCCCATAAAGACATGCTTATAAATGACCTTGAGTTTGTTCCTTCCTTTAAATACTATTTAGAACTACTAGGAGGCAAAAATTCAACACCGGCTCACTGGAAATGTGCTTCATCCTAAATTTTTGTGAAACCGCAAAAAACAGACTTAAAAATACATTCATAGACTGCAGTTTCTAGGAATAGTGTACAGTATGACATCACCGACTTTTGTTTCTTTTCACCCTAATGATATTTACAGGGAATTTTATTGTCAAAAAAGGTGTATTTTCACACTGTTCTTTCCACAACACCAAATAAAAACACAAAACAACTTAACAGTGATAATGATTTATAATCGAATATGTTTGCTTCTCTATCTATCTCCTTATGGACAACTTTTCTTGCGTGGTCAATGTACTTTTGGTCTTATGTTTGCTTTTGAAAACACTATTGGTTGTGTTTAGAGAGGGTTTAGGTCAGTGGTTAACTGGTCTAGGTGATGTGTATGAAAAGCACCACCTTCTTGTGGATGTGAACAATAAGGACATGTATCAAGTAACGCATTTCATTTTGAAAAAATTTAAACAGCACCCTCTAGTGGATCTGAAATGTGCAACAAAATGTACCTTGAGCAATGTATTTTGCGTTTTGCAAAAATATAGGCTGGAGCATGTATTTTCTATGAGTCTGAGCTGCTAATATTATGTGCCTGATGTGTAGGAGAGGATGGGGGGGTTTAATTAATCTCAGAAGACATCGGTTCACACGCAGTCACATCAGCAGACATACAGTTTGCAAAATGGTCTCATTACTCTGCAAAGTCTGCAAGATCAGACAGACAAAATGCCTGTAAACACACAAACTGCATGGATATACTGCTATTACTTTTACACTAGAGTTATATGCTGGACCACATCAAACACATGCTGGAACTGCTGCAACATTCACAGCATGTCAACTGAATAAATGCAGAAATGGAGAGCTTTCATTCTGAATCACACACACTAAATATTTTTCCCTTTGAACACAGGCATATAAAACCATAAGTGCTTGTTTTTGTTTGAACATCACTTGCTCGCCAAAGTTTTCCTACACATGGTTAATGTAGTGGCTTCGGAAACCAAAGCATTAGTTCACCCCAAAAAATGAACTGAGCTGACTGCTGTTTTTTTTGCTGCCATCAATATTGTGTAAAAAAGAACAGCATAATGACATGCTTCAAAAACATTATTTTGAGCTCCAAAATAATAATAATAATACAGTGAAATGGTTTGGAGTGACATTAAAGGAGTAATTATAATGCTTTACTTGAAAATTTCAGTAAGTGTGTTTACATGGAGCATTCATTAAATTCTGATTTCGTTCAGCTTAAAATCACAATCTGAATGAAGGCTTAATAAAAAATAAAAAATTATTGAAATGACAATCGATTTGAGAGTGGTGGGGTATATTTTTCTAATCTGATTGACAGAAAATGTAAACACTTCACTGGACTGAAGAACACAACAGGAGTAATTTGTGGATAAGCAGACACGTATACATAATGTGATGATATATGATGCACAGAACTGTGCATCTGCTTAATAAATATGAGAAACCTTGCACAAATATGAGAAGCTTTGCGTGCTTGTGTCCTATACTATACATGGCCAGAAACAGATACATATTTAATGATTTTTAAAACAAATAAAGGAGATAAAAGACATGATAGTTAGTATGCAAAAAAAATAATTCTGTCAATTCTGTATGTAATTCTGTCTCCAATTTTAAGCTTATGACATGTTAATGCTCAAATTTACCCTAATAACTTTATTTAGTGTTCGTGTAAACACTTTGTTTGGATTCATCAATTGTAATGGTTCCAATGATTTCATTCCAACTGAATCAACAAGTGTTTAAGTGAATGTGACTAATGTTTTAACACTAAGAAAAATAACTATAAAGAAAACTATCTCAGTGTCCACAACAGTGCATGATATCATTGTAACTATTTTAAGAGTGGTTCTGGTTTTAAATGTTTAATCTCTACAAAGCAGCATGGAATCTGATTGGCTGTTTGCATTTTTATTGTTTTGTTTTTTTGCTGGAAAAAAATATTCTGTAAGTGATTACATTGATATTGCTCCTCAGTACCATGGTTGTTAAAACTGATGTGGACTATTCTTTTGAAAGTAGAAGTAAAAATTTGACCTTAAAGTACACATGAAATCAAAACTAATCATACTGATTTTGTGAACTCACATTGCTAGCTTTGTCGTGAACAATTCATCTGTGCATGTCATTAAGAAAAAAAAAAATGTTTGCCCTTGTAATCTAAATTTGAAATCTGAAAATGCACTTCCCGTTTGTTTTTAGTTAAATTCCCAGATTGCGTCTGTCTGAGGTATTGGGTGTGGCTAACATACTTAACCACGCCTCTCCAACTGTCAGTTTTGACAGCACTATGACAACAAACAGAAATGACGAGGAGGAGGTATGTTAGGTTGTATTAACTCTCTTTCTGAATAAAATGCCTACTTTACTATATCCAATCAGTTCACAGTTGAAAAAAAACAAGCCACACCCACTGTTTTCTCATCTAATATTCAGTTTCTCTAGAAACTGCAACACAATAGGAAAAAGAAGAAAAAAAAACAGTCACAGCCTCAGGACTTTAAGTCATCAAGCTTGGTTAAAACAGGCCTTTACTTTGCTAAAATCTCAGATGGGTCATTCTGACTACATTAGCCTAAAATAATTCAAATTTACCTTAGCCAGACGGGCTCTCTTGATCAGATCGTTGAGCTTGCGGAGAGCGGCGTTGCGAGGAAGCGATTGTATATCCTTGAACAGGTCTTGCTCTTCTGCTTCAAATAGCTTGCGATTGTCTGGAATCAGCAATGGATGCGACCAAAAAGAGCCAATGTAGACACGGATCACCTCCGGCGTGTTTACGATCTTTCCCAGCGACCACATGAGGGCACCATAAACGCGCATCAGCTGCTGCGTCTCGATTTGGTCGGCCTTGTTGAGCACCACACGAATCTTGTCTTCATGGTTCTTGAGGGCCTTGATGACCTCTGAAAACTCATCTGAGATGTCCAGCTTGTGGGC
This sequence comes from Danio choprae, assembly GCA_903798125.1. Classification (NCBI taxonomy): domain Eukaryota; kingdom Metazoa; phylum Chordata; class Actinopteri; order Cypriniformes; family Danionidae; genus Danio; species Danio choprae. The sequence continues at coordinate 14,497,754 of CAIGQW010015581.1, read as the reverse complement.
GTCGAACAGGAGGATAATGCGGTCTACGCGCTCGGCGAACCACTCCAACACCGCAGCGAAGTCATAGCCTGAGGGAGAGATTGGAAAAAAAAAAGAGATTGATATTCTGTTCAGTGTTTACGGTTCACAAAACTTTCGTGCCGGATGGATGGACACATGAGACCAGAGAGGCAGACGGCCAATCAGAATGGGCGAAATGACCTTGTTAGACCTGGCACTCGGTAGTACTGAAAATGTTGAGTCTCTTCCAAGTATCGTTAAAATGCTCGGGCCTGTTGCGGTTTTTATGATCTAATGTCTGCCAGTTAATGGCTTCTGCAGCTCAGCTTTACTCTCTCTCTCCAGGGACACAGCGAGTCAAACAGAAAGACTGCCGTTCAAGAGAACAGCAAAACGATGATTCATTTAAACCAAACACTGTGTTATGTATATTATAGAAACATTTTTTAAGATGCATTAGGCACTATTAACAAAAAAAATTCTAATTAAATATTACAAATCAGTAATATTTTCTTTGTAATTTAATCACCCAAAGGTAATGTAATGTGATTTTTCTTCAGTAGAACATTAACCCTTGTGTACTGTTCAAATTTACTACCCTTTTGTTATGTCCATGTCTGTTTTTGCTCAATTGAATTCCATTATAATGACATTTTATGATTGCATTTTTGATTGTTGGTGGTTTTCCCTGTTGGAAAGAGCTTAAATTTGTCATTTTTGAAAAAGAAAATGCTGAAAGTTAAATGAAACCTAACGCTGTAGACTAACTAGTATTGCAATGCAGAATATATCTCCAAATGCATTTTTGTTGCACATCCACAGAGGACAAAAGACCTAATTTTAGGATGATATGATGACTACAAAACATGCCAATGCAATACAGAGAAAATGAATCTGAATTCACACCATTGTGTCCTAACCAGCATCAACAGAAGATTGTTATTGTGCACTATCTTTGCTTTTAGTGACAACAGGCAAATTGCAACTGGTTAGGACATGGTGTGCTAAGAACATAACACCGCTAGAAAAAACAAAGGTTCACACTGACCTTAGAAACAGCAAGATTTGTTTTGACACCTCACTCAAACACAATATGCTATATAAACGTTTGTTACTATAAAAAAAAATTGTTCTAGCAACTGAAATAAAGCCGAAACAAAATACATTCATTCATTCATTTTCATTTCAGCTTATTCCCTTTATTAATCTGGGGTCGCCACAGCGGAATGAACCGCCAACTTATCCAGCATATGTTTTACACAGCAGATGCCCTTCCAGCTGCAACCCATCACTGGGAAAGAAACAAAATACAAATATTAGATAAAAATATATATATGTTAAAATTATTTACAGAATGTTTGATATGCCCAAAAATTCGAACAAAAATTTAAATATAAAAGGCTAAATCAAATAATTATTAAATACTATCATGACACATACATATATGTTATAGAATTTATTAATATTTCAAACTAGATTTTATTTTTTTTATTTAAAGTTTCCCAGTCATTTTTTACATGCCTTTGGCTCTACCATTTTAATAATTAACAGTTTGGACACACCCGTTGGAAGAAAAAGTTTATGAATAAGCATATGTTATCCCCTACAACGGTGTTTCTCAACTGGTTTGACCATGGGACTCACTTTATCCCATAATTAGTAGCCTGAAATAGCACTCCCAAACTATTTTTGTTGATACAATCAAATGTGTAAAGTGGTAGGCAATAAGCCACCAAAGTTGCATGCTGGTCATTTCTTTTGCTCCTTAAAATAAAGTGATGAGGTGAGATTTTTTGTACAAATAACAAACTTGTGCTCATGTTACTTTTATTAATTATTTTAAAGGAACATGACTACAGTAACCTGTTTTTCTTGTCAGACAGTGTTTTACACACAGTATGTATTTGCAATTTTAATTGACAAGCTGACTCACAAATTACACTTAAAACTACTCAATATATTTAGCGTTTCAGTGTGGGCTCATTGAAATGTTCTTTGATTGGTATAATGTTAATAATGTTCAGTAATTGGTTAAAGCCAATGCGATTGCCACTTATAAAAACTAAAAATGACTTCCTGAGTGCTGTTTGCCACAAAGTCTTATATTCATGTAAACAACAGGACATCTTGTGTACTGCCTGCCCATCGACAATGAAACCGCTCAAGTTTTACTGCTATCTGAATTTCTCCCATTGAAAATCCAAACTGAGAGGATTGTTATGCTCGCTCTCATGCACCATGTCTGACAGAAGCATCAACAACTTTTGCACAAGTCTTTAAAAATTAAATTAGTCAATTACAAAAACACTCAAAACAATTCCGCCACCCACTTTTATGTTGTGCCCCATCAGTTGAGAAACACTGCCTTACAGAAACAAATGGGGCATCATATGTGCAATCACACGGTAAAAATCACATGTGAAATGAACATGGAACAAATAAAAGATTCTCATTCATATTTTTATGTGATCACTTTTTTATACATTTTTTTATCCAAAACCGCAACTTTCATGTGTGTTTAACTTACATTCCATGTGTCTATAAAGTCCATGTGAAATCAAAATACAATGTTTAGTTTGCTAGCACATTGTTATTCTGTATGTGAACAATTAATCCGAGCAAGCTAATCCACTGTAAAATAATGTTTGTTTGGAAATCTTCAATCAAAGTCTGCCCATTTAACAATATACTGAAATTCTGAGAAAGTCTGAGAAACTTCTGGATCATGCAGACTTTAACGTGATTTTAAACTCATGTGACACTCATGTGATTCTTCTGTAAAGGATACCATTACACACGACAAAGTGAAAGACATCTGAATGAAATATTGTTTTGTTGTTGTTGTTTTTTTTGGTAAAAGTGACCAAATGACAAGGCTCTTTTATGTCAATGTTTTCTCTCTGACACATATCTTCTGTAATAACATCCAACATCTTTGTACCCAGGGGCTTTTAGCATGACCTTGACTGAAAAATAAAAAATATATATATTTTCCAAAGCTGTCAGTTCTGTTGGGAGGCATTAGTGTGTTAATATTTCAAATCAGTGACATGGAATATGGCCGACACAGCCATTTCTTCCACAGGAAGATCCCATGCCTACAGGAATGGGGTGAACCATCCCTTCCGATTTGGCAGTTTCACATGGAGAGGCTTTATTGTCACCTGCAAATCTGTGGATTGTTTTTTAAACAACTAATGGATCTCTATCCACTACTGTGGTAACTTCAGACTGGGACTAGCAAACTCAATAATGGCCTAAGAAAGGCAACATCTACAGTAACAGACACATGAGACTGTCATTTAGAGCAGGACAATAACAGCGGTGAAACTGGGCTTGGCATTACAGCTGTGATTATACAGTGGAAGAGGGACAGATCTGAGGGTTAATATCAGGAGGCTCTGTGATTTCACAGCACGTCTGGGGTCGAGCAGTGCTGGAACTTCATTTTGCGTAATAAGCTGCAGGTGTTAACAGTAGTTTGGCAGTATCTACAATACCTCCGTACGGACATTTACGCAGGCAGCTATAACCATCTTCTGTAGCAACTGTTCATAGGGAGAGAGAGAGAGATACAGAGATGTCAAATTACAGTAAAACAGGATGGAAAGGATGGAGTTTTATTTAGAAATGTCTCGATGTCTTTCCTGAAGGACATAATGGAAAACCTAGGCAGATCAAAACAGTTTGGAATGAACAGTTATCAAGACATCAGTAAAACAACATGAAAAGTGATGAAAATAAATTGGTTTCGGTTGATGCTGTGCTGCATTTCTTTGTGCATCATCCTGAACCGATGAACATGCTAAAAAGAGAGATGCTGAAAAAGGATTACAATCATAAAATGCATAGTTCAAAAGTACAATATCCAGTAGGATATCATTAAAGCTAATGATTTCTTGCAGGTCAGTTAATTGCACTACATTGATAATGCGTTGGATGTTATATATTCACTGAAAAGAACCATTTGTTTACCTGATTTGCTAAAAAGAACCAGTTTGTAAGAATCATTTGTTAATGAATTAGTCTACATTGTGCTGGATATTATTGATTCACTAAAAATAATCAATTCGTAAGAATCATTTGTTCAGACTACACCACAATCAGACTACACCATATCAAACTTCTCTTCTCTCTATATGCACCAGACACTTCACTCCATCTTACAAGGACTCAATAAGGAAAACAGTGTTTACTTGTGAATGTACCACAAATCATGTTGCAGTACTTGCTTTTTTCAATTTTAAATACCTCTTTCGCACAATATCGTGCACAATATTTTTCGGCCTTTGCAAAAGTATACGTATAGTCAGTCTTTGGTTATGTGTATAGTTAACTACTTATAGTAGAAGTATAGTATGAACAATATTTGTATAGCATATGTATATTGTAGATTACTGCTCCAGTATGATAGTTATGTATAAGTTTAAAATGGCTCTTACGTCCAGTGTTGTGTTCAAATTTATGATCGTTTATTTATGCAGCCCTGCGGTCCTCCGAGACACTACATTTCGTTCCACTTTATGTCCACACGTAATGAAATGACAATAAAGCTCAACTTGACTTGTTATGCTGGATGCTAGGGATGCAATTGATACAAATGCAATTTTGATTTAAATTTTGACTTCCAATGATTACAAAAAACAATTGAGATAAAACAATTATTGCATAACATCCTGTGCATTTACAGCATATTTGTTTCTCCGCAAAGGCTGATTTTACATGGAAGACAATAAAATCATGTAATGTGACTTTTGCAGCATGCATGGGGCGTACTTGATTCACTGAAGTGTTTTAAAATTATACACTATATGAAAGTGAACTATGAAAGTGCTACTCTGTTCTGTTCCATTTTTCAGGCTGAACCCATGCACACAGACATGTAAAATCATATCATAACTGTGCCTAAATGGTCAAATACAATATATGCAAAATGTCAAAATGCTGCACTTAGCGATTATTAATATAATATCTTGTTTGTTATGTAAAAAAAAATGTATGTAAAGTGTTGAGAATGAAAATTTACAGTATGTGTAACAGTATAACGGATCCGTGTGGCTCTTAAGGTGACAGTGGATATACAGTATGTCTGCTACTGATCTTGCTTATTATTTATCAAAAGAACAAAAAAACAAAATCACTTTTTGCTCTCGACTGAGGGACATTTAGAGCTTCAATAAGAATCAAATCTTTAATTCAAATAGTGTATCTTTAAACAAATCAATTAATATTTTTTTTCCATAATCAAGCAGCCCTACTGAATGTTTCTGATTCACTAAAAACAACCACTTAATAAAATTAATTTCTTTGCCAATAGGTAAGGCTACAAAGTGTATTTAATATTGTTATTTCAGCCCAATATTTATAATTAAACTCAAACAGAAACTGGTGTGTGATTTTTAACTCCATGTTGTTCAGAGCCAAGGAATTATTTGACACAGCATGCCCCTTCAACAAAACACTAATGCTATTAAATGAACCTTAACGACAAACACAACAATTTAGGTGATCACTGCCTATCTACAACCCCACACCGGAGCTATTTTCACCAGTCACACAGTCAACTGAACATATAATCCTACAGATCCACTCCAGTGACTGGATTTGGCAGGGAGTTTTACCAGGAGGAAATAAGGTCTATTTCACTGCACCTGACGGTGTCAGAGATGGAGGAGAGCTGGGAATGATAAAGTCGCTTTAGGGAGCAGCGCTGGCTCGCGGTCAATAGAGCCATACAGCTGTATGCTCACAAACACAGCACACTGCCAAACACTCAACAACGGCATTGGAGGGAGAGAGAGAGAGAGAGAGAGAGAGAGAGAGAGAGAGAGAGAGAGAGATAAACTTATTGCCATATCAGCTTCTCTGGCTATTTTATGGCAAAACCAGATCAACATTCATTCATTTTCCTTTGGCTTAGTCTCTGATTATCGAGAGTTCCCACAGCGGGATGAACCGCCAACTATTCCAGCATATGTTTTACACAGTGAATGCTTTCCAGCCGCAAACCAGTACTGGGAAACACTCATACGCTTTAGCATTCACACACACTACGGCCAATTTAGTTCATCCAATTTACTTACACTGCATGTCTTTGGACTCCACAGAAATGCCAACTGGCCCAGCCGACACTGAAACCAGTGACCCTCTTGCTGTGAGGCGACAGTGTTAACCACTGAGCCAGAACAACATATAAATAATAATAAAAAAAAAAAAACATTTTATAAATATCACTTTTCCATTAAAAATAATAATAAAAAGACATCATTAGCAATAAATAGCACGTAAGATAAAAATCTAACAGTTTAAGATTTACTTTTCATAAAAGATTGACAAAAAGATTTTATAAGATTGACACTTAAAAATATTTCCTTTAAAGTCTCTCCAGATAAAACAAATCATTGTCTGATAACATAAAAAATAGGTCATTCCAAGAGTAAGGTGTTTGGTTTCTGTTGCAATAATGACATTTTGGGGGAACTTCTCCTTTAAGTAAATGTCCATGAGCGAGTCTCATGTTGTCCGATATGGCATCTTGTGTTAACAACCTCATCATGTCTTGATGTTTTTTAAAAAAAAAAAACAGTTCGATTTTCTACTTTACTACTCTGCTGGTTTTCAAAAAGTAGCACTGATCCCATTCTGCCATTTGTTAAGAATATAGCAAAGGAGAAAGGGATCATAATGGGTTCTGCAGTATTACAGCAATGATATGACTGACAAAAGTAGCAGCTATTTTCCACTTATGACTTTTTAATAGAGTCTATGAAGGGATATTATAGCAGGGGATCAGCCAAAATGCGAATTACAAAAAAAGAAAATGCCCTAAATGTGACTTTGGACCACAAAACCAGTCATAAAGTGTCAACTTGTTGATATTGTGATTACATACATCATTTGAAATCTGAATAAAATAGCTTTCTATTGATTGTTTGGTTTTTAGTACATAATTTGACAGATACAACTATTAGACTAATCTGGGGGTTGAAAAAAATTCTTAATTGAGGAAAATTGTCTTTAGTTGTTAAAGCAATGCATAATACTAATCAAAAAGTGACTTTTGATATATTTACGGTAAGAAAATGTACAGAATATCCCCATAGAACATGATCTTTACTTAATATTCAAATTATTTCTGAAATAAAAGAAAAACGTATAATTTTAGCCAAAAAATAAACGTGAAATTTATGAGGGTCAAGTGTCACAAACGATAGAAGCCTGTAAATGCAAATAGAATGATTAAATAATAGAAAACGATAGATAAAACATTGAAACAAAAGAACAGAATGACAGATAGTATAAAACAACAGAAAGATACTTAAAATGTCATGTATTGTAGAGTAAGAGATTGACAGACAGATGGGTAAAATGATAGGAAGAATGGTAGAAAGATGAAAAGGTAAAATGACAGAACAACAGAATGTCGGAAAAACAGATAGAATGACAGACAGATAGAAAAACAGAATAAGAATGCATATAATTTTGATTGAAGCATATAAACGACAGATAAATAAGTAGAGTAATGAAACAATAGGTAAAGAACAGAATAATAGACATGGAGAGAGAAAGAATGACATATAGTCAGACAATTTAGTTAACATTAGAAGCACTAAAGCTCTGAAGGCTAGGCTATGTTGTGAATATATGGTGCATCAGTGTTTGCCAGACAAAGCACTTTATGCCCCAATGCTTTCTGGGAGAAGCTATTCTTATAATGGATGCATGGAAAAGTGCTGATGGCTGTCAGAAGTGTATAGACGTTATTAATGATCATGGGGAAACATCTCACGGTGCTGATAAAGCTATATACACACTACAGGTCACTCTAACAGTCATACAGCAGCTAATGTCGGAGTTAATCTCACTTAGACCAATTATAATTATACATAAATTCAGCATACATTCTGGTAGGCAGTGTAGCTTTTTTTAGTCATTAATCGCAAAAAAGTATCTGATTGACATGTGCTGTAAAAAAGTCAGTATGTACAGCAACATTCAAAGGTTTGGAGTAAGAGGTTTGAGTTGTTGTTTTTTTTTTTACGAATTTACAATTTCAGTAAGGATGTATTAAATTGATCTAAGTTGTCTACATATTTAAATTCAAATAAATGTTATTTTGAGCAAACTATTCATCAGAAAATGTTTTTAAAAGTTGTGTGTTTCCATATAAAAATTAAACTATACACCTTTTTTATTTATTGAAAATAATAATTATTATTATAATTATTGAGCACTAAATCATCTATGAAAAATCATGTGGCACAGAAATTCAGCTTCATTTTCATTACAGGAATAAATTAAATTCTAAATTATAATAAAAAGTAATACTAAAAGTATACAGTAAAAGTTATACTATCTACTGTACCTGAATGTTTCTGTACATACACAATTCTGAAATTTGAAAGTAAAAATGAACTTTGTTAATATATATATTATAGCATAACTATATTTAGCAAGAATCACAAACCCTTATTAGCATAGAACCCAGATTATTTTTCTATTTAACTCATTTATCAAAATATACAATTTTGATTTCCCAGAATTCCCTGCTTGACACTTCCTTTTTTAATGTTTTTTTTGTTGTTGTTGATATTATCCAGTACATTATGGTTCCTTTTAGTTTTATTCTCATTGCTTATGTACATTAGAATCTTAAGTTACATCTAAATAACGTTTATTGCATTAATTTTAAGTTAGGGCGGCATGGTGGCACAGTGGGTAGCGTTGTCGCCTCACAGCAAGAAAGTCGCTGGTTCGAGCCTCGGCTGGGTCAGTTGGCATTTCTGTGTGGAGTTTGCATGTTCTCCCCGTGTTCACGTGGGTTTCCTCTGGGTGCTCCAGTTTCCCCCACAGTACAAAGACATGTGCTATAGGTGAATTGGGTAAGCTAAATTCTCCGTAGTGTATGTGTGTGAATGAGAGTGTGTGAGTGTTTCCCAGTGATGGGTTGCAGCTGGAAGGGCATCTGCTGCATAAAACATATGCTGGATAAGTTGGCGGTTCATTCCGCTGTGGCGACCCCTGATTAATAAAGCCGAAAAGAAAATGAATGAATGAACTCTGATGTTATGTGTGTTTCCATGATGCGGTTTAGTAGTTGTGTGAATGACACGGAGCACTTTCTCATCCAGATGACTTTCTTATCCACACATGCTTTTGGTTGTGCTTTTGGCTCAAACCAACTACATTGTATATATCTTAGTATATATCTTATATTCAAAACATTAATGTAAATTAATGAAATATGGTACTTTACTGCAAAATGTGTACATTTCTCTTACATCCCTACTGTATTTGTAATGCAAAGATTCCGGCTACCACACCAGCCATTTTTTATACTGTAAATTTTATGGATCTTACTACAGTGTATACACATTTGCATTAAAGAAAGACAATCAAATTCGACTGTTTCAACAAGTTCATAGTGCTGTTTGAGCAATATGCACCAAATAGTGACAGTGAAGAGTCTGTGGGTGTGCCATCTGAGACTAAGACGAGTAGAGAGACAACAAGAGCAGTTAATTACAGACACACAGTGAGTATAAACAAACACAAGCACCTGGCTGAACACACCTGTCGAAATCCTTCAAACTCACTGAGCACACTGGCAATGCAGGAATACCAGCAATCTTAGCTTACAGATTCCAGCATATGAACCTGACATGAAATGAGCTGCCTGTAGTCATGAATCAGAGAAAACGTTCCCCTGTCATCTCATACGAGCGCTGGAGAAATTCCACAGTGCTGCTTGACATAATCAAAAGAACAGAGGACGCGTGACACACATTTTCTCATTACAGCCTGCTAAATACAACCATCTCACTGATGTGTAAATGAGACTTCTGGAAAGGAAATGAAACAAAGCTGACTTTAGGGGGTGTGTGTGGACCCAAGCATTTTTTCCAGAGGAAAATGCCACTGATCTTCCAAAAATGGAGCGTATTTTCAATTTTAAAAACATAGAAAATGCATGCTCAGTACCTCGCCAAGCTGCTGGCGTTATTAAAAAAAAAAAAAAAAAAAAAAAAAAAAAAAAGTGACGCTTCCATTGACAAAAAACATGCTTGACTCAAGAAAAAATACTCTTCAGAGGATACACATCCATTTTTTTTTTCACGAAAACATCTCGTACAATATTTACTTGTAAATACATTAAATAGATGTTATTTTTTTGGTCTTGTAATGTTCCTCAATCAATCCTCCACTAGCTTGAATCAATTTTTGTCAGTTTCTATCTGATACTAGCATGCATTCAAAGGCATTTCATGAACTTTGCCTCTTATTTCGTCACACTACTCCTCATCACTTTTGAAGCTGTTTGAATAAATTCAACAACATCTGCCTTTACACTACAAAAGCAATCCGATCAAAATGTATTGTAATTTAGATCTCTCCAATTGTGTTTGAATTGAAATATCAAGTGTGATCCATATCCAAATCCAGTTGACAACTGATGAATGGATATATTCTTTTGTTTTTTCAATAATCCAATAGACTCAGATGAATTTCATGTCTCAATACAGAAGGAAATATGAATAGGATTCACTCAGAGAGCGATTAGACTGATTTAGACCATGATAACGCACGAGTCATTCGTTTTCAAGGATTTTCCAAACATGTATTTTGTGGTGCCATCCTCCCTTGAATTCAATTCACAACTCTGCTAACATAATTTTCTTTGCCATGGAACTTTAAATTCAGCGACTATGGTCAGCTTCTACAGAAATGTTCAAATCAATTCAAGTTTATTTGTATAGCGTTTTTCACAATTATTATTATTCCAAAGCAGCTTTACAAAATCATTATGTATTTAGTCTTTAATATTCAGTATTTGTTCCTAAAAGTGCTACCAGATTCATTTCAACATTCAACTCAAAAGAGAGAGATGCTGAGAGTAAGCGGTATCTTTTTAATCTAGCTGTACACGTTTAGATCCAGTGTTCAAATAAGAAAAACGATCACTAAATCTGAGATTAATGCTATGCAAGTAGCAGAACACAGTTTAGTGTGAAGGTGTCATTGGGCCAAAGCTGCTTGCTCTTATCGCATGCTCTCATGTGTAAAAACACTAGAATAGACCCAATCCATAATAAATTGGAAACTTTAAAAGCTCACAATCATCGTGTTCACTAAGATCAATAGCTCTTTAAAGCCACAGCTACTCAAATGCAGATAAGTACAAACCATGGTCATTATTGGTCACTTTAAAACTCATTTAGAAATCAGGGTTTTCTCTAGTCAAAATCCCTTACATTTCACTTGGCGACCATCTTTGAAGCGCCTCTCAGGCATGCAAATGCAGCTCTTATTTCTTTGAATGGGCAAACATCAAGACACCGACCCCCTTTCTGAAGGAAGTGAGAAGACCTCATCCTTTTAATCAAACTACCATTGAAATCAATAACTTAAGTGGTACACAATTTCATCCCCTGAATCACGCTGCTGAGATAATTTCCAACTTATTCGTGACAGCAAATCTCCCAAAATGACTGACCTCTTTGTCTCATGTTTGTGAGATTCCAGCATGTTTGCTGAGCCCAGAGGGTTCATAACGATGAAGCTGCAGAAACTGTCGTAAAAACATGCATTTGACTCTGGACCCTTAGAATCGTTTATATTTATCGGTCTAAGAATAGCCTAGTGCATCCGTATTGACTATATGAGTGATGTGTCTTGTGCATTCTATAGTCTTTGCTCTAACTTTTATCTTTATTTAAACATCATCAAAAGACAAAAGTAGTTCCAGTAGTAGTTCCAGGCAGGTCCTGACCACATTACAGTTCTATATCACTACACCAAACAGTTTCAGTTACTTCACAGCCTACAACAGCCAAAAAATACCTCAACATAGACACTCTCTAACAACTGCATTAGTTTGCTGTCAATGGCTCAAGCCTCCATTACTTTTAGCTTTGGATAAGATGCGTGAGAAACTAACCGTACACACAATTTCTACTATACAATTGAATGCAATAATGACTGAAATGATACTCTTGAGCCTTAAATTTGTGTTCTGTTGTTTTACAGCAGGGGGCAGATCATTTTCTACACTGGATCCTTTCCAGTATCAGATGACGACTAATTTCACTGTCAAATTAAACTGCTTAAATGTAAACGTACATTTAATTCTTTCATTGCAAACGTGAGCTAATAAATATCTGTTCTCTAAAATGACCTTGGAGAGCCCAGCTCTTGGCTCTGGTCACAGAAACATGAGTGTCTATAATCCTCTGGCCATATCAGTTCAGTCTGTGAGGATAAGTGTGGCGGGAGGGAGTGACTGCTTGGTAAAATGAAAATGCTGATGCCAGAAAGCCCAGTGGTAATACTACAGGCTGCTCAGCAGCAATAGGCTATTGTGAATGATAAATAAAGTCACCATGTGCTAAACAAGCTTATTGTTAGGGCATCTGTACAGTAAATCAACTAGAAATTACTTTCCATCTTTTTTTACTTTCCATTACTTTACAATTTTTGACCATGCATGAAATCATGGAAGCAGAAAATTATGATTACACTAGGCTTATGGGTTGTATTATGTATTATTATTTTATAAAATCAATGCTGTTTTGACACATACAGACAATCCTTTAATACAAACACAGCTGTGGATGAAAAAAATAATACAATAGATACAATATGGTGCAAACTCAAAGTCTTGTTTGCTTGCCTTTTATACTTTCTGTGTTTTTTTTTACATTATGAGGCTTGTCGCATTGACTTTTACGACCCATAAAACATCATCTTCACAACGCCTTGTCTCTCACCATGTTCTTAGACTTTCAACACATCACAATTAAAAACAGATTGAACCACCAGTTACACAATACACCATCATATACTGCTTTTCATGAGAATGTTTTTAAAAACACATAATGAAAAAAATATAAATAATTTTTTCCCCCAGTACAAGTATTAAGTGAGGTTTTTGGTGGTTAGGATTTCCTAAGGAAAATCTCTTTCAGTTTATGCCACAGGGAACAAGAGCAAGCATTCATGTGTAACCTGAGATAATATGATCTTGATATAATGCACATTTTAGGACTGGTCTTTACTAACCAAAACAATACTAAACCACAATATCTAGTCTAGCAAATGCATTAAATCAGTCACTTTAAACTCCAAACCTTTAGCATCTGGTAACTACCTGCAAAATATTTCAAATTACATGCAAATACCAAAACAGGACAAACATGTATATTAAAATATAGATTTGGCAAGTCAAATGTAAAATGTTTGGAAAAAGTCAAGGAAAGCGGTATGTGTACAGGCATAAATGCATTTCATCCCATGTATATTTTGGTTTTAAAGTCTTTTAAAGAGTTTTGTTGAGTGCAAGTTCTGCTCAGAGAGTATTTGCTAGCACTTAAAAGTTTGTCACTAACCAAACGTAATCAAAAGAAAGAATTAGATTTATTTAGATGCAAAAGTGAGCATAGTTATAAATCACTTTATTACAGAAGTAAAAATATTTTTCTTTGAAGACTTTACATTCAAAGATAGATTATTTAAACTGCACATACCACCATTTAAATGATTTCTTTGATAAAATAAATGCTTTTGTGGGAATATGAGATTATTGAGAAAAGGTTTTTAATGATAGATTTTTAAAAATGACCTTTCATGCAGTGTGTAACAAAGTTCAAAGTAAATGAAAACATCCAGCAGTTTTAAATCTGAAAGTTTTAAATCTGTAAATATAACCATTAACAATAATAAAGCAGTGTGTAAATAAAAGTTGTCATTTGTAATTTCAAAATCAATGAAACAAGTCGTTCTTCGAATGCATCTTGAGACGTTTTGTTCTGATGCACGAGTGAAAGAGAGAATTTAGATTTTATGCAATTTAGCTTCTATGGCTATGTCATGGCAAAAAAAAAAAAAATCAAGTTTACCACATTTTATAAATGCCACTTTTCTATAAATATAAAAATATTCTAACAATTAAAAGTCATCAACAGCAATAAATAATACAAAAGGGAAAATACATAAATAATAATAATAATAATAATATAAGATAAAAATCTAAAACAGTTTTTTAAGGTTTACTTTTGATAAAAATGTTACAATTTCAGAAGGATTCACATTAAAAAATATTTCATTTAAAGTCTCTCCAGATAAAAAAAATGTTGTCTGATAACATAAAAAATAGGGCCTTCCACAAGTATATGTTTAACAGTTTGGTTTCTGCTGCAATATTGGCATTTTCCTATTTTTGGCTATGCACGAGAGAAACATTGCCCGACCAACTGTTGGTAAAAACTGAAGCCATCATATTGCGAAGATCTCACTGGACTAATCATTGCAGTCGTCATTGGCATAATTAGGTAAAAATAAATGCATATTATGAGACAACGAAAGTGTTTTTGACCTCGCATGCATGTCAGCCTGTTGTTTAGGAATCTCAAACTCAAAACCAAATTATAATTTTATTTTCCAAGCCAAAACTTCTGAATGGTAATATAAATATAAAACTATATAAATATATATAAAATGTATATACACACACACACAACAGCTCCTGGTTCATTTCATTTTCTTTTTTTCTGTGCATAAGTGTGTGTTTATGCATTTTGGCTGTGTTTTTTTTTTTACCTCTGCTGATCCTTTGTTTCTCTCCGCTTAGGATTCCTGGAGTGTCAATCACACTGATGCTCTCCAGAACCGGGTTGGGAAGCTGGGCACACACGAACCTGAGAACCAAACCAAACAAACCACAGTCACACTCAAGGACACTGCAGACTTCCCAGCACACCATTGACACATTTCACTTTCATCACAGTTTATACTTCTCCACTTTATTTCTGATTTAAGCAAAACTTTGTTCTTTTTGTGAATTAACTCTGATTTAGCACTGCTAAAAAGAAGTCCTATATAGACAAAAAAATGTGAACTTGCTTGAGTTTTGCAACGTAGCATGGAACAGAATGCCATAAAACATTATTTGTTTGACCAAGCTGGACACAAAAGAATATAAAAAGCAAGACTTTTACGTTTTTTTAGTCTGAGCAAAAACTTCTGCTCTGAGATGTTTTAAAAGCAGCCTAGTGTGCTAAAATTTTGAGGCTTAGCTTTGAAGCCCAGAAAAATCGTGTCATGTTTTGGAGCGAATCGCTAAGGACCTTGGGCTGGGGTAAATTTTTCCTAACATTATTTACTCTGCTTTTGACAGTTCCTTTTATAACATTTTAGACACAAACAACAAAAAAGCAAGGAAGAGAACAGTCTAGCATGTTCATTTACTGAACATCTGGCAATGCTAGTACAAAACATGTACTGCAAGTCATCTAAACCAATGCTTGAGTCAAATGTAACAGGTTTAACATGATATTGTGTTGACTCCAAGTAAATTACATGTTAAATACCCCAAATTAGAGCATTAGTAGACTTTTAATTGTAGGAGACACTAGGCTAATGTTGGTAGACAGTCTACTAAAAGGCTTTGATAAACTTCAAACTATATCAAGAATGAAGCTGTGAGGCATCATTTCAACTAAATCAGGCCAAAACAAAGTTCATTTGGAGTTTGTTTAAGTAGTTCATAAAAGCTTTCCAAAGCAAACTTCCTGGGAAAGGTTGCTGCAGCTGGCAAGTTCGCTAGCAGTATTAAACTGCTCAGATATTTCAAACTTATGTTTACCTCTAGATGAAAAAGAGAAATAGATAGATAGCCCCGCCCCCTGCCAATAAATAAATGCACAATTCTTACTATTAACAAACTATAAATTATGATTTCTCCCTCAAACTCCCAATTTGCTGCTAATATTAGGTAAGATATTAGGTAAGGTTAGGGATCCAGAATAACATCATGCAGAATATGTACTTTAGAAGTACAAATAAACAGCTAATACCTATAATAGGCAGGCAAAAAAAAACAACTAATTAACGGTGAGAATTGGTCCTTAAACTAAGGTGTTGCCAATTTCTGTAATATTCAAAAAGCCTTCCCCCCCACCCCCACCCCCAGTATGAAAGTCAATGGTTACTGATTTCCAACATTCCTCTAAATATATTCTTTTGTGTTCTACAGAAAAATGAAACTCATAAATGTTTGAAAGCACTTGAGGGTGAGTAAATTAGTAATTTTAAATTGTCTGGATGAATTTTCCCTTAATGATTGCTAGTTGACATGCAGTTGCGTAGTTACTCACAGTCAAAAGAAAGTCTGAAGGGGCCTTTATCTCAACACTGAACCAAGTGCAAAATAACCACAATGGTAGTTATTTTGCTTGCATTATCAATTTGATGTGTAATTCTCTGTAGTAGTTAACACCGTGCACACTGAGCTGTGCTATTTGTGCTTTTATAAATGATATACATATCTAAAAATACATCTGGAAAACCAGGGCAGTAGTCTCAAGCATTTCCAATTACATAAACCCACAGCCGAAGTGGTTGCATGACAAATAATATCTCATGGGCATGTTTACTTTCTCCCTGTACAAAACTGTGGAGCAAAAAAAATGCATTTCATTGCAAAAAATATCTTATATTAATTGTGTACTTCACCCATAAATGGTTACATTTCCATTTACTTTAAAGTCATACAGGTTTGGAATGACATGAGGGTGAGTAAATTATGATAGCACATTCATTTCTGATTGACTTATGATTTTTCTGTATGTTGTTGTTGTTGTTTCGCAAAACCATTTCAGGTTTTTGAGAGTCATTAATAATCCTGAAAACTATATTTGACTTAAATTTAAAATATATAAATTATTATTTTCTTCCACAGTGCTCTCTCAAAAACAAAAGTACCTTTATATTTATTGCAATAAACTTCTATATGTTTATGTACCAATACACACCCTCTGGGCGTAAGCAAGGTACAAAAGTGTACCTCTTTGATAAGGTACTGTGCCAATGACAGCATTTGGACCTTTATGAAATATTATTAAATAATAATAATTTAAAAAAAACTCACAGAATAAAATACCAATACAACTGAATAAAGCATGCTTCATGGATAAATTATTTTGATAACAAGAGCATGGGTGGACTTTTCTACTAATATTAAAAACGTGTCATCCCGGAATGGCCTATTCAGCAACAGTATAAACAATCTGGTCTCATCAGTTTAAAAATTAAAAACACTGCTTCAACCGCTGGGTCTGATTTCACAGATCTGACTCAGTTTGTACTTTAAAGTGTCGGTTGCTACTCTTCTGACAGAATTGCATAAGAACTATTTAAAAGTGTGCAGTCTTTTGTGATTGCAAAAGTCTAAAAAGACTATTTTCTCAACAGTTTCTGCTGATTTGCACAACAAGCACTACAGCCTGCCAAACCCTCAGACTACTAAGTGCAGCACAGACCACCTGCAAAAATAATCACATGCATGTGATTGCATCCTTGGGGACGCTTTTGTTTCGTTGCATATAAGTTTACTGCCATTTCAGCTTCACTAGCTCTTTAAAAAAGAACTGTCATTCATCATATAGCCACTTTTGTTGAGTAATTTTCAGACTGTGAATGACAGGCTGTTTAATACACTGGTGAGCTTGATGGGATGACAGTCTCTTATCTGTCATGTGACAGGAGGTCAGTGGATCAGACGGCATGAGGAAACTCAATCAAGAGGAGGAATGTTGCCTCTGTGATGTCATCATGAGTCAGGAAGACCATGTTACATTTGGCAACCTCAGCTCTAAATGTGTTACTCCAAAGTGTGTTGACTTCAATAAACATAACTAAAGAACTAAAGTAAAACACACTGTTTCTATTACTGTTTTAATCCCACCTGTTAAGGAAGGCATTGCCAAAGGCGTTGAGTTTGCGAAATGGTTTTTTGGGATCCACTACCAGTGCGTTTCCTGGTATTAGTCCTTCCATGTTGCCATGCATCACTGCTATGAAGGAGTCTGTCGTGGGTTCTGGACCAATCCGCATTCCAGGAAAATCTTGTTCCAGTAGATATCTATTAAAAAAAAAAAAAAAGATACATATAGATTATATCACTTGAGATGGTTTTTGAATATTTGCAAATGATTGGTTATTTGAATTCGTTTTACTTATATATATCATAAAAAATGGTTAGACAATAAAAAAAGTTGAGATGCCTTTTTATGATATCAGCATGACATTTACAAAAGTCATTTTGTATACAGTACATAGAGAGCATGTTAAATACTCTCCATGTATACTTTCAAATAACTTCAGTTGAAATGTCAAATAATTTAGAAATAATGATTATATTTTTTTAAGTGAAACAGAAAGGGCTGCACAATACATAATTTCAGCATTGATTATTTGCAATAGTCACATCGCAGAATTTGCAATGATGAGTCTGTATTATAATTTGCATGCGTTTTTGAGGCTGGTGGCCAAAGATTTTAAAAGCATTCAGGCATGAGAAATTGTACCATTTGTGACTTTAATAACGATTAATTGTATTGAATTTATTTTTATTTATACAATTACTGTATACTGGTATACTTGAAAAACAATAAATCAGTATATCTTTTTCTTTATTGTATTTATCTGAGGTTGTATATTG
>CAIGQW010015581.1:14445702-14463045 GCA_903798125.1 Danio choprae | reverse complement strand
AAACAAGTAATGGGTGAGTAAATGATGATGAATTGGATGAATTATCCCTTCATGATGTAAGATGCTTAGACCATTTATAGTCATTTATTTACTTCCTGCCTCTTTGAAACAACAGGCCTACATGTCAAGAAAAAGCAGCAATATTTTTAAATGGAGCGATAGTCAGGTGGAGTTGTTGCTGCGATTAAATTAGGAGTATAAAGTTGCAAAAGCCAGTGAGAATATAGACTGGGAGACGTGCCAAAACAACAGCTCTGAGTGAACATTTCATGTCCTGTGAAGAAATGCAATCTGGATCATGTACAAACTGACCTTAATCTTTAACAGTGCTGATCAGACGGAGAGCATCCAAAACAACTTCTTTACAATGTTGTCCATCGTTTTAGCTGAATTGGTCACATGACTAAACACATAATTGTTTTCAAAAGCCTTTACAGATTCACTTTGTAGAGTAAATGTGTAATCTGAATCTGTTTTGTTGCCTGAAAATCCATCTCAGTGTGGACGGAAGGCCAAAACGAAGAGAAAAATATGGTTTTAAACATGTATTAGTGTAGACATGGCCTTAAACCCTAGTATAAAAAAAAATACCGTTAGCCCTTTTAGTTGCTATATTTAACAGTGATTGTTGCTTTATAAATAATCCCTAAACTATCATTTTGTTCTAACATAAGCTATGGACAGAAGCTCAAAATAATAAAGCTGCAGAGCACAGATGGGCGCAGGTCTCTTTCTTTCACTCTACCCTCTGTAAATGCATCTACAATAAGAGAGAGCGAGCGAGAGAGAGAGAGAGAGAGAGAGAGAGAGAGAGAGAGAGAGAGAGAGAGAGAGAGAGAGTTTCTTCCTGGCTGATTCAATATTGAGAGCATGAATGTGTCACTCCTTGCTATTATTGCCTGCAGTAACTGCTTTTCCGCCATGATAGGCTTGCAAATGTGAATTTAAGACTGTAGTAGCGCTAGCATAGGATGTAATATACACAGCTCCTAATAACTCACTCTGACAGAGTTGCTATATGCAGAAGCTTTCTTTAAAAGTTTCTCCGAGTGGGCTGCGATAATGCTTCAGAATTCATACATAGATTCATCAAGTACAGCCAAAGGATGTCTTTCTGTTGTGAAGCGGCCCATTGTGAGCATGCGTGTGTTTGAGGCTATTTCGAGAGGCATAATAAGGCAATCAAAGCCAATCATTTGGCCTGCATTAGGAGAATAATGAACAGCCAAGTCCAAAAAAGAAAAAAAAAATCCATTCCCACACTTTCTCTCTGTATTACACCAGTCCCAAAAATGCATGAAAAAGTCAGATGAAGTGTGTAACTTCATACCGACGCATTAAAGCACAGTCGAGATGTAAAAATAGGTAGAAAACGGCGGTCTCGCACAATAATATTTCTGCTGCAGTCAGCAGCTAAGAAGCTCAGTGGATCAATGAAGCTCTATTGACACCACATCTTTTTCATGTCATGAGCTATAGCTGCATGAATAATTAAACTGATCAATCTAAGCTAGGCAAGAGCTATTATCCCTATTGACATTTCTTTATGGGCACCGTTGAGCTTCTGAATAGGTGGTGAAATTGTCTGTTTCAGAGTGTATGAAGAGCAGGATTTTTGAGACATGCATTTGTATTAATTGTGTCAGGGCAAGACTGCATACACAACAAGATATGCAGCTTTTAGGTCCAATAACAGCAATTCTCAAATGTTTTGTTTTAAAATATATAAAAACTGTAAATGTGCTTTTTCTGTGATCCATCAAGTTATTTTTAAGTGTATAAACCATACATTTGTAAACCATCAATTATTAATTAACCTTTATCCATCCCTACTAACACCGTGACCAGTGTCCCAATTGACACAGAGGGATAAAGTGTGACTTTTTTGACCAGAAAGCTTAATTCATTTCATTTTTTATCACGTTTTCCTTTTATTTAACGTTATTTATTTGGTGATTATTTGTTATTATATATTTTGAAGGATTTAAATCCCTTGATTTCATCAATACATTTATTTTAATAGGTTTATACATACATATTCCTTAAACTAAAAACTCAGTAACTTGCTATTTCATGAATAACCCTGCTTATTTAGCTCAAAATGTCTCACATTTGTTTTTTTGTTTTTTTTTTGTTGTTGGAAAACATCTTGTTAAAAAAACAAAAGTGCATGATCTTTCAGAATTCCGGTCATTGGATTCTGGTCATATTTATATACACGTTTCAAATAAGCTACCAAATTTTGAAGCAAATTTTGAAATGTCTCTAACCACATACTTGTAGGTATAGATGCCTAAAATGTCTCATTTTACAGAAAACATCCTATATTTTAGCACAAGAGTGTAAAAATATTTCATACAGTATTTTTTCATAATTTTATGATAAACCAACGTGGGTCAAATTGATTCACGAGGACACTTTTGTTAGTTTTTAATTACACAAAATGTCATGATCTGCACTCATTGAGTAATAGCATTTATTTTTTATTTCACATTCTTCAGCAAATATAACCACAAACTCAACATCTTCCTTAGTGTGCCCTTCCTTTTTAATTACACCTATATGGTATAAACTCTTTGTACCCACTCATTTTTTGTGTGCTCCCCAATTCACTAATGTGAAAGTGCAGGGACAGAATATGGTTAAAGATGAATAAAAGTGGTCTTTAGCATGAATTTCTCTTAAAATCATAACTCAGATATCTAATATCAAAAGGTTTGTGTATAATTTTGTTGTAAAATAAGTCAAATATCTGCACACCCTCCCCCCTTTCCCTCAAAATAATTTACATTTTAAGTATTGATAAAATAATAAATGAACAAGAACAAAAACTGAGGCTGCTGGAAATACTCAAAAGCCCTTGAGCCTGAATAATGTAAATATAGGAACTTATAGAGACATGTATTAATGTTCATGAAAAATTTATAGGTTTGAGCGATTTGGATCAATGTTACAGATACTGTAGCATAAAAAGTAAAAAAAAATAAATAAATTATCTTTTCAAGTTTTGTAATTTCAAATTCATTAGAAAGTATAAAAACAAACAATGTACTTTGTTATTGTTTTAAGCTCAGTTTAAATGAGTTTAGTTCAAGCGAATCACTTTAGATTGTTGCTGTATTTTGTATTTTTGTATTAATTGCACCTAATTAAGATGAAGTGATTTGGGTCGCTGGATCAGATCTGTCTCATTTGGCCTCACGGTGACCTTGGTTGTTCTGGGCTGCTCAGATGTGCCCAGGTCTGTTCAGCTTGATTTTACAATTTAAAAAATAAATAAATAAAAATAAATAAAATCAATGAGCGCTGGGATGATCCTCGTGTGTGAACAAGCTGAACATGAGCCTGCATTCTTAACAGAACTCATTCATCTTCTTTATGATGTTACTCTCTTCATGCACCTTCAAAGAGGGCACCTTGAAGTCAAAATGACATCATATCAATTTGCATTTTTGATGTGCACTGGGAAACACCCATACATTCTTGCATTTACACCCACACTACGAACAATTTAGCTTACCCAATTCATCTATAGCGCATGTCTTTGAACTGTGGGGGAAACCAGAGCATCCGGAAGAAACCCACGCCAACACGGAAAGAACATGCAAACTCCACACAGAAATGCCAACTGACCCAGCTGGGGCTCGAACCAGTGACCTTCTTGCTGTGAGGTGAAAGTGCTACTCACTGCGCCACCGTGTCACCCCAGTTTTATCCACATCCATACATTTTTATCAGTACAAAAACTGTCTGTTATGTTGCTTGATACTAGAAAATATTTTATTTAATTATTTTAATTCATTATTATAATCATAAACAGTGGCTTGAAGCCCAAATAGCTTAGCTGTCTACTGCATTTTCGGATTCTTCCATTTATATATAGCAGAGAATAAATCAGAAGTCTCAAACATTCTAAGAAAAAAGCTTTCTTTCGGACATAATGCAAAATAAGGTAAATAATATGAATAATATAGAAATATGACCACAACTCCCATGATTCCACAATCAGTCATAGCATCATCGCACTACACCTTTGTTTGTTGTAAATATGTGGCAAACATTTCATACTGCACCTTCAAGAACTAGACAATTATAAATTATAGGTACAAGTACATATGCTGGGTTTAAACAATAAAAAAAAATTGTTTTTTGGGTTTGTCCATGTTTTAGCCAAATTTGTGTCTAACCAACACATTTGTTAGGGTGTGCCATCTCACAAGGAAGTATAACTATTTTATGTATTGCCAGAAAAGTGGCTAATTTATACATAATTCCCCATCACTGAACAAATTGTAAAATGTGCAAATGAGATCATACAAATAACAGACTCACTGGCCACTTTATTAGGTACACCTGTCCAACTGCTCATTAATGCAAATTTCTAATCAGCCAATCACATGGCACCAACTCAATGCATTTAGGCTTGTAGGCATCATCAAGACGATCTACTGCAGTTCAAATCGAGCATCAGAATTGGGAAGAAAGGTGATTTAAGTGACTTTGAACGTGGCATAGTTGTTGGTGCCAAGAGGCTGGTCTGAGTATTTCAGAAACTGCTGATCTACTGGGATTTTCATGGACAATGGTCCGAAAAAGAGAAAATATCCAACGAGCGGCAGTTCTGTGGGCACAAATGTCTTGTTGATGCCGGAGGTCGGAAGAGAATGGCCAGACTGGTTCAAGCTGATAGAAAGGTAACAGTAACTCAAATAAACACTCGTTACAACCGAGGGATGCATCTCTGAACACATAACACGTTGAACCTTGAGGCGGATGGGCTACAGTAGCAGAATACCACACCGGGTACCACTCGTGTCAGCTTAGAACAGGAAACTGAGGCTACAATTCGCACAGGCTCACCGAAATTGGACAATAGAAGATTGGAAAAACGTTGCCTGGTGTGATGAGTCTTGATTTCTGCTGTGACATTCGGATAGTAGGGTCAGAATTTGGCATCAACAACAAATAAGCATGGATCCATCCTGCCTTGTATCAACGGTTCAGGCTGGTGGTGGTGGTATAATGGTGTTGGGGATATTTTCTTGGCACTCTTTTGACCCATTAGTACCAATTGAGCATCGTGTCAACGCCATAGCCTACCTGAATATTGTTGCTGACCATATCCATCCCTTTATGACTATAGTGTACCCATCTTCTAATGGCTACTTCCAGCAGGATTACGCACCATGCCATAAAGAACGAATAATCTCAGACTGGTTTCTTGAACATGACAAGTTCACTGTATTCAAATGTTCTCCACAGACACCAGATCTCAATCCAATAGAGCACCTTTGGGATGTGGTGGAACGGGAGATTTGCATCATGGATGTGCAGTCGACAAATCTGCAGCAACTGCGTGATGCTATCATGTCAATATGGACCAAAATCTCTGAGGAATATTTCCAGTACCTCGTTGAATTTATGTCACGAAGGATTAATGCAGTTCTGAAGGCAAAAGGGGGTCCAACCCGGGACAAGTAACGTATATTAGGCAGTAAATCAAAAAGTTACGAATTGCTGTGAGATTGCGTAGGGTATGCGTATAATAAAATACTGAATATCAAATGTCATTGTGCCATTGTGCCTTTGATATGAGATTAAGTGCTTTATGCAATGTTGTTGTAATATGTGTCACTGTGGTTGCAATTGTCAGCTGAATAACAAATCAGCCATCAGTAAATCTGGACATTTTTAGCATGGTGATAAAGGCATTATTATAAAAGGATTTTTGCCCTATTAAGGCATTTAACGGCTGAAGGACGTACGTTTGGGCTGAGCAGTGTCTGCAACAGGGCTTGACAGAGGACGTGGTGTCATTGTGAGAGTGCACAACCATTGTTAAAGTTCCACATGGCACTTCTGACTCCAGCTAATTAAAATTCCCATTTCACCCTCAATAACACTTTATTATTTGGTTGGGTGGTTTCCCCTTCCACTATGACTTTGCGTGGCAGTACATGCTCTGCTGTATCAGATGGGGTTTAAGAGGTGTAATCTGGCCAGACTGATCCTCCTACTGTGAGAAAAACACATCAAAACAGCACAAATGACTGTGTTACGTGCCCACTGACTGCCACTCAATACAACCACTAATTTACTTAGCAGAGCCAGACACTGTCTAAAGCATCCAGGCTTTTATTTTTAGATTGAAGTTGTTGAAGTCAAGTTGACTATAGGAAAGTATACACATTACCATGTTGTTTGAGTGATATGTAAAATATGAGCATTTATTGATTTATGAATACATTGATTTCAGTGTTGTTGGATTTTTTTAATTAGTCTAGCCAACAATATACAGTGCTCAACATAAATGAGTTCAACCCATTTTGAAAATTAATATTTTTATCCATTTCTCAGTGAATGTAAGTAACACATTTTGGTGCATTTGAACAAAACAGATTTGTTAAATGGATATATTTATTAAAATAATATTTTAGTCACCAAACATCTTTAGAAATAGAATTATAATACATTTAAATTCATGTTAAATATTGAAAAAAAAAATGACAAGCTACAAAATTTCAACAATTTTATAATTTTATTTTTGTTTCTCTTGAATTTTGCATAAATTAACTTAACTTTTTAACTCTTAACTTTTTAAAATATATTTTTGCCCAACATATACATTTGGAGGGCAGCACGGTGGCGCAGTTGGTAGCACAATCACCTCACAGCAAGAAGGTCAGTTGGCGTTTCTGTGTGGAGTTTGCATGTTCTCCCCGTGTTTGCGTGGGTTTCCTCCGGGTGCTCCGGTTTCCCCCACAAGTCCAAAGACATGCAGTACAGGTGAATTGGGTAAGCTAAATTGTCTGTAGTGTATGAGTGTGAATGGGTGTGTGTGGATGTTTCCCAGTGATGGGTTGCAGCTGGAAGGGCATCCGCTGCGTAAAATATATGCTGGATAAGTTGGTGGTTCATTCCGCTGTGGCGACCCCAGATTAATAAAGGGACTAAGCCAAAAAGAAAATGAATGAATGAATATACATTTGGATGTACTAATTTTGGTCTGTTATCATAAGTTATTTTGTTAGATAAGCTCCAGATTTGGCTTCAGTACTCACTAATCTAATGTACAGTATATGCACAAATATAATATTGTAAAGCTTCCTCTAGAAAATATTAACTTAAATGAAAGATTTGTGAGGGGTGCACTCATATGTTGAGCACTGGACATACATAAATACTCTACAATGTAACATTGCACAAAACATTTCATGCAAAATGTGTTTCTGGTAAATAAAATAGCTAATAAAACTGCATTTATGTGAAAAGTGCAAAAGTTTGTTGTAAAAGTACAAAATAATGTGTAGTTCACATTTGCTCCTTTTTGTGATAGAATAATTTAATAATTTTAATAGTTTTATTTATTGAATGATATGAATGAGATTGAATAAGAACTATAGTGTTAGTTTAGTACAACTGAGATATTATTATAAGCTTTATTTATGATATTTGTAACTCTTTATTTGGTTAGGGTTTTAGTAAATGTGTTGTTTTTGGAAATATGTAATATTTCTACATATTTTAAATTTTTCTATATCAAAATATAAACTTGTTTATAAAAAATTGTTATCTTGCTTTAATAAAATGGCATTCCATCTTTTACTAGTAGAGCATAAAACAGATCAATATAAAATGTTTTTCGTTCATTGTTTTCAGACCTTGAATATTGGGAAAGAATCATTTTATGCAAATAAATGCTCTTAATATATGATTTTCTCTTTATATTTTATTTCCATTTATGTTTATTTTAGTAACAATAAAGTAACATTTGGCTTTAGTTTTAGTTAAATATAATAACCTCAATTAGAATATCATGAATGCGTTCATAACAAACTAATAAAATGAGTCATAATAACCTCATCAGTCTTCCCTAGAGTGTTCTCGTGGTCTCACTGTTCAGGCACAATACATAGTTATTTTCCTCCTTCCTCACTCAGTGAAGCAGAAGGTTGTGTGAAGTTCATCTGATTAATTCTGCTGGTGAGCTCTGCAGGAATCTTCAAAGACTTTTAATGGACACCTCTACATACAGCAATCTACATACTCATTAAGACCTAATACTGGTGGATTGCACAGGAGGCAGACACTATCACCACAGACAGCTGCCTCCGTGTTTTAATGAGATCTTCTCCATCTTTCACTGACCATTGCAGAAGTATTGCTCAAAGTATATTTATAGTATATACACACTTTAGTTTAGTTCACAATTCATGCGATTAGCTACTGGCTTATTACCTGCCTATTATAAAGATATTAACTGTTCATTAGTAGTTATAAATGATGATGGTATTCTGCATCCCCAAAACCTAAACCCAACTTCACTGGATAAATATTTGCTTCAGACGGACGCAAATGTTACAACTTACAATATTACAATTTAACCTTTGTGTTGGGGCATTGTGTAGCATGATCGCCTCACAGCAAGAAGGTCGCTGGTTTGAGCCTCGGCTAGGTCAGTTGGCATTTCTGTGTGGAGTTTGCATGTTCTCCCTGTGTTTGTGTGGGTTTCGTCCGGGTGCTTCGGTTTCCCCCACAAGTCCAAAGACATGCACTATAGGTAAATTGGGTAAGCAAAATTGTCCGTAGTGTATGAGTGTGAATGAGTGTCCATGGATGTTTCCCAGTGATGGGTTGCAGCTGGAAGGGCATCCGCTGCGTGAAACATATGCTGGATAAGTTGGTGGTTCATTCAGCTGTGGCGACCCCTGATTAATAAAGCCGAAAAAAGAAAATGAATGAATGAACCTTTGTGTTGCGTTTAAAAACCTGTAACTGCTTTGTGTGAAAAATTCAACTTTTAAATGAAGGAATGTATTGTTTTGACACAAATCAAAGTTCCTTTGAAGGAAAGTATATTCACCCTGTGGCCATATTTGCAACACCCCCCAGGCAGTTCATCCAAGAGCAAAGTCTTATCTAACTGAATGAAGGAATCCTGAAATCTCTGAAACTGAACTCACAATTAAATGACATTATTCAAATCAGGAACAACATCTGAAGTGACCTTACCCATTACTGTTGTTGCTTAAATGCTAATTATATTAAAAATCGTGCTATTTCCAGTATACTACTGCGCATGCACAAAGGTTGACATCATAACTTCCTTTACGACTGTTTCAATGGTAACCAAAAGATGCTGTTTTAAAAAGCAGAATAACCATGTTAGATTCACATATAAAAAGGAAAAGGTCCTTGCTTTAGTATTCAACAACAGTAATTTTTCCATTCGCAAATGCTACTTAATTTGTTATTGCTATGGTGAAAACTTAATATCATACAGAGTTTAACAACTGACTCAGCTAGGCAACGATTAATATAAATGGCAAAGCTGGAAAAGTTTTTTGCTGTTCTTACTATTTTGTTCTTGCTATTCTTTTTCCTTCGGCTTAGTCCCTTTATTCATCAGGGGTCATATCACAGCGGAATGAATTTATCCAGCATATGTTTTACACAGTGGATGCCCTTTCTGCTGCAACCCAGTACTGGGAAACATCCATACACACTCATTCACACACAAACACACTATGGCACAGTTTTAAGTAAGTAAAGTAAGTTTTTATTCATATAGTACCTACACGAGCAGTATGAGATTTTGGACAAATAATACATGAATAATACACAAAAAATACATGCTCAGATTGAAAGAAAAACACTTGGGATTAAAGTGATAGTTCACCTAAACCTCTGTCATCATTTACTCATCCTTCACATCTCACAAACCTGTTTGAGCTTTTTTTCTTTTGCTGAACACAAAATATGATATTTTTAAAACATGATAAACCTGTAGCAATCGACTTCATTAGTATTTGAATTTTTATTTGTATTATACTATGGAAGTCAATGGTTAGGTTTTTTTTTTTAAACATTTTTTAAAATATCATCTTCTGTTCTAAAGAGAAAGGAAACTCAAGGTTTGCAACCTGAGGGTGAGTAAATAAACATTGAGTGAACTATAAACAGAAAAACAACAACAAAAAATTGTCTGTCCTCTGAAACATTGCGTCATTCTTCGTCTCTCCCGAAGATTTAATGTATATTGTGAATACACAGGACTGACAGCATCTTCTGCCAACTCATCGCCGTCATCGTCACAAACTGTTGTTATCTCTCCAAAACCAAATGCAACCTGCTCTTCGATCACTTCACGAGCTAGCAGCTGCTTTGGAGAACCATAACTGCATTACAAAGCGGCGCAGTGCCAGACCCCGGTTGGAAATGGTAGAAGCCACCAGATTGCATTATTTCATTGGAGTTACAGTACAAGGATAAGAACATTCTTTTCCCAAGAATGTAAGGTTATTATTAGATTATTTCTCTGTCCTGGGAGCCATTAATCTTTTCAAGCTGTGACCACAGACCATGCAGATTGCATTTTCTTTCTTTTCTGTGGTATATTTAATTAAATTAATGGGAGAACTCTCCGTGCCCCCCAAAGCAGAATAACAATGTTTGAATTTGACAATGACTCAGTTAATGTTAGAGATGGAGGGAGGTCAAACAAGGTTAGCAATACATGTATGGGCAGTCTTTTTAAAAATATGACTGTTATACATTTTTACATTTTACAGCTTTACAAAAAACACTCTAAAATATTCTTCACTGTAACAATAGTTTATAAGAATCAGGGCAGGCATATTAAGAACAAACTGATGACTCTATTTAAGGATCACATTGCAGCCCCAACATATATTTAATGGTCATTTAAAAAATCTTTGTTTCACAATAATAATTATATATGTATACTTTCATTCATTCAATCATTTTCTTTTCGGCATAGTCCCTTTATTAA
Organism: Danio choprae; assembly: GCA_903798125.1. Lineage (NCBI taxonomy): Eukaryota > Metazoa > Chordata > Actinopteri > Cypriniformes > Danionidae > Danio > Danio choprae. The sequence goes on along the minus strand of CAIGQW010015581.1, from coordinate 14,452,253 downwards.
TCAGGGGTTGCCACAGCGGAATGAACCGCCAACTTATCCAGCATATATTTTACACAGCGAATGCCCTTCCAGCTGCAACCCATCACTGGGAAACATCCACACACTCTCATTCACATACATACACTACGGACAATTTAGCTTACCCAATTCACCTATCTTTGGACTTGTGGGGGAAACCGGAGCACCCAAAGGAAACCCACGCCAACACGGGGAGAACATGCAAACTCCACACAGAAACGCCAACTGACCCAGCCGAGGCTCGAACCGGCGACCTTCTTGCTGTGAGGCGATCGTGCTACCCACTACACCACTGTGAGGCCTATATGTATATATACACAACTATAATGTTTTTAATTATTTAAAATCCAGTCAATTTTTGAAGGAACTGGTCAGAATAAGTATTTTGTTTCCTGTTCTATAAATATAAGCACACTGACTGACAATTATTTCATATGCATTTTTGTTTTATTAAATGTAAATAAATGATGAAAAATATTTCAACCATATTTTTGTTTCAACTTTACACAAGCTAGAAACAAAAGACGCTTTACCTGCATTTAACACTTTACTTGTTTTTTATGCATGTATATACACACAATTTGTACATATTATTCGATGCAGACACCAAACATTTTATTATTATTATTATTTTGTCTTTTTTTTTAACATTTGTGTCAAAGCATATAACTGGAGGATGAAACTGTGAGAGGAAAAATATTGCACAAAAATGTTATTTTTGCCCAGGAATAAATACAATAATTGTAACTGAAGTGTTGTGTGCTTATTCTAAAATTGTGGCTTTGACTGCATGAAATAAGAGAGAGTGCACTGACAGTGTTAAAGGCTACCTTGGCATTTGTGTGCATTCAGAAATTTCAGCCTGATTTCACAAGGAAACGTAACAATTTTTTGAAGTTTTGTAAATTTTGTGGCCAGTTGTATTAAAATGTACGATTTTTAAAAGGAGGTATGGCACCAAACCCCACCCCTAAACCCAACCGTCATTGGGGGATAAGCAAATGAGATTGTACGATTTCATACTGATTAGCCACTAAATCAAAAAATTACAAATTGCCATGAGATCGTGTTGGAAAGTTTGGTCCAATCAGAATCCAGTATTCCAGGAAGCCTCATAATAAGCCAGAGACAGTCAAACCTAATAGTCAGACAGCTTGTGAGTGCAGCACAATCAGTGTGGGTGGAAGCATAATGTCTCAGAACCCCTCTGAAGCACTAGACTGAAGAATGCCATGTTTTTTGTAGCTCACTTTGCCAACTGGATGTCATTTTAGTCCATCCCTTTAGCCTTCGCACGCAACAGAAAACAAGAAAGATGATCATAGCCTTAAATATGATAAAGACAGCAACAGAGGAAACAATTAGTCTTTTTGTTTTCTTCAAGTCGGTTTTAAATTGTGGGTGTACTGTAAGCAGCTTCAAATACTTTTACACATTCATAAACAGAGAAAGATGTGCACATGATTACGGTCTTTACTTCCATACATGCAATAGCATAGAAATTTAAAAAAAAAAAAATCACAACAACCTGAATTAAAATGAACTGTTTACTGATGTTAATCAAATAAATAAATACAGTAGGAACTTCAATAACTCCTGCTGCTGCAAACATATCAAAAGGTCAGGATCCGCACTCATTGAGTAATTGCGTTATATTTCTTATTTCACAATATTTGGGGAATATAACCACAAACACTTCAGCTCAGCGCCTTCCCCAGTGAGCACATCCCATCACACATTGTGTCCTTCCAGTGTTTTTCACCAATCTTTGCTTCAGGTTTTGTTTATTGTCCTTCTAGTGTTTCTAACCATGTCCTCTTGTTACCACAAACAGCCATATGAGAGATTGGTGTCTTGCTGATCTTTGCACATGCGCAGTAGATGGAGCAAACTGGAAATTACATGTTTTAAATGTAATTAGAGCTTAAGCAACAACAATAATGGGACAGGTCACTTCATATTTTGTTGCTGATTTGAAATATGCCATTTAATTGCAAGTTCAGTGAACAGTTTTTGAGATTTCAGGATTCTTTTACTTGTAAGGAACTTATTGTGTTCATGGGCTCATCAGAAATGCCTGTGATTGACTTTAATTATCAGCGCTGTTCTGAGTCAGTGGTGACTCAGATACATGGACTGGAGCATTTGAAAGCCACAATTATCATCTAATTGCTTATATCTGCTCATGGACCCGGTGGAGAAAACTTGCTCTGCAGACACGCTCGTGCCTGGATCCACAAGTATTGCCGAGAAAGGAGGGAAAACATTACTTCACGGACACTGCCTCCGTTTCCTCCCTAGCAATGAAATAGAGGCTCCTGGGTTCTACTCAATCTTTTAGTTACACTAAAGGTAGTTTCAGCAAACTCACAAGCAGTGAATAGTGCACAAATGTCAGCTTTTTAAGTAGCTGGAGACTTTTAATTAATCACACTTGTGTCCCTTGTCATGTATATTACAGTATGTAAAGTATATGCCAGTGTTTCCCAACCCTGTTCCTGTACCAGGTTCTGATACCAAACTGTCCACATCTGCATTGCACCCCTAGAATTGGAGGATGCTGTTGTTTTGTATGGTAGCCACTGAGCCAATCAACCTACTATTTTAACACACATAATCAACAGCCATGAGAACTAAACCACAGTTGTGAATCTTGTATTCAGCAGCTGTTCTAAAACTAGGAATAAAATAGCTTTTCAATTTCAGCATTCAATTAACATCTTCGTTGTCCTCTACTTGATGTGTAGCCAGCAGCAGTTTGACGCCGTCATAAAAAGTGTACCAACACTACGTGAATGTCCTCTCGCACCTCTTCGCCGTGTAGCAATAGTTACTGTCAAGACTTACACCCATCAAACAGAGCCCAAGGCCCGCTCTTCAAATCCCTCCATCCAATTTAAGGTACACTGTTTTTCAATGTATTCGCAGTTACTGGAGAACTCAGGTTGAGATATGCTGTCATGGTGGGAAAACTTTGGACCCTCAATGTTGAGATGGTGGCCAAGACAGCTAGACAACCTTATTAATGTTCCAGTCCTCCGCATGCTGCTGTCAACATGTTTTAGATGTTGTGTACGCTCATATTTTCAAAAACAACAGCTCCAGCGGCGGTGGAGTTGAGGTGGTTTTTAATTAAAATCCAGTTGCATGGAGGCAGTCATGAATCACCTGCCAAAAGGTGCAAAACAGAGGGAAATCTGTTCCATAGACATAAGTTAAAAATAATATTTTATTTTTATTTTCGCCAAAGAAATGTATTAAAAATAACGCAGTGGAGCTGGAAAATGTCAGTCCTTTGAATAAACGCAGCACAAAGAAGTAGTACAGGTGTTATCCAGGAAAATACTTTGACTAATCTTTAATATGTTGGTGGGAGGTAAATAGCTTAGAACAATTTAGAGACTAAAATAGCAAATCCTTCACATATCCTGCAGTACCTTGTTTTATTCAATGGATGCCTTCATTGTGCTTATAAAAAGCAATCTTCAGCATGTGCTTGCTGCCGCTGTGAGCGGCAAAGGAGCTTAAATTAGCTTTTTTTCCCTCCCTACACAATTTCAGTATGGATTCCACTTTAGAAGTTATATGGAACATTTGTAGGGTAAAATCAATTTGTCACACTGCATGGTATTTTCACATAATTTACTGTAGTGAAAGTAAAAATGGTGGGAGTTACAGGAACCATAATGTACTTTCTTCCCATGTTTAGTTTTGTAAATGATAGCTTAAAGTCCTAATGCTGGTCTACAACAGATATCCAAATAGAGCGACAGTCAATTTTTAATGATGTACTGTAAATCTAAGTTTATGTCTTTAATTTTGAAAGACTTTTAAAAGTCAATATGATAGTCAGTCTATGTGTTTTATAATGGTTTAGCCTATTATTGTTCATGCTAAAAACATATGCAATAGAACTTGCTGTTGTCTAATTTACTAACTAACTGCACTTTCAAAGTTATTAGTGTGGCATTTTACTTGCTAATATGCAAGAGTCTGCCAATAAATAAATCTAAAAAGGTATCAATGATAAATCATTCATTTTACTGCGGCTTATTCTCTACTTCAGAGGTCGCCACAGCAGAATGAACCGACAAGTATTTCAGCATATGTTTTACGCAGCGAATGCCGTTTCAACCGCAACCCAGTACTGGGAAACCCATACACTCACTCATTCACACACACACTCATACACTATGGCCAATTTTAGTTTAATTAAACTATATCGAATGTCTTCGGACTGTGGAGGAAACCAGAGCAAGCACCTGGAGGAAACCCCTTGCGAATATGGGGGGAACATGTAAACTCCACACAGAAATGCCAACTGGCCCAGCCGGGACTTGAACCAGCGACCTTCTTGCTGTGAGGCAACAGTGCTAACCACTGAGCCACTATGATCAATCAAATGGAGTTAAAATTATTTTTAAACATTCGACTGATGATGAGATATAGCACAATTTAGCACATAAAATCTGCGATGCAATTAGTGCCTACAATACAGCACTCATTCCCTAAATATATGTTGCATAAATTATCATAATCTCATAAATAATGAAGAGCTATATTTAATTTTATCTCTACATGGTGCCATTCTCTCACCCTTTTTTAACACAACATAATAAAATTATCATCAGATGCCCATGTTTTTTTTTATTTATTTTTTTTAATCTGCTTTTGGATTTAAATCTGCTTTTTTTTTCTAATAAAGAGAATCTGATTGTATTTAAATGTTATGAGGCAATAAAAACTAAATTACGTCTATTTTAATAATACTTTTGCATATTTTATAAACACATATATGACCCCCGAGCACAAAACCTTAAGCTGCAAAGGCAATATTTGTGGGAATAGATACAAAAATACATTGTGTAAAACCTTAAGGGTGATTTTCTCATTATTTAGTTTTTGATTTAAGATTTTTATATAGTTGTATCTCGACCAAATATTTTTCTAATCAAACATAATAAGCATCTTTCAGGTGATGTATACATTCTAATTGCAAAAAAAAAAAAAAAAAAGGAACACTCAAGACACAATGTGGTCCAGGGTCACATATTATAAACAATATATTTTTTAAAGAATTATAAATTTGACATTGGGCCTCACGGTGGCGCAGTGGATAGCACGTTCGCCTCACAGCAAGAAGGTCGCTGGTTCGAGCCTCGGCTGGGTCAGTTGGCGTTTCTGTGTGGAGTTTGCATGTTCTCCCCGTGTTGGCGTGGGTTTCCTCCAGGTGCTCCGGTTTCCCCCACAAGTCCAAAGACATGCGGTATAGGTGAATTGGGTAAGCTAAATTGTCCGTAGTGTATGAGTGTGAATGAGTGTGTGTGGATGTTTCCCAGGGATGGGTTGCAGCTGGAAGGGCATCCGCTGCGTAAAACATATGCTGGATAAGTTGGTGGTTCATTCCGCTGTGGCGACCCCAGATTAATAAAGGGACTAAGCCGAAATGAAAATGAATGAATGAATGAATGAATAATATATTATATGGTTACTGGTTAATGTTTTTATTTGTGTACTGTATTTACATGTTTTTATACCGTATACAATATAATTGTGTTTGTACCCAATGTGAGCCCATAAACATTTAATACAGAAGAAGCAAAAAGGAGTCAGAAACAGATGTCTAGCAGATCAAACACACAGACTGACTGACGGCAAGCAGCAAAGTGCAAAAATATGATGCCAGATCCTGGCATACAAGATAAAAACCTAGGAGACACTACAGACAACAGTGTAGTGCTGGAGCCACTGGTGAGCTTTTTTGGAGAAACACACGTCCTACTTTCCAAACGGGTGGAGTAAAGGAATGCGTCCTCTCCGCTACTGATCTGATAGAGAGCTTTTTTCCATACGCATGGCTGGAGGTCGCTTGAGATTTCCCAAAAAACCCATGGGAGATACATCATCGCATGAGGCGCTCTTTACCAAATTTTTCTGGATTTCTTATGCTGCTCACATTCTCTGGTGCTTTACTTTAAGCGCGAGCTATTAAAAGATCACAGGTGAGCACTGCGAGGGAATGTGAGGGAAATTCAGGTCACAAAATCTCAGTGGAGGCGCTTAAAGCTAAAAGTCTTCATAATGGAATCACGACATCTCATTAAAATCTGAAGCCGTGTTCCATATTATGGAGGAATAAACAAGCAGTAGGAAGTTGAAAATAGATTATACTGTATACATTTAAAGACGGCCTGCTCAAAATCAGACAAGGAGATAAAGCACAGTTGTGAGATTACACTTATTTGAATGAATTACAGGATTTAATTAGCAAATTAATCATTGAATAAATTGTGCATGTGTGAAATACCTTCATCTTCAGCATCTTTCTCTCTAACCATGAAGCTGCGAGTTCATAAATAATCTAAAACAGCAGTGTTGCCTTTTTGTTGCTCGGAAATCTAAAAGCAATTCAGTAGTGAATTGTATTACTACATCACATGGCAGCATTGACAATTTATGTGTTTCTGAATGTTTCTTTGTGTGTGTGTGTGTGTGTGTGTGTGTGTGTGTGTGTGTGTGTGTGTACTGTATGT
>CAIGQW010015581.1:14421031-14441844 GCA_903798125.1 Danio choprae | reverse complement strand
TAATAATAATAATAATAATAATAATAATAATAATAATAATAATAATAATTTATGTATTCTTCAATGAAAAGCTTTGTTATTTTGCACAATATGGAAGAGTCAGCACTCATGGAGCAGGTCTAAATAATGCAGGAGTGAAGTGATGTGATGGAGCTGACAGACCAGGGCAAATGAAAGTACAGTCCTCAATGTCAAACAGACAGTGGTTAGGCAGACAGTATTTATTCAGCCATTGTGTCTCAGCTCATTGTGTGCTGTGAGAGGTGACAAATGTTTTTAAGATTGCCTACTTTAATTCCAATTCAATTTGGGTCTTATCGTTAGCAAGATCTTAAAAAGGAGCCTTTGGGCAGAGTATAGATTTCAAATATAAGGTTTTACAGGGGCCGTGAAGGACGTTTGGATGTCATCAAATGGATGAGTTATAATTTATGGCCTAATTAAATTGCAGAACATTTTCAGCAACAATACAACTGTAGAGAACTGGATCAGCATTCATGAAGAAGGTGAAGACCTGCGGTTAATGATGCGCACAGTTTTAAATCACATACATAACAATAGACTGTTTTAATAGGGTGTACAGCATGTGGACTCTTTCTCAAATATTAGACCACATAAGTAAATGTACATTTAAATGCATGTCTAAAGTTCAACATTTTAGAAACATTACGCTTTGTTTTGTTTTTACTAAAAGAATTGTTATGCTCAACAAGGATGCATTTATTGATTAAAAAAATACAGTGAATTAATGAAATATTATTACAACTATTTTAAAAACTATTTTAACATAATTCAAAATGTTATTTCTGTAATTTTCAGCATCATACTCTAGTCTTTAATGTCACATTATTCTTCAAAAACTCATTCGAAGATGCTGATTTGATACTTAATTTCTTACTACTAATGCTGTAAACATTTTAACAGCTTAATATTTTAATTCAAGTAACATGCAAAAACCTGAGGCAAGTGGTCATCATTCTTTTTAACAATATTACCATTTTAACTGTAATAAAATCTGCCATGGTGAGAATAAGAATCAAAATGTAGTCATAATGTATCCAAAATCACTTCATATCCTGGTATGAATTACAGATCCAACTTCATTCAATAATTCATTCATTCATTTTCCTTCGGCTTAGTTCTTTATTTATCAGGGGTCACCACAGCGGAATGAACCGGCAACTATTCTAGCATATGTTTTACACAGCGGATGCCCTTCCAGCCACGACCCAGTACTGGGAAACATCCATACACATGCACTCATACACTATCCAATTCACCTATACCGCATGTCTTTGGACTGTGGAGGAAACCCACACCAACACGGGGAGAACATGCAGAAACAACACTGAAATGCTAACTAGCCCAGCCAGGACTCATCTGGACCTCATGAGGACCTTCATGCTGTGAGGCCACAGTGCTAACCACTGAGCCACCGGGCTGCCCCAGATATAACTTGAGCACCTCAAGTGACATAAAACATGCAGAATTTAAGAAAAGTTGAATTTTTCATATGGTCGACAGCTCCTGCTCTTCACATGAGATGCTCAGAAGCCTCAGAGAAGAGAAGGTGGACATGTCGTTTGACACATATAGTGCTGAAGAGCAGCTGTGATCTCAATGCTTGTACAGTTCACAACGCATGTTTGCTCTGAACACAAAGCACCAAAGCAGAAAAATAGCTTTCATGTCGGACAAGTCAGTGTCTCCTGTTTTCTGGCAGGCAAGCAGAAGTAAATACTCCTGCTCAAATTGTCTACAGCGGTGGTTTTAGAAAAGAGTTCCTGTTACAGAACATTCCTGTGCGGATTATTCTGGAGTTTCTTTTATCTGAATTGTTTTCAACTTTTTCCAGGACTGGAAAAGAGGTCGTGCAACCAACCAGTTGGCAGAGCTCTGCTATATCCTTAAAAGGTGTAGGTCACTCAAAAATGAAAATAAAAAGTAAATTTACTCACCCCCAGCCCATCCAAGTTATAGGTGACTTTTTTTTAGCCCAGGCTAATTGGAAATGAATATAAAATACTTTGCTCTGGGTATGCATTTTTGCACATTTCAGATGCCAAATCCACTAGAGGGCACTGTACATTTTTGTGAATCTGAAAGAAGTTACTCAGAGCATATTTTGTTGTACATTTCAGATACACAGGCTGTTTCTGTTGCATACTTCAGAGATCTTGCATCCTCGTGTTCTCATGTAAAGTCATCATCAACCGCCAAAGTTCAGTTCCAAAACTCAAGACTGCAAGAACGGAGGACACGTGAAAGTTCTCGGATGGCTTCTTGATATTGAGGATGTGTCGATGCAGACTTGAGCGCAAAACTCCCAGAAGTCTTTGTGGCTGAATAAAGAAGGTGGGAAGTGCAGCATTTTATAAAGATTTATATAGTTATAGAACTTCGTATATCTAAGATCAGAGATATAACTTATTTGTCACAGGAGTTTTTCCTAAATGAGACGGTGAAAGTAAACATTACTATGAAAATCTTTATAAAGGCATAAACACATTAGGGATGTTTATTTGCTGAAATTCGTATTAAAAGTAGTTTTATTTGTATTGTGCAATGTATATTTGTAAGGTCTTTATGCATAGTATATATTGTGAAAAGGGGAAAAATAATAAATAAATTAATAAATAATATAATATAATATAATAAATAAATAATAAATAATTTTCCGTTTAAAATGCATGAATGTCATATGACCATCAGGAAGAAAGCAGCATCTCGCAGTCTCCCGGATTCATTCTTCCAAGGTAACTTCCAAGCAAGAACTGTCTCCACAAGAACACGAGTCCGTTCTCAGCATTCTTGGAATTGAGAAACAGCCATATTCTTCTTGTACACGTTCTTCTTGTACACGGAAAGCATGGCTTGTTGTACAGATTAAGTGAACCACTGACCTAAGCCTTTCCCTTAACCAAACCAATAGTGTTTTCTGAAGTAAACCAACCAAAAAGTGACCACTTACTGTAGTTGACAGACCATTAGTGTATCCAACAGTTGGCTGAGACTAGATAACAGGAAACAGTGATTTAAATAAGGTTCAGTTTTTTTGTTGTTTTTTTTGCACATACTTGTACCAGTTGTTTTTGCTTCATAAGACCCTAATGTATTACTATAAGTGACCGGTATTAATTTTGTTTTGCCAGTAGCCAAAGACTTGTATATGAATCAGCAAGGTTTCCAAGGCTTCAGGAATTTTTTTTTTAAATAAATAAAAAAAAAAAAAAAATTTACATCCTACTGTAAAAAACTTATCTTGGTTATACTGGCGGTGACTACTGTAAATTTACAGCTATTTTTCATTTTGGGGCTAACTAAACCCTCAAAAAAAAAACCTCAAAAAACATTTCAGTATTTTATGCAATGAAAATGCCAATAAAGAACATGTTTGTTTTCATTAAAGAAAATGTCAACACCCTCTACAGTATGCTTTTTCAAGATATTACCTTTAATTTCTACTGAATGTCAAAAGCTCTGTCTTTGAAAGAAGCAATTCTTAACCTAAAACAAGTTGCAAGTAATTCCAGTTTTTGTCATTGTGCTTTTTCTTGCATAATAGAGTGGTCTTCATTGGCTGCATTGACAGCTGAGGCCTGAAATATTTCGGTTTGTGGTTTCAAACATATTGAAAAGACCAATGCAATAGCAAAAGACCGTTCTTAAGCATAAAGACTAGGTTTTAAATTGATATGGTGAAGCAGACACCATCATTTCTGTTCATATCACTGTGTTTAAAAGCATAAAGAAGCCTCTAATATTCAGATATGTTAATGAGTGTTTGTTTTCCAAAAAGGGTAGTAAGTAGTAAATAAATCACAACAACCGACTGGACTGTCTGACCAATCAGAGCAGAGTAAACTCTGAACTCAGAGAAACCAGATTTTTAAATGACACTTTAGGCACTAAGAGACAAGGCTGAAAAAAATGTAAATATTTTTTGACCTCGGATGGATGTATACCTTTGTTCTCTTGTTCATTGTAATTTGTTTGTATCTAGACATGACTTGACTAAGAGACAGTCAAATGGTCTATTTCATCATTGTTCAATAAAAAAAATAAATAAATAAAATCCGCCCTTTGTATTCACGTCCTATAAGAAGGCCTCTATTGAGCGAGCAAAATTTCATTGTGTAGGTCTTATCACATAATGCAATTATGAAATGATTTCTTTGTTTGACTTGGTTCCTAAGCAGTTAAACATCGGCCTGCGTGAGAAGCGCATTAGTCGGAGGGACCCAGGAGGCATCAAAGCGCAATCAACTCATTTAGTGCCCCTGTGCTTGCTGTGTAATTACTAAACCACAGCAGCCAAATGGAGATCGATGGCTGACCGAGAGGCAGAGCGATGAAAACACCGAGCAAGAGAGAAAAGCCGTACGCTCAGCTGCACATCTGAAATACCATGTCTGTGCAATAAAATGTCACAACACGCCGCGGCTGCCGCAAAACAAGATTACCTGATGTCAAAATCGCGAGATACATATACAGCCAGTCACGCAAGGGGGGAAAAAGCTTCAAGCATGGAGGATTCACTGCGGCTCGCACATCAAGCAAAGTCAAATTTGGTGGCGAGAGCTGCAAACGAGGGAAAACGAGAGAGAGAGGGGTAATGCAAGGGGGAATCAAGACAGTATTAATTTCACTCTAGAAGGAGCACTGATGGGGAATGAAGAAGGTTGGTTGGGGTCTTGTGCTGTTAACTAATTTAATTTAAGCAGCTACAGGAAAAAGAAGCTGGTGCAAATCAGTAAGTTGCACCTTTTTCATTCTCATTAGGTAGAACGCATAGGATGAAATTATAGCTAAGGGTGTTGCGGAGCACTGTTTATCATCTCTAGTTTTGTCCAAACACAAAACAGAACTGCCATCTTAGGCCATGTTCATACTTATACAGGTATTATTATGAATGGAGTTTTCACCGCTTTTGTTTCTTTTAATTTCTGTCCACATGAAAATGCAAAAAAGCACTGTGATGCATGTTAAGGGCACGCAGAACCAACAGGCTGCGATAATGACACTTTTATGCTGGATTCACATCAATCAGGGAATTAAAAACATTGCGCACGCTAATGTCATGAGGCGAATACACGGTTGTAGTGTCTACACAACCACACTGTACCCGGAGTTTCAGAAAATCTTCACCTTGGCCAGAGTTTTCAGAAAGTTTCGGTTTTGGACACCTGATACTGCATTTTCGTGTGGACAAACAGCCAAACTGCGTAGAAAAAAAGTGTGGTTTTTAAAATACCCCTGTTTGTGTGGGCAGGGCCTTATATGATATTTATTACACACACACAACTCTCTGAAATACTTGGAAAACTCTGGAAAACGGATTGATCAATCATGACATTCTAAGGTATGTAATCTCCAGTTATTACATGGCTGTCTGAAGTACTTGATTTTGATTGGTCAGTCACAACATTCCAATGTACGTTATTGCCAGATAACAAAAACTGAAATTAATAAAAAAACCTCATCCGGGTACTTCAAGTCATCTTCACAAGCAATGCATATGTTCACTTCCATATATTATCTGTAACACTACTGTTTTTGACTGTTTGGCGCCATATTGTGACTAATTAACATGTAGGGTAATGTATTCTCCATTTAGCCGTTTCATTTCTATCAGCTTTGCACTTATGTTTTGTGGCAAGTAGCCGTGTAAAAAGTGGGATAAAGTACATCCATGTGGTTGCTTTCTCAAAATAAAGCCCTTCAGGTTTATACAAAAGGGTTTTTTTACAACCAGCTGGATGTACTTTATCCCCTACTCAACAATCGTTGAAACTAAAGGTTAAATAAAGCTATAATTATATACATTAATATGTGTTTATCTGTCACTGTTCTTGACAGTTTGGTGCCATCTTGTGGCTGAATAATACGTAGGTTAATGCGGGCTGCTCTCAGCCATTTATTTTCCTCAGGCTTGACGTTCAATTAAAAAAGACAGTAAATAACAGCTAAGATTAACATTTAGCCTCTTCTTGTTTAGTTTTTGTGGCAAGTAGCCATGTAATAAGTGGAATAAATAGGTAGTTGCTTTTGCAGATTAAAGCCCCCGGCCTAGATTACATAATATTTACTATTTAATTCCGCAACATTTTACAGTGACAGAACATGAATGCACATGCAATAATACATTAACTGTGACTTTAATATGAATGAATGATGAGTTAAGATGCGTTAACCAAGAACTAAATTTAATGTCACATTAACACGTTTTAATCAAATGTTACAGAACAACTGATTTGCTCCAATTAATATACATATCATTGATAGTATAATTTAATAATGCTTCAATACTGCAAAAAGAATTTATTTTCATTATCTACATTTTATATTTTTATTTCTAGATCCCATTTGCAGCCTTAACTTATTACTTCAATAATCCCTCAATAAAATGTAATGAATTCAAATGAATAAAAAACATAGCATTACAAGATATTCTATTTTATATATTCAAATGTATTGACATGCATCAACACACAAATACATGTATTGCATTACCCTATTTTTTACCTTAATTCAATAAAATCAGAGTGATTATTTATTTCTTTTTTAGACTTCATAATAGACATTTTATATAGATGGCATCAAGGACTGGTTTGTGAATAAAAAGGGTGTTTTTAACAATTCAGTGTAATGGAAAAGACCTGTGGGAAAAACGTGGGAAACATGACATGCACTTTATCGGTTGGGTCACATATCTGGAGTGACATAAGGGTAGGACTTCATTGAAATATTTTGTTATTTGCAATATATTTATTGCGATAATTTCACCAGATGGATAGAATATCTCCATATGTGCAGATTCATTATTTCAAAATGATTAAATTATTAGAAACTAGTACAAATTAACTTTAAACAAGATTTTTAGAGTTAAAAAGTGCTTTTTCTGCTACTGTTGTTTGGCAAGTCTTATTGGCAGTTGGTCACATATTTCAAAATCGTTTGTATAATGACACTTGGCAGACTTCACTATTAGCTACAAGTGTTTATGTTTCTTATGCCTGAATGCATTGAACACTTGAAATGTTTAAAAGTGCAGCATGTAGGTTTGACACCCAGTGGTTGAACTAGGCATTGCATTCCTGGATCAAAACACACACAAACACAGGTTGCCAGATTGACGAAATCAACAGGCGTGTGCCTGACTATCGAGCATAAACGCTGATTAAAGGCTGATTTAAACCATGTTCTAAATAAAAGGCACGGTACGCGATAGAAGTAATATTTTCATATTAAAAGGAGTTTTTGTCCTAACCAACACCTGGAAATCATATTTTAGAAATGGTTTCTATTTTTTGCAGCTGAACACAGAAATCTTGACAACATGATCACCTCAGATACACATCATGTGCTTTATTCAGTGCTAAATGCTAACAATGTAAGTTTGAATGCCATTTTACATGACATTTATTGCCATATACTGAAAGCGGCAGCAGATAGTTTCACCTCAGATCTTGAAAATGAAATAAACCGGTTGAAATTGAACTTTAGAAATGTGAAATAATGCAAACCATATACTGCATCAGTGATTTAGCATCTACATTTAATAATGTTAAAGAGGTTTAATATGTATTAATTAGATCATAAACCTTACCATTTCGAGAGTGAGTGCATGTTCTGTGCTTCTGAATGGCTGTATTTAAATTTCTGTCATGTTTCGTCTGGTGCAAACAGCCAAATTGCTTATCACTGCAAATCTCATCACTTATCGTGTTGTTAGGACATGGGTTTACTGCTCACTTAATGTTTACATTCGTAATATTTATATTATTTACTAATTGATAACCTCGTGGAACTCTGAATCTGCGTCTCATTAAAGAGTCTGCTTCTGTACGCCGGAGGTCACATTTCAGTCACGAACACATGCTTTGAGAGGCTTTCTGACTGAATGAATAAGCTGTTTTCCAACAAGGCAACCCAAGTGCTGAAATATAATTGACTAAAGTGGCAGTGGGCGGGTTAAAAGACCAAAACAAAGACAGCCGTTCAGGCACGTAACACATTTCCAAAGCAGAATATTTGACTTCAGCATTGTTTTTCAGATAAACAAGAATGTTCACTTAGCATGTTTCTTAAATATCTGCAAACATATTATGGTATTTTTATTCTTTAGAAGAGTCAAAAACGTACATGCAGCACCTTTAACAGAAAAATCTAATGCAAATTATAAACTTTAAATCCAATGGTTAAACTTTGCCATTAATCTTCAAGCTCCTGGTCAACAATAACCCATACATTGAAGATCCTGTGATGTGACTATTCCAGATGTGCGATATTGATGCTGAAATGATATATTGTGCAGCCCTGCATCATAAAAAAAATAAATTAATTAATTAATTATAATGTCAGACTATTTTTTGGGTCTAACTATCTTTTTAAAGTAGATAATTGCCAACCTCTCCAGATCGACTGACAGTTTGAGGCGAATCAATGAAGGGAAAACACTAGAGGAGTGATCAGCAAGAAGGGGTCGAAGAACAAAGGCTGAGAAATTACTGCCAAATCCTCCATTCTTCATTTCCTGACAGCAATTCATCCCCTCTCGTCTCAGCCTTTTTGGCAGGATCTCACATTTTCTCGCGGCAGTAATTTCCTTGACCTTTGTCTCTGGCAGCACAATTTCATCGTCCTCCCTCCAATATCACAGAGAAACATCAGCGGGGTTATGCGGTTGACAAAGGGGCCAGAACATAACAAGCACTGCCAAACTCCTAGACATGAACTCAGCAGTAAGAGAGAAAAATCAATAGTGGTCCCAGTGTTGCTGATCTTTTAAACGATGCGGCCTGATGGGGGATGTGGGTGCTGAAGGGGAACTGTGGATCCTCCGTTGTTGACCTCATGAGCGACTAGCATTGAGGAGTCAGTGGGGTTACGCTAACACACAAACACAGCAGAGTCACCTTTAATGTGTCCTCCTCCAGTGCACAGAGCCCTGCGTTAAAGGCATCGGCAGGGGAGGCGTTATAATACAAACTGTTGTTCACGGACTAAAACAACCCAATGAACCTGCTGAGGATTTTTGGAGAGGCAAATCAAGCGTTTAACCCTACAAAGAAGTCTACAGCATCTTATTTTAAACACAAAACCTTAAGGCCTCAAATATTTATCTAGATATTTTCCAAGTGTTGTTATTGGAGAGAAGATTTTTCAATGCATTTTTCAAACATAATAGATTTAATAACTCATTTCTAATAGCTCATTACTTTTGTCTTTGAATTTATGACAGTACATAATATTTTACTAGTTATTTTGTGAGATATACTATTATTCAGTTTAAAGTGCAATTTAAGTGCTTAATTACTAGAGCTGGCCATTTAATCAAAGGCGATATTCAGGCACATTTTGTCAGTAAAGCGGGCTCTGTATTCAGCTATAAATTTACAGCAACTGCTTTCAGATCAGTGACAAGCTACACAAAAGATAGAAGAAGATTTAATGGACGCAATCCTGAAATCAAAGAAAGTCACTTCTCAATAGCGCCATCCTATTTTATGCAAATTTTGGAATATTGCATAAAAAATGTTATGTTAATGGAAACGCCAAACAGAGGCGCCGCTTGTCAACAAACTACCCCCCTTGCTCCCAAACTCTCCCAATCCCCGGTTTCCAACTCCCCCAGTCTCCAACTACACCACAACCAATATATATCCTTTATATCATTTTGCCTAGACCAAAGAATTGCGCATGCATTTAGAAAATAATGCACTATAGAAAAACGTATGCGCACAACTGTGTACGATAAACTTTCTATTCAAAACAAACAAAAAAAATGTGCACAGACTACACATTTGTGAACAAATTCCAGCATCCGCATCAAAAAAAGTCACGTGATTTTGTTTTGACAGGTCACATGATGTTAATGGATGCAATGGAACAGCATTAATGGACAAACCAGTGGACCGACGAGATTGTAAAACATCTGAAATATTGTTTTGGTCATTCTGTCTCCAGAAGAAAAACAGTATAAAAGCAAATGCTGTGAAATAATTGCTGTGTTAAACATCGATTGAGAGATATATTTTAAAAGGAATGATACATTTTTTATACATAAATTTGCCTTCAACTGGATTTGAATAAAATGGAATGACTTGCAAAATGAAATAAAGAAGTTGCTGTTGACTAATTCTACTATATATTACAATCATGGATAATACAATATTTTAATACAACAATACAATACACTAGCCTTCATATACAGAGTACATATATTTGATCCTGCTAAAGATTTTGGAGAGGCAAATCAAGCTCTTGACCCTATACAGATGACTCTATCATATATTATACACAAAATTCCAAGGCCCCTGACATGATAAAAACTGTTGAATCAGTTTTCATCTTACTGGCCATTTAAACCTTTTTATAGCAAATAAAACATATATGTTTAGAATTAGTGGTGTTGTCTGAGATCTGAGAGTTTTGGATCCTCGTCCTTCGTATGGATCCTCGTTTGTATATTTGTAGTCCTAATAATCGAACGAATTGCACAATTAACGTTAAATGTTCCACTGTGTTAGTGGTGCTGTCGGAGATCTGAGATGAGTTTGTTTATTTTAATTTCCTGGTCGTATGGATCCTTGTTTGTATATTTGCAGCCCTAATAATCTGATGAATTGTACAAT
This sequence comes from Danio choprae, assembly GCA_903798125.1. Classification (NCBI taxonomy): domain Eukaryota; kingdom Metazoa; phylum Chordata; class Actinopteri; order Cypriniformes; family Danionidae; genus Danio; species Danio choprae. The sequence continues at coordinate 14,431,207 of CAIGQW010015581.1, read as the reverse complement.
TACCGTTAAATGTTCCACTGACTCTAAAAACAAAGCAGCTGGGTTCATCGCCTTTTGGGGTCCCAGACACATGTCTGTGGTCTGCGTTATTTGCAGTGCATTTGTGTATTTGCATGCGCGTGTTGCATTTTACTTGCAGCGTGTTTGAGCTCTCACTGCCACCTTACAGGCAGTGATATTAAAAAATGTAAATTAAAAAAAGTTTCCATTGCAGTTTAGCAAAATATTCCTTTTTCAAATTGCCTGAAAATCCACTTCAAGTTAGTGTTTTTGCAACATACTGTCATGCACTCGCTGGGTAACATGAAGCACAGGAACACAGGATATAACGAAACACGAATTTATTTACTAACACTTACGGAATACAGGCATTGGATGAGACAGGACACGTAGACTGGACAACGAGGTGAGACAATACAATACCGGACAACGAAGGACACAAACAGAAGGGTATAAATACAAGGGGACTATGATTAACTAAGAAGACACAGGGGATGAACACAGGTGAAACTAATGAACACTAACGATGGCGGGAAACAGAAAAGCACATGGACACGACAGAACACTGACACATACAGGTGTGGAAGGTTTTGCTAAACATTTTCCATTAGACATATTCTATTCTAAATGAGATTATTTCCAATAGATATTTTCAAATCACAGTTTCCGTTTGCAAAATGTGAAGGGTGCTGTGATCATAACAGATAAAAATACTGTGTACTCCGAACCCTGCATTAGTTATTGACTGTAATATAAAAATGCCCCTCAGACTGTAGTATTAATATGAATTTAACATTCTTTCAGTGTTCATCTTATTGCAGTTTTTTCCCATTTAGTTCTCAGCAGGTCACATAATATACAGGTAAATCATCTAATCTCAAATAAATGTTTGATACACAACTGCACACTGCCTCTTTCACTTGCACACCAAGAACCAGTTTGAAATCATATGCAGTGCTCAGCATATATGAGTATATACCCCATTTTGAAAATAAATATTGTTATCCATTTCTCAGCGAATATAGGCAGTGTATTTTGGTGCAAAACAGATTTATTAAACAGATATATTTATTTAAATAATGTTTTAGTCACCAATCATATATTACAATTAAATTCAAGCAAAATATTGCAAAAAATTTTTTATCTTGATTTTTCCTCTTTTTTAAAATTTGTATTTAATATTTTTCTATAACATATAAATTTGGATGTACTAGTTTTTGGACCGTTATCGTAGGTTATTTTGTTAGATAAGCTCCAGATTAGGCTTCAGTACTGACTAATCTAATGTTTATGCACAAATATAATATTGTAAAGCTTCCTATTAAAAATGTGTATTTAAAAGATAGATTTGTGAGGGGTGTACTTATATATGCTGAGCACTGTAAATGTTTTTTTTAAATGTTTTTTACTTAAGGAGTAGGGTTGCAATAATTTTCCAAATAGCCAACAATTACTTTAGTGTGGTTTGAAAATGGCAGTGTGTCCAGAGGCCATACTCTCTTCAGCTGAGTGTGCTGTTACTGTTATCCTTTAACTCTGGGTTTTTCTCACTGACTGACGGAGGGCAAACAGACTGGAAGGGTCTCAACCCGGCCTCCGTTTCTGACTGACAAGCTATGTTTTCTCTTCACAATCTGCCAAGGGATCATCCCAGTGTTTGCTCCAGTAAATACAGATGACTTTGGAAATGGTTTTCCTTCTGTCAGCACTGAAATATTAGTCCCCAAACAGGTATGTACACAGTAGCATACTTCGTTTTTTGTGTCCATCTTAATTTTGAATATACAGTTTTGAAATGTGTATATTGTATTGTGAAGTGCTTTTAAGTTTGACAAAATGGGATAAGGAGAAAATAAGAAAGGACTTGTATCCATCACAAACTAATTAGAATGAGAAAAGTGTGGGAATATATCGCTTAAGATAGCTTAGTCAAAAACAAAGGCTGTTTCATAGGCTTTTATAAAATATCAAAAGTTAAAAGTCCATCTATAAGCCCAATGACGAAACTAACAGCATGGTCGAAGGTTAAATGCATGTAAGCCTTTTCTAGTGCTTCTGAAAATAATTCTGTTATTTATTCGAATTTATTTATATTTGTTTTTCAGCTCCGAATTTAATCTGACTCCAATTTTAAGTGACCGTCTGAAAATTTAGACTGCATTTCTAACTGTAAGAACGGATCACATTCACCGTTTATGACTCAATTTAGAGTTTTTGATTTATACCTGATCCCATACTCTTGTTATAAATTCAATAGGGACCAAACGCTGCTGGAGTTCCACGCCACAGGATTGCTTTCTTCTCACGGACACCATCTTGACACTCTGAAGTTAATCAGAGGATGCAGGGTTAACTAATACCCAATCAGTCCAGTTGCCTCCTGCTCACTCGTACTAAAAGAGTAGTTCATTTAGTCATTTGCTAATATGCCAACACTTAATAACTAATCATTAATCACTAATCATTAATCACTTGCTAATATGAGTGATTAAATGATTAAAAGGCCTTCATGCTGCCGTGCCACACTGCACCATACATTCAAATGCGCCTTAAAAATCCATAAAATCATGTCACAACATAATGGTAGCGCAGACTCCACATAATCTACTGGATAGAAAAGATTTCAGGAGAATTAAGAATGAATCAAAACGTAACACTTTATTTTCCAGATGAAAGTATATCATGCCAATTGCAGAATCAAATAATAAAAAGCCAATTCAGAAATGTACAACATCAATTACTCAAAGAATCATTTATACACCACTGCTTTAATACAAACAAATATGATGTGTAAACTGTGACATGTACATATGAATTATGTGTTCGTGTCTGTAAACAAAAAACAACAACAACAACAACAACAACAACAACAACAGCAATGTAAGTGCAGGATCGTATATGTGCAGACTTGTAGAATTTCTTTAGAAAGCGACATTGCCATCTACATGCCTGGCATAATACAGCATTTTTTTTTAATGAGCTTTTTTAATAACTTTAGTTATTTATAAAAAAAAACACACTTTGCAATATAGTTTAACATTTACAGACCCTAACATAACCTTATAAAGTAGCCTAATTAAGATACAAGTCATTTTTTTTTGTCTGAATTACGTCTAAACTAGCATAGGCTACCGTCTAAATACTAAAAGTCGTTTGTGACCATTAGCCAAGTATTTACATTCATAATTTTTACACTGTCATGTGACTTACTGCATCAGTTGCGTCGATTGACTGTCATTCACAAATCTTTTCATGGCTTATTGGATAGTAAAGTGCATGCATGATCCTGGATCTGTCACCATCTGTTTTAGGAATACGGTGAAATCTGACATGCTACTATGTCACACGTTCATGTCTGTAATGTTGGAAACATAAGAACAGCTTCTTCTTAACAGCTGCTCGCAATGATTATGTTAATTGTAATTGGAGCAGAGCGAAAGGCAAGTTTAACCCTATAAAGCCTGACGCATGAAATAAATGTGGCATTTATGATCATTTGTTGACTCTTCTTTGACAAAACTTGAATAAATAAATAGAAAATACTTATTAAAAATATTAAATAATAATTACGATGATAATCGAGGTTTTTTTCCGTTTAGTAACACATTCAATTTTTTAAAGAATTATATTATGAATTATGATATGCTAGAATATGGAGCTTATACTATATAGCTTATATTATAATATTTTTTTTAGTCAGATGACCAAACTAAGCACAAATGCCGTTTGGTGCTGCTATTTACATGACCAAAAATTAAGTTGGCATTTTGATAGTTTGATTGCTAATCAATGATATATAACCACATAGGCCTACTGACATAGAATGCCTATACGCTTCAGTTGTATGACTCCCAAATATTTAGTTGTATGATGATATATAGGGGCAGCACAGTGGCGCAGTGGGTAGCACAATCGCCTCACAGCAAGAAGGTCGCTGAGAGTGTATGGATGTTTCCCAGTGATTGGTTGCAGCCGGAAGGGCATCTGCTGCGTAAAACATATGCTGGATAAGTTGGCGGTTCACTCCGCTGTGGCGACCCCAGATTAATAAAGAGACTAAGCCGAAATAAAAATGAATGAATGAATTAATTAATGAATGAATGATATATAAGAAAATATGTTGTTTGTATTGAAATATTAGTCAACTACTGCAACTACAAAAATCTATTGCCAAGTTCACTTTCAAAAAGTTCAAATGATTTTACAGCAAAAGTTTTCTACATTGAAGGTGGATATTTTTATTGGTAAAAAGTAAATCTGTCAATCAGACAACAGAAGGTAGTAAGTATAGAGTGTTTTCAGGACACATCAGTGGGTTATATTGGAGGCACAGAACGTAAAAAAATGTCACTGAACCAAACTAAATTGCGTATTTTGCTGATTATTGCTGCTGAAATTAAACAATTACTGTCATCTTTTGGGCTGTAGTAATCGGTCAGACCAGGAAAAACAGAGTAGGGCTGCCAAACGTTATAACCAATCAAAAAGAAGAAAGAAAAAAACTGTATGAGGAACAAAAGGTATTTGTGGATGGTCAAACTGAACCATTCAACATTAGTGATTGCTCTTATCACTTCCAGTACAGTAAGTCAAAAATTAGGGGAATATTTTAATTTATACTTGTTATATGATTTGCTCTGAATTTAGTGTCAAAATATTGCACCCTTTTCTGCTTACTAACTCCTTCTCTGTATGATTTAGCAGCTTCCACACATTTTTTCTGTGATTTAAGCAGCGTAAATAGGCAGAACAACAAATTCAGAAGTATTTAGATCTAGTGTTTACATTTGGTTATCACTAGTATGGCTGTGCATACTGTATGCGTAACCAAATCTTGATGTAAGTGCAAACTCTCTACATTGTGTACAACAGGTTCTTCTTCAAGGTTTTGATCATTCTGATAATTTAGGGGCCTTAGAAGTTCGAATATTACATTATTGAGAAGTACTTGGTTGGTTGCAGCCAATCAAACCCTCACACTTGCCATAATCATACACAAGAACCATCAGACTACTTACCACTTACTTTTAAGGGATAGATCACCTAAAAATGAACATTAACTCATTGTTTACTCACCCTCAAGTGGTTTCAAACCTTCACAAGTTTTTTTCCTTTTCTGAAGAACACAAAAGAAGATATTTTGAAGAATGCTGAAACCCTGTTACCACTGACAAAAAACAAATACTATGGAAGTCAATGGTTACAGGTCTTCGACATTTTTCAAAATATTATATTTTGTGTTCAACAGAAGAAACTCTTTGAGTAAAAGGCGAGCAATCAATAACCGAATTTCCATTTTTTGTGAACTACCCCTTTAAATACACAGGCATTTGTTTTTTATTTGATTTTTATCTTTCATCTTCTCCTTTGCATCACAATTCATCAAGCTCTTTTATTATTCCTCCGGGTTGTGTGTAATGTGAAGCGCTCAGCAGTGTTAGTGCTGCAGGTCTGAGTTATTCAGCCGCTGGCTCTGATAACCTGCAGTGACAGCCTGCTAGTGCCCCCCTGATAACCATAGAGAGAGCCGGATAATGATGACCCACACACCATGCATCTCGAAGACAGCAAAATCTCCCTGAGACAGAGAGACAAAGGCCTTCCTGTCGATTTCTGTGAACTTACAAGAGGAACGAGACACCTGCTGCTGCTATTCAGTGATTACATTTAATTTTCATACGATGCCAACGCTGAAGTAATTGTTGTCCGGTGAGACACAATAAAGCTGGATAATATGTTTCTCTATCTGGACTCCAGCCCCTTTCCTTCAGTGCAGCAGAAGTTAATCCACCTTGGTTGAATGATGTTGAAGGTCGCGGCAGGAGCTTCTCTCTCTATTTAGCATCAGAGAGACACTGAATTTGTCTTTATCAGGCTAATGCAGAGCTGCAGTTTCCAGGCCTCCGGTGATGCAGTGTTTCCTTCCTGTCTTGAAAAGTTTACACTCATTTACTGTAAGCTTAACGTACTGGGCATTTTGAAAGATGAAATGAGTAATCTTTGAGAAGACAAATATAGTGCAATATATCGAAAACTATCAACAATACAACAATGCAACTGTATTATTGTAATATTAATACAATCTTCTGAAACAATAACGTGGTAAATTACAAAAGAGCAGGTCCATGGTGTGATATAAGACAATAGATAAGATAAAAATTAAAGAAAATAAACTGTAAAAACATCAAACAACTAAATGTTAGAAGAACAAAAATATATAAAGTCAAGCCCAAAATTATTCATACAACAAAATTATTCATACAATTATTCATATATTGAATTAAGTTGGTGGTCTAATTCTCAAACCTGGGCTTAGTTTATAGTTAGTTTACAGAAATCCCCTCATGGGGTTATGTGCTATGAGTTTCTTTCCTCAGTTGGACACAAAAAGAAGATATTTTGAAGAATGTTGGTTGCTGATACCCATTGGAAAATACTATGGAAGTAAATGGGTCCCAGCAACCAACATTTTTCAAAATATCTTCTTTTGGGTTCAACAGAAGAAAGACACTTTTGCAGGAAATTGATTTTTTTATTTTTTATTTTGAACAAGTGAAGGGTGAGTAAATGATGACAGAAATGTCCTTTTTATGTCAACTATCCAAGATGAATCAAAAATAGGTGTTCGCAATCTGCCAAAATATACTTTTATACTTTAGTTTAAAATGTCAAATGAAGTGTTATTTTGAAACTTCACACAATGCTGACTGGTACTAACACACAAATACAGCCCAAATTATCATCTTTTAAAAGTTGGAGTCAAATTTGGGCCAACTAAATGAATTATTAGTGATATTTTAAAATTGTTATGTAGTTGAATCTGCTTGATTTTGTAACCATCATTTACATTTTTTGGTGAAATTAAATTATTTCAGGAATTCTCAAGGTCTTAAATTTTGCATGAAGGCAAATGATATGTCTGGTGGAATCCAGTATTTTAATTAACAAATGATTTACCAAACATATCTGTTATTGAACAAAACAGGAGACATTAACCCTGAACAAATGTCTGGTATATATAAAACAAATTGATTTGCATATATAAGAAATATTACAATAAAAGCATCTGTTAAAAACAACTTCCTACTGTTTTGTGAGCTCATCTAAAGTGACTATGCTTTGTAAATCCCTTATAAATGACAATTAAAGGGTCAGTTATTATATACTAAACAGAAAAAAGGAAATAAATGACAAATAATATTTTACAAAATATAGACAGAAAAATGAAATTGCATCAAATAAAAATAAATATTTGCAGTCTTATCTAATAATACAATTGTTGTACAGTATAAACATGCCTGAATAACACGTGGCACAATATAACCATTTTTGTACACAGAGCAAATTTGATAAAACATCAGCAATATAATTAACAATATAGCAATATGATAAAACATTACAGTCATTCAGCGAAGTTTAAACTGTACAAAAATTGTATTGTTTACATACTGACATTGAGTAGCTACTTTATGCCTGAAAACGTATACATGCCATGCGTAATGTAATATAAACAAACAAAAGGTTGAGTATATTGCTAATTAAAAATTATTAAGTCAAAAAGATATCGTTACACGGATCCAAATCCTTCACAGAATTACTTTTATTATTTTCGACTTTGTTTTTCGGAAATCGCGTACTGCACCGTTAAGAGTATTGAATATGGCGGCGTTGCTGTGGTTACTATAGAATGTTTTTCTCGAGGAGAAACGGTAGTTTTGACGTCAGCAGTAAATGTCTGACCACCGCCGGCGATAGAGGTATGTAAAGGTCTTCATAAAAGTATACATTTCGGTTATTATAGATGGTTGTAACGTGCTTTTGGTAAAGGACTATATTTCTCTGTAATATAATTGAAGATTATTATTAGTTTTGGCCAGTTTATTCCGCTGTGGCGACCCCTGATAAACAAGGAAAGTGAGTGAGAGATAATCGTTTTTTAAGGTTTATCGGTTTTAATACTATATTGTTTACTATATTTATGACTATATTGTACTAGATTACTATATTGTCGACTTGACAATTTTAAGATGTTCAATATATACAGTTGTAGTCAGAATTATTAGCCCTCCTGAATTATTAGCCCACCTGAACTATTAGCCCACCTGTATATTTTCCACCAATTTCTGTTTAACAGAGAATTTTTTAAAACACATTTCTAAACATAATAGCTTTAATAACTCATTTCTAATAACGGATTTCTTTTATCGTTGCCATGATGACAGCACATAATATTTGACTAGATATTTCTTAAGTACTTCAGCTTAAAGTGGCATTTAAAGGCTTAACTTAACTATAATAGCTTAACATTAATTAGGCAAGCCATTGTATAACAGTGGTTTGTTCTGTAGACAATCGAAACACATATATTGCTTAAGAGGGCTAATGATATTGACCTTAAAATAGTGTTAAAAAAATTAAAAACTAAATTATTCTAGCCAAAATAAAACAAATAAGACTTATAAGAAATATTCTAAAAAGATATTACAGAAAATACTGTGAACAATTCCTTGCTCTGTTAAACAAAAGACAAAACAAAAAACAAAAATTCATAGGAGGGCTAATAATTTTGACCTCAACTGTATTTTCATTCTAGTTTGTGTATTGTTATCTTCTTTAGTATTTATAAGTTATTTGTAGAATGCCATTGGTTGTGTTGTCATGTTGGTAGACGGATAGACATAGTTTACATAAATAGATTTAACATTTGCAGATTGTTATTTGTTATATTGTTAGATAAATTGATTTGTTATTATGTAAGGTTACCACTCATTGCATATTACTGTATGTCTATTATAAGATGGCTGTTGTATTATTTATTTGTAATTTATGCTGTTGGCCAGTTCAACATTTGTAGTTTTTTTAATTGTTATTTTAGAGTATTTTTACCTGCAAAAATGTATTTGTTATTTTTGCAACAGAATCAGCCTGGAGACAATGATAGATGAAACAAGCATGCATTTATTGAACAATATGGTTGATTTCCATAAAATGATATTAGGAATAATTAATGACTTGATATCCTTCCCTTGTCTTTTGCAGACTGGAGTGGACTGTATAGAGAAAAACGGGAATCACACACCTCAGCAATGACTGGAAACTGCATGGATGGATGTGCTTCCAAGATGAAGAGGGTGGTTGTGGATGGATGGGTGGATGTCCTTCCAAGATGAAAGGATGGATGGATGGATGTTCTTGCAAGATGAAGGGATGGATGGATGGATGGATGGAAATCCTTCCAAGATGAAGGGATGGATGGATGGATGGATGGATGTCCTTCCAAGATGAAGGGATGGATGGATGGATGGATGGATGAATGTCCTGCCAATATAAAGGGATGGATGGATGAATGAATGTCCTTCTAAGTTGAAGGGATGGATGGATGGATGGATGTCCTTCCAAGATAAAGGAATGGATGGATGGATGGATGGATGGATGGATGTGCTTCCAAGATGAAGGAATGGATGGATGGATGTCCTTGCAAGATGAAGGGATGGATGGATAGATGGATGTCCTTTCAAGATGAAGGGATGGATGGATGGAAAGATGTCTTGTCTGTAGCAGGGGTTTCTTTTTCAGCTAATAGACATACAACAGGCAGAGAAGGGAGATTCACATGAGGATCAGTGGAGATTTATCTGAAGAATGCTGGAGAACAGCTTGAGCATTGCTGGAGCTCAGCCAGCAGGTAGGGCCTTTTAGGGCTGTTTTTGTCTTTTGCAGATTGGAGTGGAGCAGAAGAAGGAAACTCACAAGAGGATCGGTATAGATATGCTTGAAGAGCTGGAGCTCAGCAAGGAGGTAGAACTGTTTGAACAGATTTAACAATGGAGTTAACTTCCAAAGAAAAGTATTAAGATTAATTAAACACTTGATATCTTTCTCTTTGGCAGATTGGCATGCAGAAACAGGGAAACACACCTCAGCAATGACAAATGCATCATTATAAATGAGGTACTGTCTTAAATTTGTAAGCTGAATGAAGGATGCCCTTCCAAGAGGAAGGTATTAGTGGTGGAAATAGATTGCTAGATAGATCTCTTTTCTGTGGCAGTTATTTTATTTGCAGGTAATGGACACACAACAGGAAGAAGAAGGAGAATCACAGGAGCATCGGTGGAGATATGCTTGGAGAGCTGGAGCTCAGCATGGAGGTAGAACTGTTTGAACAGATTGAAC
>CAIGQW010015581.1:14352514-14376031 GCA_903798125.1 Danio choprae | reverse complement strand
TTGGTAGCCATTGACATCCAACAAATATTATGGAAGTCAATGGCAACTGGGTTTCAACATGCTTTAAAATATGTTTTGTGTTCAACAGAAGAATGAAATTCAAACTGGTTTACAACAAGTGGAGTGAGATAATTGCTAAATATGAACATTTTTCACTTTTGTGTGAACAATCCCTTTAAAAAATAAGGAATGAATGGATTCTTTATCAATGTATGATGGCTGCGTTCACACACTGCCAACACACATTTATGTAAAAGTGGACTTGTGCATAATAGGTGCCCTTTAAAGCTATTAGGTTCGAACTGTAAGCTGGAATCAGGAAAGCGAATGTAAGAAAACACCCAGAACTTAATTGGATGTAATTGGCGGGTGCAGCAGGCAGACTTGAACAAGTGATGAGGGCATTTAAGCTGCGCCACGTTTGAGACTCAGTGTTTCTCCAGCTCCTGCAGAGCTCAGCTTTCTAGTGAGAGAAGGAGGACAGACTGAGGAAGTGGTAATTGGATCCTCCCTGTCCTGTCGCCTAGGCATGTGTAGCAGTGTGGCTGTGCTTTATTTAGATCCTCTAGGCAAACAGTCTCAGTTCTCCCATTGCCAGCAGCAACCGCAGAGCTTGTGAGAACAAACCACTCCTGCCCATCTTAAGCTCATTGGCTTGCAGAGCAGAAGTTAGCTCTCTGCAACTGCACTGCACGGCAGCCATGCCATTATATTATGGACTAATGAGGCTGTGCTGACGTGCTAATTAAAGCTGGCTGCCTGTGCAGTACAGTACGCTTGGGATATGGCTATTTTTGATCGTGTAATGCAACTACATTAACTACTCTTTAATCATTATTTACTTGCAAAAAGTAAACTTTGGATTTGTATAGTTGAATGCACATCCTTTAAAAGTTTACCTTTTGATGGCATGCTCAAAGTTAAGTAGTCATTTGCAGCAGAAAGATTAATCCTCGTCCAGTGTCTGTGATTTTTTTTGCAACAATATTGTGGCGTGCTTAAAATGTCTTTGTTGTGTGAATCATTTCATCCACTTACACATGCACTCTTCAACAGGCATTTTCCAGACTTTAGGATATTCTGGCTGCAAATTCTGTGGAAATCTTTGGGAAAAGGTCTGTGGAAAAAAGCATAAAAAATTGTAAAAAATTCAAAATAATTAATGAATTTAAATAAAATATACAATTAAATATAACGATTAAAATATAAATAATAAATAAATTATAATGATAAAAATATGTGCAAAATATGATTAAACAAGATTCATAAATAATAAAAACAACAATAAATCAAATAAATCAATTAAACATCCAAATTTGATTAAAACTAATCAAAATAAATCTGATTTATACAAAGGAAGTAAATGCATAAAATGTATAATAACAAAATAACCTAATCACATTTTAGACCCTAAAATCATAAAATGATTAAAGTATAAATTGATTCTTTATAAGAAACTAGATGCATTTCACAGTTCCCTTGCATGATCATATTTTGGAGGATCCATGGCAAGCCTTGCTGTAGTGTAACATAAAACCATAGTATAGACAAGGAGAGGACCAAGAATAAACACAAGCAGCAGGCCATTAAGAAAAAATAGGCAATTTATTGTATGCCGATGTGCTAGCAGATGTATCTCACAAGTGCTTCGTCTCAGGGTAAAGTCAAGCGAAACAGAAATAAAAAGGTTGTGCGCTGTTCTCCAGTGTGAGCGTGTGTATGTCACACTCGGTGTGTGTCCCGCAAGTTTGTGTGCGTCCAGCTGCCAGACTCTGTTCTGCTGAGCATCAGTATGACTGACACTCTGGGGAACCTGGAGAAAAAGATAGAAGAGAAGATCAGCACAGACACATACTGTACACCGACACTGGAGAGGTAAGACTGGTTATTAAGCACAGACTGAATGTCAAACTTTAATATGCAGCTTATTAATTATTGATATACAGAAGAAGAAGATGCCCAAAACATTAAAAATTGAAGTTGAACTTGAAGTTGAATTTCAAGTTGAAGTCAAAATGATTAGCCCTCCTGTGTTTTTTTCTTCTTTTCTTTTTCAAATATTTCCCAAACGATGTTCAACAGAGCAAGGACATTTTCACAGTATTTCCTATAATATTTTTTCTTCTGGAGAAAGTCTTAGTTTTATTTTGGCTAGAATAAAAGCAGTTAATTTTCAATTTCAATTTTTTCAATATTAATAGCCCCGTTAAGCAATATATTATTTAGATGTTATACAATGACTTGCCTAATTATCCTAACTTGCCTAGTTAACCTAATTAACCTAGATATTATGTACTGTCATCATGGCAAAGATAAAAGAAATCAGTTATTAGAAATGAGTTATTAAAACTATTATGTTTAAAAATGTGTTGAAAAAAATCAGAAATTGGGGAAAATATACAGAGGGGCTTATAATTCAGTAGGGCTAATAATTCTGACTACAACTGTATTATTTCGATAGTAGGAAGGCATCAAGTCAAATCTGAAATTAATGTTCGCATAATGTTGTCTACTGAAACACCTTAATTTAATTCATGCTTTGCTATAATCTTTAGCTTATTTTTCATTTATAAGCTACACTTTTTATAAATAATTTATACATGATATTTTCCCTACATAATGTATTTGTTAAAAACAAACCAATAAACAAACAAAAAAAGAATCACACAATAACTAGATAATGTTTTGGCCATAATACCTGTAATACTTGCTAACTGTCTGCCTTACCCATAACATATTCACATCGTCTTGCCCATTGTGTGCGACAAAGTCTACACTGCAAGCGTGGCAAAACAGACAGCAACAAAACTAGGCCATCCCCATTATAATCAACAAATCTGTCTACACGGCAAGACTGTCAGAAGGACAAACACAGCGAAAAACACCACTTTGAATTTTAAAAACCTGCACGCCAAGCACAGCCTTGACGTTTTAAAAGAGCTAACTATTCTCAGCCAACCATGCAGCAGTGAAATACAAGTTAGTGTTCAAGGTTTGGATGGAACTTATACTTACTATTCATATTTTAGTTTTAATTTTAGTCATTTTACTACTTCAACTTAAAGAAGCTACATGTAGATTTCTGAAACCCCTGTTTTTAGGGAAACTGTTGACCTTTATGTAAGTTATTTAACATACAATAGACCGGACATGATATAATTCAATGATATATACTCATATATAAGTACTGTTTCATTCTTTGTTTAGAAATGTAATAAGTTGAAATTATCTTGACAGCTATATACTGATAACAAATGTTCAAACACCAGTCACACCGCATAGAGCGATGTATGGATTCAGTTAAGATTTAAAACAAAAAAGAGTGATGATAAGGCAAAAAGGGCCTCACAGTGGCGCAGTGGGTAGCACGTTCGCCTCACAGCAAGAAGTCGCTGGTTCGAGCCTCGGCTGGGTCAGTTGGCGTTTCTGTGTGGAGTTTGCATGTTCTCCCTGTGTTGGCGTGGGTTTCCTCCGGGTGCTCCGGTTTCCCCCACAAGTCCAAAGACATGCGGTATAGGTGAATTGGGTAGACTAAATTGTCCGTAGTGTATGAGTGTGAATGGGTGTGTATGGATGTTTCCCAGAGATGGGTTGCAGCTGGAAGGGCATCCGCTGCGTAAAACATATGCTGGATAAGTTGGCGGTTCATTCCGCTGTGGCGACCCCAGATTAATAAAGGGACTAAGCCGAAATGAAAATGAATGAATGAATGATAAGGCAAAAAAAAGCTGTGGTTAAGCCAGTGTTTCCCAACCCTGTTCCTGGAGGCACGCCAACAGTATAATTTGGATGTCTCCCTTATCTGACCCATTAACTTCAGGTTTTGGAGTCTCTTCTTATGTTCTGAAGAGTTGATTCAGGTGTGTTTGATTAGGAAGAGGTTGAAAATGTGTACTGTTGGTGTGCAGTGTTGAGAAACTTGCATTCTGTCCTTTTTTTTCTGATCATATTCTGTTGTTATTTAGATGTATTTGGTCTGTGTTGCGTTCATATTTCAATCCAACTGCACCAGTTTGTTTGGGATCAAACTGAGATCCACCTTTTCTTGTTTGGTGCACACCAAGGTTTGGATGACAGCATTCACACTTGTTCAACCAGAGTTCAATTAAACCATATTTGACCATTCTTGACAATACTTATTTCTCTACACTTTAATGAAACCAGACCAGTCAAGTGTCGACATTACAGGATTAATTCACCCAAAAATTAAAACGTTGTTAATTACTACCCTCACGAGACCCTTGTTCTACAGAACACAAATTAAGATATTTTAATTTAAATCCAAAAGTTTTCTGACCCCTCCATAGACAGCAATGGTCCAGTGACTTTCAAAGTCTCAAAAGGGAACAAAATACATTCCATGTGTCTTTAAGTGGTTAAACTGTACTCATATGAAGCTTCAAAACACTTTTGTGTGCCAAAATAACTACTAAAAAACTACTTTGTTTTCCTTTTTTCTTCTCATTCTCATCAGGCAAGGTTGCATTTATATAGGCAGTTTGATGTATTGTCATTAAAGTCAACAGCACAACATGCAAGAATTGTAGTTCATGTAGTAAACGTGCACCAGGAACTGATGCAACTTAGGAAAAGACAGTTTTTACAATTTATTGTGGCACAAAAGCATTGTATGATCACAGTTGAACCACTGAACAACCACTTGACAATGTTTTTGTTTCCTTTTCTGAAGTGTCTCAGGACCATTGCTGTCTATGAAGGATGAGAGAGCCACATATATTAATTTATATTCTGAAGATGAACAAAGGTCTCAAGAGATTGAAATGACATGAGGGTGACTAATTAATAACAGAATTTTCATTTTTGGGTGAACTAACCCTTTAATGTTAAGACAGCACTTGCTGGATTTATATAGTAACAAAATCGAGGTCATTTAAATACGTCAGGTGGTTATGCAATTCCAGCATACCTGGGGTGTGCTGAAGAAACAAAGGGAGTGGACAGAGCAGAACAGCAGGACACAGATGTAGCACCTCCTGGAGGTACACACTCGCTCTCTCTGCCTCTCTATCCATCTTTGACTCCAGCTGAGCTCTGAGAGGTGAGGAGAGGCCAAGGAGGGAAGGATCACGAGAAAGGCATTTCCCATCTCTGAGTGTGCGCCGACAGCTCGCACGGGCTAATCACCAGCATTTTACTGCTCTCTATGCCATCCAGAGCCATCTCGCTGTCCACACAGAAACGAGACGCCAGGTGCTCCAGGTGAGTGCCAGATTTCTGCCAGCGCTGCAGGAGGCATGAACACATGCATAAGTACTAGGGCTGCACAATATATCGTATCAGCATCGATACTGCAAATCTGCAATAGGATCTGCAATGTCAGGTTGGGATTACAATTAACCAAAAAATACATGCTAAATTTAATCTAATAATATGAAAGACTTTGGATGTGTTTTTAAAGCCTGTGACCGTGACTGTCAAGTTCATTTAAACCATTTAGGCACAAGCAATTGTAAAGTTTGCCACTTCGACAAATATTAATTTATTTATATAATTATTTAATACAACAAAGGCTATATGCAGTGGTTTTTTTTTACATTTTACATTTTGAATTTCTATACTTCAATACTGTTCAACTCCACTGAAAACCTTAAAGCGTTTATTTATTTTTATTCTGCTGTTTTCATCTGTGCTTTCATTTATTCTACTTTGTATAATTTAGTATATTTTATGCAGATGCACTCCTCTACAAATCTTCCAATCGATATATACAATTAGGAAATCTTTCCAAATAGTCATCTTGTGAGCCTATATTCATATCACAGAAAAACAAAATATCGCAATGTCAGTTTTTTCCAATATCGTGCAGCCCTAACAAGTACACATCAGCATAAAACCTCATGTAATATAGAGTGTAGCATGCATTCATACATCTTATTGCACACGTGCACTGAACGTGCACTCTCACACACACACACACACACACACACACACACACACACACACACACACTCAAAAACAAAGGAGCAAAAACAAAACAAAGCAATGTTTTCTGATGCTACAGTGTGCCGCATGTCCCTGACACTGACATGACGAATGTGATATGTGGAAATGCTGACACCGGCCTGAGAGTAAAGCCTCTCCTGAGGGGCTGTCTAACGCTGGGACTGATACTCATAGAGCTGATGTCAGTGGCTTCCTCTGGGAGCTTTCTAAGTGCGGCCTGATTTATGGTCTGTCACGGATGTCTCCTGTGCTTTCGTCGGGATTGACTGCAGCGGAGGTACCTGCTTGCCGTCGCTGATGTTGCACGGCATGAGTAGGATCTGGGAGGCAGGGAAAGTGGTTGAGACGGACAGACAGTACTGCTGCTGGCGGATTTGCTGTCCGTGGGTGTAGATCCACTCCTGTGGAGGAAAGAAGGCAAGCTTTTCTGAACTGACACAGAATTAAATCAAAAAGCAATGGCAATTCCTTTACAACTGTTTCAATGCATTGCATGTCTTTGATGAATGTACAAATATCTTCCAGCTGTTTAAAAGTTGAAGAAACACCGTTTTGCAAAACAGACTCTCTCAACCCAATTTTTGTTGTTGTTGTTGTTGTTGTTGTTGTTGAGTGACTACAAGCATGTCATTCATAAGTTTACCGTCCCCCAAATGTGTTAACATTGAGCCTCCTGGGCACCACTGAGAGCTGTCTACTAAAATAATGAGCTTGACCAATAATGAGAGTTTGGGGCGTGGCTACTTCAGCAGACAGGCAAAGCCAGATGGAGGTTAGCTGGTGTGGGATCATGACTGCCTAATCACATGGGAAAATAAATTCAGATTCATTTACATTTGGACACAATCTGAAAAAGTATCCAAAATATCCAGAGACATACAATGGGGTAAAACAAGGATAAACACTGCCAGTGCTTTTACAAGCGAGAAGAAGAGAAGAATATTTTTGCATTTTCTTTTTTTTTTTTACTGTCAAGCCCCCAATAAAATATTAACATACCATAAAAATACAGTAGGAATAACCTCAAGTGTGTTTTATACTATACAGCTGTGATGTCTGGTAAAACCTATCAATTGTATGACTGAATGGCAGTGGGCGGGTCTAAGATGAAATAATGTAGGCTAATGTAATCACCGTTAACATCTGGCTAATGGATCACCAATGAAAACTAGTCTTTAGGCCAATTCTTTGGTACATTTACGTTTTTGCAGAACATTGATTAATGTACATTGTCCCTTGTTGTGAATTAAACAAACAAACAAAATAAAATAAACAATGCCAGGTCCAAACTACATGCATGTTAAACTTGCAGACTAATCAACATATGACTTGTATGCTGGTTAGACATTTTGTCCATTGTGAGACATCACCGATGCCACAACACTGTGACATATCCTCAAAATACTGTGAGCACTAATCTGAATACTGGGCTAGCGCTGATGTAGCTCTCATGTAGCCGTTTCATGATTGGCCAAATTGAAAACCATTGTGTTTTATGTTTATCCAGAAATATTAAGTTTAGCTAATGCTCACAAACACATGCTATTATAACGGAAATTCATGTAATGTTATATTGTCATGTGAAAATAATAAAAGATTGATTACAAAAATGCTCCATTTTATTGAGATTTTTGTACAAATTCTTGTACACACATGCTATATTAAACAGCTCATAAATGAATGAATGAAAGAAAGATGTATCTGTTTATCATGATATCTAAAACATCTGTGTATGTGACTTATATTGCAGGAACTGAAGCAGATATTGTCCAGAAAGTCAGATGCTAGTTCCACCTTCTTGATAATATCATGCGTGTCATTAAAGTTGCCAACCACTGATTGGTTGGGAAGCAATGTGGCAATGACTATATTAGATAAAAAACATTATCGTGTAGTCTAAACCTTGCATAAAACATGTTGTCAGCGTTTTGCTCTAGAGGCAGTCATATGCAAATGCCTGTCTGATAGACCCCAAAACATCCAAACAAGCCATTTTTGGAGCTTGATTACATAAATGTTTTCTATAACGAGGAGGCTATTTTAAATTATGAAACATGTAGGAGGTTTCACTGATACAAAGCCCATTTATATGCCAAGAGATCGGGGGAAATTTGATGCCATTATCTTTATAATGTTTAAAACTGTTAAGTCTATTCTTAATTGTAATGTCACGGGTTTACTTCACAATTCATCCTTCCTGCATTTACATTTATGCATTTTGCAGACACTTGTATCCGAAGCAATTTGCTAGAGAAGAAAA
Source organism: Danio choprae (assembly GCA_903798125.1). Lineage (NCBI taxonomy): Eukaryota > Metazoa > Chordata > Actinopteri > Cypriniformes > Danionidae > Danio > Danio choprae. The sequence goes on along the minus strand of CAIGQW010015581.1, from coordinate 14,367,807 downwards.
TAAGCAATCTGTCACAGAGACTATAATATTCATAGTATACAATGCCAGGTTTATTAAGCAACTAGATTAGAAAACAAGCTAGAGTATTACAGACTTGTTCATTTAAAGATGTCTGTTCTAATCTGTCAGCTCCACTTAACTGGTAAAGCGAGAGCGAGGGAGAGATGTTGGAAGAAAACAGCATATTTTTCTTTGCTTTGAAAAGGTGGTCTCATTTGCTGTTCTGAGACACGTAGTGAGAAGATGACACAGAAGGGCAGTGTGGAAATGTGCTTTTGTGAGCCATGCTGATGAACCGCTTCCCATCTGGTGAGTCTTACAGACGCTTAACAAGGTCACACCCAGCAGGCAGTGGGGAAACATGCTCTTGTGGTGTTATGAACACACTTAAGTGCTCTGAAATCACTTCTGTGGTGTTCTGGCCCCAAATCTACTGTCTATCATCATCTCTGCGCTTCATAATTTAGAATAAACAACTGAACATGTGAACTTTTTATAGTGCACAATAGAAAGAGAGAGAGACAGTCCAACACAAACTCACAGCAATTTTAAACTTTTTGATTTAGTGGCTAATTTGTATGAATTTGTACAGTCAAATGGAGTTTTTAGTATGATTTGCTCATCCCTCAATGAAGGGTAGGGGTGGGGTTTGGGGGTATGCCTCCTTTTAAAAAAGTTTCTGAATAATAAAATTAATTCACACAAATTAGCCACTTTTTTTTCCAAAACGTAAAATAGTTGTTTCCTCGTGAGATCAGGATGAACAGTATAAGGCAGGGCTGAGTGATAAAATAATAACCAGGGTTTTTGCAAGTTTTGCAAGTCAAATTTAAGATTTTTTAAAACCTTTTAAAGACTATTATAAATGAAATTTCAGATTTATACAGGACTAACTGCTAAGGGTTTTTTCTAATGTCCCGGTTGGTCCAATGGAAATTATTTTTACTTGCCTCATCAAAAAAAGTTTAGCCACATATTTTAAATAATGCATCCAAACAAGCAAAGCCTAGTTGTATACATACTCAATTTTTTCAACATAACTTTTCTTAAAAACTGTAATAAACTAAATGTATGCATAACAATCTGTCCAGGAGGTTTGTTAAAAGTTTTATTGAAACGTATTGTTGGTCATTGGATGTGTGTCGGCACGATTGTGTAGCTTTACATGGACATAGAAAAATGTTTAAAATGATTTAAGCCCTACAACACAATATTTTATTCATTCATTTTCCTTCAGCTTAGTCTCTTTATTTATCAGGGATCACCACAGCGGAACCGGCAACTCATCCAGCATATATTTAACGCAGCGGATGCCCTTCCAGCTGCAACCTAGTATTGGGAAACACCCATACACTGCCACATTCACACTCATACACTATGGCCATTCATTCATTCATTCATTTTCATTTCGGCTTAGTCCCTTTATTAATCTGGGGTCGCCACAGCGGAATGAACCGCCAACTTATCCAGCATATGTTTTACGCAGCGGATGCCCTTCCAGCTGCAACCCAGTATTGGGAAACACCCATACACTTCCACATTCACACTCATACACTATGGCCAATTTAGCTTATTAAATTCACCTATAGCACATGTTTTTGGACTGTGGGGGAAACCGGAGTACCTGGAGGAAACCCACGTGAACACGGAGAACATGCAAACTCCACACAAAAATACCAACTGACCCAGCCGGGGCTTGAACCAGCAACCTTCTTGCTGTGAGGTGACAGTGCTAACCACTGAGCCACCGTGCCACCCCTCTAAGAGTTTTTAAGGCCTAAAATGTAGTTTTTGAAATGTAAGATATTTTAAGACTTTTTAAGACCCCACGGACACCCTGATAACTAATTATCATGTTTTCACTTTTCCTTGAAAAAATGACAATGCGTTTAATAAAGGTTTGATATAATGTTATGTCATAATGTTATGATGAATGCTTTAAAGTGGAACTAAATGGTGCTGCTTGTTTGTGCCACGCAAACTGTTAATCCATTTCCGCAAATCACACCCTAAAGCAGCACAAGTTCAGGTTTGTTTACACGCGGGTTGGTCTCAAATCGATTATGTGAGCAGCTCTGAAGAGAAGCGCTTAAATTTAGCAAAGAACACAAATGTCTCATGATTTAGTTTAAAGGCAGATTGCTTTTGTTCTCAATAGCACTGACAAACAGGGGAAACTCTGTTACCATGAATGATCCAGTTAAAGGCTATTTGTGGATTTACCATTTATTTACTGTTGTAACTGCACCATAATATTGTGTCAGGAATGGGAGATACACACATGACCTTTATTCATTCATTTTCCTTCGGCTTATAGTCCTTATTTATCAGGGGTCATCACAGCAGAATGAACTGCCTACTAGTCCGGCATATGCTTTACACAGCAATCGCCCTTCCAGCTGCAACCCAGTACTGGGAAACACAACCTTTATTATGTTATTATCAGTCTTTCCAGGATGTTGTGAGTCTAATGGTTCTTGAGAGCAAAACAGATCAATTTCACAAGATATTTTTATATTTTCATGGCAAAACAAAAAAATTGAAGCAAAAAAGCCATAAGTATTGAAAAAGGTCATCACAACAGCACTAATTTTAGGCCACAAATATCAAATAAATAAATACATAGAAACGTGCCTGCAAACTCCTGGAGGGTCTGATTCATGTAGATGTATTAAAAGAATGAAATGAGTAATGGAATATAATTACAATAATTGCTGTTATTAAGCTACACCTATTGTGCAATTTAAAAACTGTTTCAGTTTATTTCTAAAGCACATTTAAAAACAACAGTACTTGACCAAAGTGCTGTACATAAAAGGTCATAAAACAAACAACAATAAGATACAGAAAAAAGAAAGAAAAACACAGCTCTCAATGAATAAAAATGTGTTTTAGGACTAGTTTTAAAATCAGACAACGTTTTGGCCATCCTTACAGACAATGGTGATAAATTCCAGCTACTGCAAAAGTACAATCTCCCCTGTGTTTCAGAAAAAGGAGCATAAGGTCAGCAGACCTCAGAGACCTGGACGGAGCGTGCAATTGAATTGAAGATCAGAAAGTCAGGTTGGGGCAAGGCCATTTAAGGCTTTATAAACAACCACTAAAACCTTAAAATCAGTTCTAAAATTGGAATCCAATGAAAGGAAGCCAGTCCAGAGGACATATGTTCTTTTTAGGTGTTCAAATATAGTCTTATTAAATATAGTCTTGCAAAAATCTGCAAGCCTTAGCTGATAAAACCTTGACTGTGCCACAGTACTTATCTGTTTGTCAAGTTTAAAATCCATACTCATCATTACAGCCAAATTTTTAACAGTGGAATTAGCATGGGGAAGCAAAGAGCCCATCAGTGTTAGCAGCCATATTTGTATCAGTTAGGACTAAAAATCCTAATTTCAGTCTTGTTCTCATTAAAATATAATAATTCTTTTCCAAATCTTTTCCAATCTTTTCTACAAAAATCATCTCCCTTTGAATTGTTTATTTGCATAGAGTCTTTCAATCATGGTCCCTAAAGCATGGTTTTAATATAATAAAATATAATTAATCAATCAAACATTTTATAAGTAACATAATATATTGTTATTTTTTGTATGTCGTCTCTTGCATTATTGACAAAATGTGAACAATTTTTCATCAAATTTCACTTCCGTATCCTGCTGTACAGCCCATATTATATTTCAGGAATTGAATAGGCTTTAATAGCCATTCTCAATTCAATTCTGAATGACGCACAACACTGTTTTTTCTCCTGGTCTCATGAGCAGGTGAAAGAGCCATGAAGGGTGACAGTAGGGCAGATTAGCTGCGCGGAGACCAGAGGGCACCTCTTTGTTTAATATAATTACACAGCAGTGCACAAATGTGACCTGAATTAAATCCCATTACCCTGCTGTAAAAGCTGCCCTTTCAACATGCCCCTGGTAGCATAGCATTTAATGTAATCTAGCATCTCCGAGTCACTGCCTAACCGTGTGAGATGTCATCGATTCCTGGCATGAGAGTAAAAATACACACTATCTTCACTTGACCAAACTGTTTAGTTGAAAATATGACCACAATGCTTTCACGATATGCTTTATGAGATCATAAACTATGGGTACACTTTATTTGCAAATGCCAAATTGAAATGACCATAAGATAATGCAGAAAGTGCTATTTCTGCAAGCAACATTATTAAAAATAAAGGTTTTTTATTGGTATTGATGGCTCCATGAAAGAACTATAACATCCATAGAACCTTTCCTTTCCACAAAAAGTTCTTTATGGAGTAAAAAATTATTAATTTGAGGAATCCAAAATTACTCTTCTATTGCATTTCTGCTAAAACCCCATTTAGAAACCTTTAATTTTAAGAGTGAATGACAAGTATTTATTGATATAGAAAAAGAAAGCTGCTCATTTAATGCTTAATGCATGCTCTTTCTGATATTATGTCATGGAGTCTTGTACCTGATTGGCTGCTGGTGTGTCTTTGGTTATGATGCAGGGTGCGAGTGTGAGCACTGGCAAATCCTGCCCTTCGACTACTCGAGACTCTAGACAGTTCTGTCTCTGCCGGATCACACCAGACTTGGCATCAGAATCATCAGGTACTCTGGATTCAGGAAATTAAGCACAAACATATTATATTAACACACATACAGAAAAGAGGATTTAAAATTTAAGCAAGGTCTCAATAGTTGCTCTAGAATAAATTCACACGACAAGCATAACTGTTTATTGTAATTTCTTTTGTTTGCCTGTTTAAATTATTATTTGTTAATGTGGCCTCTAAAATGACCAGTATGCGAAAAAAAACAGAGGGCAAGTAGGCAAGTAGAAGGCAAGTAAACAACAAATTCAGTGTTCATATGTTGATTAGAAGAGTAATGACGATGAGAATGAAAAAGGGATCAAAGCTTTTAACTTATAGATATTTATGATGTGCACACATAAGTTTTGGTTGTATTTAGAGCAGTTGCTATATTACTCACTGTATGTCATATTACCAGAGACCAAAGAGCCTGTATTTATATGAAAACTCAACATAAAGATGTACATGAAATTTCAGCCACAAAAGCTAAAAATATTCAATGATATTGTCAAGGCGAAATGAACATTTGAATGAAAAATATGTACCCTATTTATTTTGTTCTGAAGTTGAACATCTGTGAATTATTCATCCAAGTATATCTTTCATTTACCTTTTTACCTTTAACTCAATCTTCCAATGAAAATTCCAGAGGTATGCAGCACATTTCATAAGATTTATTTCATTTTTGAGTGCACCTCAAAATCTAATCATCAACTTAAAGACCCAACTTTTTTTCATCTTTGATAATCTAGTAAACTTAAGTACATCACAATGCAGAAGTTCACTACATCTATTTTAATCCAAATTTACATTTTCTGAAATCTAATTACACACATTGGTATCAACACATTTCTCTTCAAATAAGTCCATTCTTCTAAAAACTTCATCCAAAAAAAAACAAACATTAGTTTGGGGATTTTTTTAAAGGGAAGCTTAAAGAAATCTGAGAGATTTGAAAATCTCCTAAACTGTAACAGAGAAGCTTCTGCTTCTGTTTCTATCTTCTTAACATTTTAAATTGAAGTTTACCCTGTTACAGCGTAGACATGATTTACAGTAACTAAAGCACTGATTCCATGGCTTCAGTGATTATAAGTGCATAAATCAAGCTAGAATAAATGATTTGTCTTGTTTTGATGTTGACAAAACATAACAGCTACAATGTTTCAAGGTCATTGTTTGCAGATAGCCATAGGCATTAATGTGTTACAATATCAGTTCAAATATCAGTTACGGAAGTGAAACTGGCAACTCATTTTGGTGGTTCAATTTTGTTTTTATCACAGCTCTGCCAGTTACAGTGGTTGAGGTCAAGCACATCAAATGAAAAGCAAATGAGAAGCGTCTTGAAGGGGGTGGGACATGTCTGATACTAGAGAGCATTTAATTGGTCAAGATTTGATGAGAAACTGAAGTATGAGGTGGCGTGAAAAAAATCGTTGATCCATTTAGGCGTGAAAAACTGCGAGCTGTGGATGTTTATATCACTTTTATATTTTCTAAACGTAAATTTTGTCTGTTTTGCGGCACACTAGCTAATAGTTATCCTTAAAACTAACCGACTGAAACTAACATCTAAAATGTTTTATTTTAATTTCATGGGACCTTTAAAAAGTATGATGTGGGTCTTTAACTAAAATTGAATTTTTGTGGACTAATTTATGTCAACATAATAATACACAAAACAAGATTCTAACACTAGTTTTTGAAGGACACCACAAATAACAATCATACAGTATGTGAAATCTGCCTTAGTGGGTGGAAAGTCTTTCGATTGAGACAGACGTGAGCAGACAGACAGCACTAGCGAACTACAAAACAACTTTAGACACAGAGAGGCCATACGCTGCCGAGCTAAATAATAACATGGCACTTTACAATCATCAATCACCACCCGCAGACACTCAAATACACACACCGCACTGACTCCTCAACTCACTTGAGCTCCGGATAGACGTTGTCCAGATACCACTTGAAGGGTTTGCAGTTGAGACTCTTGCGGAGCTCCTGCCTGCCGTGAATGCTGATAAGAGAGAAGAGAATGAGCGGAATAAGAGATGAATCTTTTCCCTAATGCCTACTCATTATACAGCAGATATACACACATAAACGCACACGAGCTATCAGTCACTCACTCTCCATAGGATTTTCCCCTGGCAGCCGGTCGAGCCGAGTAGTAGAACAGTTTGAACTCATCCATCCAAACCTCAGCGGTCCTTCTGGTGTTCCTGAAACAAAGAGCGTTGCATATGAATATTGAAGTGTTCTCTAAAAAATTAAGAAGGACTTGTCAAATCATAGCCATGAAAATATTGTGTGTGCTGTACATGAAGGTAGTGAAAAGACTTGAATAAATCACCACCCACAGACTTTCAAATGCACACTAGATTATCGAAGAAGAAAAACACAAGATTCTATACCTATTAGTTGTTGATTGAATTTTAAGTGTTGGGGGTTTTGCGTTCAGAATTGAACTACATCATTAAGAAGTAATGCAGGTACTGAACAAACTTGCAACTGTAATAAAAAGAGATTCTTAAGAAACTCTGAGTGGAAAATACATAGAGTAGGGTGTTGTGGGTTTTTGTCAGGGCATTGCTATGCAGTTGCTAAGGTATTCAGTGTTTTTTTAGTGTATTGTTACTGAATATATACTTAACGATGACAAAATATCTTAACTCTCTGTGATATTCTGATGCCTAAGGCTCATGTGCCTCCCAATGAGAGAGATTTATTTAGCAGTGTCTTCCAACTTGCAGGCTATGTCTACACTAATCCGGATAAATTTGAAAATGAAAATGTAAAAAATGCTCGGCATCCACAGTATTGTTTTCAATTGTTTCCCAGAAGTTGGTCATCCACACTGAAACAAAATGCTTTCATGCCTGTTAAGATGTAAGACGATTTGAGCTGCATCATTTCCATCCTTTACTTTATGACTCTTTGAAACATCAAAATGTTCAAGGTTAAAGACACCGACTCTGAAAATTTTGTGTTCTGTGAAGAAAAGCAATCTGGATCATGTACAAACTGACATTAATCTTTAACAATGCTGTCCAGACGGAGAGCATCCAAAACAATGGCTGTACAATGTCATCCACCATTTCAGCTGAAATGGTCACATGACTAAAAATGAAGCATCGTTTGTGAAAGCCTCTGCTTTACAGTAATTCTGCAACTCGAAAATGCCATTTTGGACGGCACGGTGGTTTATTGGTTAGCACTGTCATCTCACAGCATGAAGGTCGCTGGTTCGAGTCCCGGATGGGCCAGTTGGCATTTCTGTGTGGAGATTGCATGTTCTCTCCGTGTTCGCGTGGGTTTCCTCTGGGTGCTCCGGTTTCCCCCACAAGTCCAAAGACATGCGCTATAATTGAATAAACTAAATTGGCCGTAGTGTATGTGTATGAATGAGTGTGTATGGATGTTTCCCAGTACTGGGTTGTAGCTGGAAGGGCATCCGCTGTGTAAAACATATACTGGAATAGTTGGTGGTTCATTCCGCTGTGGCGACACCTCACAAATAAGGGACTAAGCCGAAGGAAAATAAACAAATTAATTAAAATGCCATTTTCAAATTTATCCCTTTTGAAGGACATTTTCAAAAAGATTAATTTTTGTTGCCTAAAAATGCTGTCTCGGTGTGGACGGAAGGCCAAAACTGAGAAACAAATATGCGTTTTTAGATGAAAATGTATTAGTGTGGACATGGCTATAGTCTGATTCACTTGGTTCAATTGGTCTGGACCAAAAATTATGTGTTTTTAAAAAAAAGAAAATGACACATTCAACTCTGCTTCATTTAGCTTTCACATTGGTGTTTTTTTTGTGTGCTTTTTTTGACACCAAACTTTAATATAAAGTACATATATTCAAGGATCTTCTGCCACAGAACTTAATATTGAGAACACTTGATTGGATTATAAATGTCTTAAATCACAATAAATTTGTGCACTAAGTGAAGTTTCACAAACTAATTTCGAGAGGAGCACGTGATATGATTGATCGCAGCCGGTCTCCCATCAGTAATCACTAGTAAGCCAATCAGATTAATACAAACTCCCTATAAGTAGCCTGTCAAAAAACTACTCTCTCATCTTCGTTTTCGAAGAAACCCCCCATCCACCCCATCTCCTCCTTTTCCTCCTTTACCAAGGGGAGCTCTAGAGAACTATCTGATCTCGTACCCCTTATATGCTTATCTACCAGGGGGAGCTCTCGAGAACTATCTGATCTCGTACCCCCTTATATGCTTATTTACCAGGCGGGAGCCCTGGGCTCAATTATCTCCGAGCTCAGGGTTCTCTCCCGGGACAGCATGCCAAACCTGCAATTATTATCAAGCAATATCTAAGTGTGAACTCTTGAAAAACTAGACTCAAAAAAAATATTTTTGCTTTTTGTTCAAACTACTTATTATGATACTTATTAATAACTACAAACAATGAGCTGGAACAATTGAATTGTTCTATCTTCAATCCACTTAAACTTAAGTTAACCTAATCGACTTGCATTTTGTAAACTACATATAAATGACCATATGTGATTGTTACAACGGATGTAAAAGTACATAGTAAGGGGTGTCTAGTAAAGCCTCCTAATGTCTTCTTCAGCAATTATTCATTAGCGCCTCTGAACTATATGAGGAAACAGATTTTGTTGACTGAGCACACTGCATAGCAATTCAGATTCAGAGAGAATGTTGTGCTAGGCCCTTAATATTTCATACAGTTTCATGCTGAGGTTTTTCCCCAGAGGAGAAACGTGATAAAAGCAAACAAATTTTACACAGCAGATTTTCTTCTAGGCAGAAGTTGGAGCATTATCTCTATCTTTGGCAAGAAAAACCCAACAAATAACACAGGAAAATATTCAACAGAGATAACAAAAAAAAAAAAAAGATTAAAATATTCAGATTTACAGGTTAGCATCCCCTAAGGACAAAACAAGGTCTTCTGATGTTGATAAAAAATGTTACATTCTTTATCAGCAGGAATATTTTAATAAAAAAACTTGTATAGGTATGACTTAATACAAATATGCACACTTTTCTTACTTTATGTAGGTGTTGGCATTGCCCTCTGGGAAGATGTAAGGATGTTTCTTGCGGAAAACGTGGCCGACCCTGCTACAGGGGATAATTTCCAGGCTTCCTCCACACATCCATACTCTGAACGAGATTTCTACAAACACAAAAACAATGAACACCAATCACAGCGTTTAGATTCAGAAATAATAATAATAATTATTATTATTATTAATATCTAAAATATCCAACACTTCATTTAATGGTCTCCAAATAGTAAGTATAAACTCACAATACAGTAACTGTTTTTTTTTGGGGTTTTTTTGTTTTGTATGTGAAGTGTTCATCCATTTTTTTTTATTGCAAAATGTTTATTGATAAAGTGTTTAATGGCAAAATGTATTTATTGACAGACAATTCCACCAATTAGAGACAAGTGGCGAGCAAAAAAACTCACTCTGATACACCACAAAGTATGTAACTGAGTTGGTCATCCTACATTTCAATTTATTTTTAAAGATGTCAGTTTTGCAATTTGAAATAAATGGTTTCAAAAACATGAATAGCTGTGTAATGGTTCAAAGCTTATTCAATTTTAAGATTTAAATGGGGAAAAAAGAATGGACAAATTACTTCCAGAACCAGCACAGCTGAAAAACTGGACAGGTACTTATGAACTCTATTAACTTTGCAAGTTAATTCTTCTAACTTTAACCCAACAGTCTACTAAACTCTAATAATGGGAGTTAATTTACATGTAATGCAAAGTTACTTTTATAGTCAACAGAACCATAAAAAATAACCCACATTTCTATCATTTTGAATGTTAAAACTGCTTAACATAACATTTTGAAACATTTGTTTTCATCAGGATGGTTTGATGAATAACTGAAATACAAATAGTTGGTCTTTGCTGTGCACTTTTGATCTTTTGAACGTGCTCTTGAATGCAAGTACTAATTTCTTTCAAGAAATAAACCCTACAGATTCTGCATTGATTAATGACTCTCCTGACACAGCAAGCAGCAGAAACGTACAATATGTAGAGTAAAATAACTTGCTGACATGTGTATATGTGATTTACAGTAGCGCTCCATGATACAGCTCCACTCTCACAGCAAGAATTAGATCATACGGCTGAAATCTCCTGTCTAAATATGCCATTGCCCAATGCTCAATTATGAGCACAGCAGCCTACTCGAGTCTCAATGAAGCAGGCCTGCAACAGCTCAACTCTAACTCCATCATATATGCATGGTTAATGATGGTTTAAAACTGCCATCCAATTTCCAATGCATTGCTATTAAGGATTTTACAAAGCCATACAGTACAAAGTTAAGCTCAACAAAGTGTTATTCTACTTCAAATGTCATCCCTCTTCGTGATGAGACAACCCAAAGTCTAAATGTATGATTTACCATGCCATTTCAAAATAGAACGATTCTTGTCCATACTGGCATTTCCAATGTGTTTCAGAAAAGATCTCAATTCACACTACACAACCAAAAATACACATGAAAGAAGTTAAAAGCTCTCTGTGATAAATGTCCTGATCAGGAACTTGGATCTTTTTTTCATATAATGTGGGAATGTGGAAAAGTACAAAAATTTTGGAATGAGGTGTGTTATCTTATCTAAAACTATTGAATATCCTGTAGCGGTGAATCCTTCCATATTATTATTGAGTGATGATTCTACGTTGAATCTTACCAAGCAACAAAAAGCTGTTTGGCTGGCTGGCATTAACTTCTGTTAAAAAAAACTATTAGCACAACATTGACTTCCTCCACATAACTTGGACACGTACAAGTGGTTGGTACAACTTCAGGACATTATAATGTTGTAATTATCCACAGCTCAAGTGAACTTGACACAAATATGTACATTAAAGATCTGGACTACAGCTGCTGACAAAAATCTATAAGCTTTGCACAAAGCAATGATCAGGACCAGGACAATGATTGCCTTATTTTGTTTAATTGTATTCTATTGATCTCATTCTAGATACTGTACTTTTGTTTTTTATTTTTCTTCTACTCATTGGATACCACAGTTTAAAGAGACAGCAGGGGAGGGGGTGGGAGTAGTTGAATTGATATATGTCATTATATTGTTATTTCAGCCTGTATGCTTTGTTAATAATAAAATATACATTTAAAAAAAAAAGCTAAAAGAAGCTATAAATAAAGTGCAAAAAGTGCAGCCTATATAACAATTATTAAACAAAACACAAATTATAATGTATTCCTATAAACTAGTATTAAATTGCATTGATTAAAAAAATGGAATTTAGGTTGGCAGCAAATGCTTAACAAATGTCTTAACCTATATATACCCACACAAGAAGAGAACATGCAAATGCTCTCAGACAAAGTATAACTATTTTTATATATTTATATCGCATTAGTACGCAGCCGTTGTGATTAGCTAATAACAACCTTTCAAACTGTGATTGTGATTCAATTTTGATGAATTTCTGTTCAGCCCTATAAGGAAAACACACCAAAGTTAAGGCCCGTTCACACCAAAGATAATGATAAAGGCAGTGATGTAAAAGACAATGTAAAACAACAGCAGAGTTCAGACCACAGCTATAATGATACAAAGTAAAGAAACTATATCGTTGGGATTACTTTCAGAAAGATTTTTTTCCCATCTAATAAATGCTAAAACACTGACATTGAAATGTACCTATAAAAATTATTGCAAACTTTAAACCTACAACAACATTGTGGAGATACTTATTGCTTGATGTTGAGTCAATTGTTTCAAAGATTAGATAAAGATAATAACTATCTCGAAAACAATTGGTTATGCCATGGGAAATAATGTAAAAAAAAAAAAAACACGACAGGCTTGTGAATTGAAGTCTAAAAATAAACGTATCTCAGTTATCCTGTGCTAATTTTTTTGTGTTTGTGTTGCGTTTTAAAATGTTGGGAAAATAATTGAAGTAGTGTTTTTGTAAGCGATCGCTAAATTCACTGTTTATTATGCCGATTCCACGTCACAAGTTGGAATTACTGGTCAGATGCGCTAATAGCACACAGAGGACATTTGCTGGTCACAAGGGGGTAATGCCAAGAGACAAGCATAATCTAAAAATAAACAGATCGTTATCGTTCGCCTGTGTGGACAACAAATATATTTATTCTTATATTTACAGTTATCATGTTTGATGTGCCTTTAACGTAGCCTGAGTTTCCTCTGTCAGTGCTCGATTGGAGAAGGAAAGTGATTGAGGTTTATGTGCTGTCAGACAGGTGCGCTCATGCATAGTAATAATAACTCACCGAAATTCTCCCCTCCCCAGATGTCCATGGCGGTGTCATATTTCCCCAAGCGATTGAACCAGGATCTGTCAATCACGAAAAGTCCTCCTGCGATGATGGGCGTTCTGAGGGTTGAAAGAGTGAAACATTAAGCTTTGACACTAAACTCTTCAATCCAGGTGACTGCGCAAAATACTGCTGCCACTCAGGATTGATGTATGAAAACATTTCTTTCGGAATGCGGATGAAGTGAAGAGTCTTGGATCGAGTAAAAAGGATAAAAGGTCAGTGAAAAGAGGGTGTGTGGAAAAACTTATTCTCCTAATGAAGCTCAACATGCCCTTCAAAATCAATGCACGCAGAGAGCTGCTTCAAACACTGAGGACACTGGAGAATCAGCCCTGGTTTTATCGGAGGCATATGAATTGCATCAGCCGTAATCTCTCATTGTGAAGTGGTAGGACAGATCGTTTCCTCTGCACTCCTTGAGGACCACTCACGTACTTTCATTTCACATTCATTTCCTTTCTCGCACATCTGTTCTCATCACTTTTTAGTAGGCAGAAACAAAGCCCAAAAGCTTTAACAATTGGGCTCGGTAAATGAGTGGAAAGTGGAAAAAGCTGGCAGGGGTTTAAAAAAAAGGAATGAATGTGAATACATTTTTAGTAATACAATGAAATTAATTTCTATGAGAAAGGTATGCCAGGATTGAATCGAGTATGTGATAGAGTATGTGACAATGTGATAATTCTGTATAAATAATGTGAGTTTGAATAGACATTAGTGATATTTCACTGAGCAAACACCACTGATATTATCTTACGGGAGGCTCACAGAAGAATATATTTCTTATAATATTACTTTTAGTGACACCAAACTCACTAAAACTAAATGCTTATTGGACATCTTTGGGGCTTCCACACAATTGATTTGTGTTGGGACAACATGAAGAAATTAAGTTAACTTAATTGTTTTATGTTCAATTCACTTCAGTTTTTAAAAACTAATAAGTTGTGCCCCCAAAAATCCCAAGAATTGTGTTGTTTCAGCTCATTTTCAGCTCATGAAGTAGTTTGAGCAAGCAGCAAAATGTTTTTTTGAGTGTATACGAATATTTTTATTTCTGCTTTAAATGATTGTTGCTCTTTTCTATTATTTTCTATACATTTGTATTACTAAAAATTTTCAAATTCCATTTTGCAGAGCAAAAGTCTGAACATTGTATCAAAAATCATGTTTGACTATTTTGACGTTGCAGTTTTTTGCTACATATTATTTTAGCACTCTATTCAGAAAATAAAGTCACAACATACATACCAATACACCACCATGATACACACACACGCACACACAAACATGCACACATACACAATGGAAAGAAATTAAGGGAGCCCTTAAAAAAATCTCTGGATTTACTGGATAGGTATGAGCTTGAAAAAAAATAAAAAAAAAATAAAAAAAAAAAAAATAAAAAAAAAAATAAAAAAATAAAAAATATATATATATATATTATAGATGCCTGGTAACATTTCTTGCAAATATCAAATACAAATATTGTCATTTAAGTTTTTTACATCATTGCGTTTTTCTCAGAAATGAACAGTTCAGTTCAGAAAAACACGTGAAAATGAAATGTAATTGTTGTGATTTAAAATCAGGATTGTCAATTTTAATGTATAATAAATAGGGCGACATAGTGGCTCAGTGGTTAGCACTGTCACTTCACAGCACGAATGTCACTGGTTCGAGTCCCGGCTGGGTCATTTGGCATTTCTGTGTGGATTTTGCATGTTCTCCCTGTTTGCATGGGTTTCCTCCGGGTGCTCCAGTTTCCCCCCCAGTACTAAGAGATGCGCTATAGGTGAATTGAATAAACTAAATTGTCCGTAGTGTATGTGTGTGAATGAGTGGGTATGGGTGATTCCCAGTACTGGGTTGCAGCTGAGTAAAACATATGCTGGATAAGTTGGTGGTTCATTCCGCTTTGACAACCCCTGATGAATAAAGGGACTAAGCCGAAGGAAAATTAATGAATGTATAATAAATATCATCAGTAGTCTACAGAATAAACCAAAAATTACGCAGACACATATTTATAAATCGTAAATACAGAGAAACTGAAATTATTCAAGTCATATCTCTCTCTTTTCCTCTGTCTCTCTCTATACAGTACTGTATATATATGCCAAATTTCGCATCTGAATATTACATGCTCACATACTGTATGCAAATTTTCGGCAGCCAGGGAAAAAGACTGTCTGTCAGTCAAGGGTCATACAGTAGATATAAGTAGTGCTGTCACTCTCACATATCATCCTCCTGATTTACACACTGCTACTTCCCATCCACACACACACACACACACACACACACACACACACACACACACACACACACACACACACACAGCAAC
>CAIGQW010015581.1:14324809-14346615 GCA_903798125.1 Danio choprae | reverse complement strand
ACACACACACACACACACACACACACACACACACACACACACACACAGACACACAGAGACACACAGAGACACACACAGACACATAAGCTATGAAAAAATGAGACTACTTGAATATTTGTAGTATTTTTTAGATGTGGGTTTGATTTAAATGTTAGTATTTGTTTTATTCTATAAAGATCTCATAACATTCCTTCCAAATGTTAAATATTGTCATTTAGAGTTTTTTTTTTTTTACAGAAAATGACATTTGTGTCAGAATCAATAATGTTTTTATTCTCTGTTACTGAAAATCAGGATTATTCCACTAAATACAGATTTCTTAACTAATATGAGGTTAATACATTGGAATTGTGCTGTCCAAAAATGAATATACACACATGTAAAAACATGGCTACTTTTTGTTATTTTATGCAAAAATTATTTAAATGACATTTTAATTTGGAAGAAAGTCATCAGTAGTTTACAATCTTTCAATGCCAGCCTTTTCTTATTATTTATTTTAATTTTGAATGATTTTCTTCTAATATATTTCTTAATATATGAACATATTATATATCAAAATAAATAATCTATCCTCTGCCTTTAAACCTTTTATTCTGTCTTCATGTGCTCATGTTTGATTTCCACTTGAATGCAGATGATCAAAAGACATTTATTCAAAGTGTATTTTCAAGATATTACTTTTAGTATAATTAATTTTATGTATTTATTACAAAAATACTTTATTTTTTACACTTTATTTATCTACACTGATTGTACCAGGCAGATCCAGAGGTCCCATAACTCATTCTGGACATACGCTGGCTTTCCTTACTGTAATACACTTAAACGTTGCTCTTTTAATTGATAAGATATCTCATCAATGACAGGGAAAGAGTTCAAACTAAAACTGTATTTTACTCAAACACAAAACTATAAATCATAAATCCATAGAAACTGAGAATTTACATTTCTATAGCTGTATATCAGGGGCACTTGAGAACTCACTGTCCATCAAAATCTGTTCAGAAGCCTATTAAACCGACAAACACTTTCATTCCAGTAATCTCATTCACAAAAAAAAAACGATACGAGAAGAGCCATTTCAATCTGATTAGTAGAAAGGACAATTAAAGCCTTATGGTTATTATCAAATCAGAGAAAGACGCTTCTCCGTGAAGTCGAAGCTGTTAAACCAATAGAGCCTGACTGAGGATGCATAATAATTGTAAACGTGCAACACTCGTGCAAAGTTTCACACTGCATGGCAACTTCAGCCAATTAAAAATCCCATTTCATCCTCAATAAGGCTGTATTTTCCAGACGGGTGAGCGCAGCCTCTACAGAGCTGTTGTGCTTGTGTGTGTGTGTGTGTGTGTGTGTGTGTGTGTGTGTGTGTGTGTCTATTGGGCCTCTGTGTATGCATTGGGCAGATGGAGAAGGAAAGACAGAGCGAGAAAGACAGACAACGAAAGAGGGAGAGAGAGAGAGAGAGAGAGAGAGAGAGAGAGAGAGAGAGAGTAAGTGAGTGAACGGCAGAGATTACATTCACCTACAGCTAATAGAGTTAACATAGCAGAACCGCACACCCCGCTTGTAGCTCCGGGACGACAATAGGGTTTAAATGCCTTAAACCTTTTAACAATTTTCTCTTGTACAGAGTTGGCTGCACAGGGGTTTTATGCATTAATCAATGCTGTCTAAGCGACAACGTGTGACAGTGTGTAATGGAACCTCGAAGGGCTGGAATAAACAGGGAGGAGGCAGCGAGTGGATGATCATTACTAATAAGAACTTTTTAGTATAACTTACTGCACAATATAGGTGACTGAATGGTGTATTATTATTGTTATTAATATCATCATACTGTAATTGGTGGTGCTTGTTCATATGTTTGTGTAAGGAGCAAACCTCTAAGCTTGGGTATTAAAGTTTGTACATCTAGAGACGTGACTGATTAGGTTATTTGCAGCTTGTTTGGAAAAGCAGTGCTATTACTTTTCTAAGCGAATGGACTTTGTATGGCAGATGATGAAATTAGCAAATAAATCCAAAAGACTAAATAAAGGAGGAACTCAAGGCTTATCAGTAGAGCAACACATAATAGCAATCTGGGGACTTACAAACATTCAGAACCGATAAAACTACTAACATGTTTTCTTCAACATTTGAATAAAGCTTAAATAAATTTTTAAGAATCGTATTTTATTTGTTAAAAGATTTTATTATTGGAAATTATTAGAAAAGCCACCTTGGCAATTATTAGAAATAAATAAATTTTAAGTTGAGGTGTAACAATAAATATGAACAAACATAATAAAAATCTAATAAAACTCTAATTGAACATAAAAAATAGAACAAAAAAAAAAATAAAAAGCCATATAAAAATACTAAAAAAGAAAAAAAAAAATGCCAAAAGCACAAAAAAACACCAGAGAAATGAAAACCATTACGATCTACAATTAATTAAAATAATAATTTAAAAAAGGAATAATGAAAAAGCTCATTTTTGCCTGATTAACTGAAATAAGTTTAATATAGGGTAGGAAAAATTAAGAATTAAAAATAAATGTTTATAAAAACATTTAGAGAAAACAAAATGTACAAAAAAATACTAAAATGAAAATTATCCAACATGAAATATTGTTGTTTTATGTAAATATAATGTTTTAAATAATCAAAAATGACAAATGAAAATAATTAAACAGCTCATCCAAATTTTTAATAAATACTATAATAGTATAAAAACTACTAAAACTCCAGTGCTCAAAACACCTCAAAAACCACATTGCAACCCACTCTAAACCATTCATGATATGAAAACCTAGTTATTAACAACTCAGTGCATTTAGACCCAGTGACATTCAAAGCATGGCGCTAATAAACTAAATGCGAAATTTAAATCCGAATTGGACATGGAAATTTATGTAAAGCCTGACCCGCTTAATCTACCAAAAAGGTAACCAGCCATAAAGATGACTTAACCTTTCAACATCCATAATGTTGTTAAACCATGCTAATGGGATTTCATTAAACATTAAGTGGCCATTTTAACCAGAGTCAATCTCTCGGACAGCCATTCCCAACAACGGCAGACATAAAATCTGCCACAGGCTGTACAGCAGTGGCAAAATCAATATTTGCTTTAACGGTTTAAGACCAATGTTTTCAGTTAGATGCACTCCCAAATGCTCTGTTTACAAATTGATTTTGAAATGTTTATTTATTATTTTATTTCAACTTTAAGGCGAGACACTGCAGGTGAATATACTGGTTTTCATGCACAGCATTTTTCTTTCCTTTTTTAAAAGAAAAAAAATAAAATTTTAAGTATTCAGATTATCACATTAACAAATATGTATTGTGACTGAATAAGTTAGTTTACTCCAAATTATATATTACTTCAGTAACAATATAATAACTGCACACTATGTTATTTCTTTATTTGTTAAGCATTAACTTTACATTAATAGACATTAACAAGCAGTTTATAAACACAGCTACAAATGCTGTATTCTTGGTTTATAAGCATATATATTCGTACTTTAATGATTAATGATTTTTAATTAACAAATTAAGTATTGCGCTACTTACAAACCAGTTATTTAAGAGCAGTTGGTGTTTATTAAGATCATTCAGAATTCTTAAGTTAATGATTATTAAACTATTCGAATGAACATTTACACATCTTCTTTTTCAATCACATAGTAAAAGTTAATCTATATGTTAATAAATGTTTTATTAACACAAACTGCTACATTTTTGTGAGCTCATCTAAAGTGAGGACTATTTAAAGTGAGGCTTTGTAAATCCTGCATAAAAGACTATTAAAACCTCAGTTACAGGAAACGAACGACAGAATGACACAAAAAAAAATGGTAACACTTTAGTTTAGGTCACAATTCATGCTATTAACTACTGGCTTATCACCTGCCTATTATTAAGAAATTAATTGTTCATTAGTAGTTAATTCGGCCCAAAATCCTACCTAAACCCAACTTCTACCTTACTAACTATTAATAAGCAGCTAATTAGTAGTTAATTAAGCTAGTAGTGTTAGTTAATTGTTTGTTAATACTGTGACTCAAGACCTAAACTAAAGTGCTACCAAAAATATTCATAGGTTTTAACATTGGGATTTGATCATACATAATTTGACTGACTGTATGCAAAAAATATCTGGCTGTATTATGGTGTATTATTGGCTGTATTACCCAAAACACCTTTTGTAAAAACTCTATAGTGTCCAAAATATCTATATATTTTTTTACCTAGCTTAATCACACATTATTTGCTAAAAATTAGTGCATAATTAATAGAATAAAGCCTATTTTGCATATTTAAATATATTCAAACAACCGGGGAAGGATGGTGATCATTGTTAGTTATTTCTTAAGCTATTTTTACCCTATTCACCAGCAGTATCTTGCCTTAAATCAATGTCTTTGCAAGCCGTTTGCAAACTAATCTGAGTTCCGTCACCCTCTACATTCAATATATCTGTTTATCCGAATGGAAAGATACAGATGACAGTACGAGTGCATGGCGGAGGAACAGTATCAGCTCTGTTTTCCACCTGTGCAACTGGTGCATGTAGGGAATTGTGAAAGACTGGCCAATGTGCAGTAATCTTCTTCACAGTCTGTTCACCATCGCCCTCCCAGTAACGCACCACCTGCTGTTAAAATACTCACCAGCTCATGGGCGAAAAGCAAACAGCTGCTTTTAGAGTCTGGATGCTTTACAAACAGGCGTGTTGCCAGCCCAAAACCAAATATTTAATTCATCAGGGGGGGAAAAAGAGAGAGAGAGAGAGAGCAAAAACCAAAGCTCTCTGTGTTCATATATTGTTTTATTATTATTACTTTCACCTCTTTACTTTTTATTATAATTAAATAACTTTTGATTACGATAACGTATAATATGAAAATATAAGTTTGGACATTTTTTTGTCTTCCTTTTTATCAATATGTTGTATGTATGATATGCTTATTGCTAATGCTTTGGCAACACTGTGTTATATTTTATATTTATTATGCCAATAAAGCTCTATTGAATTGAATTGAATTGAATTGGATTGAATTGAATTGAATTGAATTAAATTGAGAGAGATGTCATCAGTGGCCTACCTTCTCTGTGTTTATTGCGAAGACACTTTACTTTGGGCAACTTGGTGAGAAGAAGGCAATCATTTGCTGAAAGGAGAATAAAATACACTGTAAAAAATGAAGGGTTCCGCATGATTCATTTATGTTTTCCCAACACAACATAAGTTAACTTAACAAATTTAAGTGGATTGAACGTAACAAAATGAAGTTTGAAGAAATCTTAAGAATTGTGTTGTTTCAGCTCATTTTAAATAAGTAGTTTGAACAAGCAGCAAAAATGATTTTTTGAGTGTAGTGTAAATATAGGTTGCTTATACATGTGGCGGTGTTTAATTATTATTGAATCACTCACGATCTTCACTGAAGTCATCCACCAGTATGATTTCATGAATCAGATGCACAGGAGTCCGGTTCAACACACTGTAGGGAAACAGAATCAACACTGTTAAAACTGTTACAAAGCTACCATACAAATATCTTAAGAAATCTCTTAAAGTACTCTATGATATAAAAATATAATTTTTTTTGTTAAGGGTTTCAACTTCATTAAAAAATGACAAATGCTGCATTTATTGCAACTAAAATAAGTTGCTAACAATTTTAAAAGTAAAACTGAAATTAAGCAAACTATTTTCGAATAATGTTCCATTAGTTAATATTAATGTGTTAACGAACAAGAACAAACAATGATCAATACATTTATTAGAGTATTTATTCATTCATCTTTGTCAATGTTAGTTAATGAAAACAGAAATGTTTTAATGCTAGTTCTGTTAACTAGTGGATTAACTAATGTTAACAAGTGCAACTTTGGATTTTAATAATGCAATAGTAAATGCTGAACAATGATTATAAAATGCTGTACAAAATTGTACATACTTAGTTCATGTTAGTAAATACATTAACAAAAATGAACTAGACCGTCATTTTAAAGTGTTTAACTTTTTTAATTTTTTTATATTAGAAACTAATTCATAAAGCACATAACAAAATTACTAAAATATTAAAAATGGAAACAAACATGAAAGCAGAAAATAAACAAGTAAGAATACAATTTAAAATAGTACCAATACCATTACAATTAAAATATTACTATTAATAGTTTGCAAGGGAAAAGAATAGATCATGTACTTTAAAAGGATAACTAGCAATTGATAACAACAGCTCCTGGCATTTAAAAAATAAATAAATAAAAAGGCAAAACAAAATCAATATCTATGGCTCCTGATGATACACCGAAGTCTTCTGAAGCGTAAAGATTGGTCTCTGTAAGAAACCGAACACTTCAGACTGTTGTGTCGCCATTTAGGTTGTGAATGAA
This sequence comes from Danio choprae, assembly GCA_903798125.1. Classification (NCBI taxonomy): domain Eukaryota; kingdom Metazoa; phylum Chordata; class Actinopteri; order Cypriniformes; family Danionidae; genus Danio; species Danio choprae. Next base: position 14,340,207 of record CAIGQW010015581.1, on the reverse strand, counting down.
AGGAAATAAGGTTTAAAAAAAAGTTTAAATAATCTTTATTTTCTTGCATAGACATTATTATATTTCATCATCTGGAAGCACGAGGATTAACTGTGTTCTGCCTGTATATGTTTTTTGATCCTCAAAGTGCTGGCATGTTATGAATCACCAATGAAAACGATCTCAACTAAAACCTTCTACTTTCCACCTACATCTTGGATGACCTGTGGGTGTATAAATTAACACCATTCTTTTTAATATAGTGAATATCCCTGTAATGTAGTTTCAAACATCCATAATTTGCTAATGAGTCCTTTATGAGCCACACTTCATAGCCACATCTCTGTTTCTTACAAAAAGCCCAGAGATAAAATGCAGTTGTGTTGTTAGGCAGGTATGGAGGAGACGCTGGAGCAACAGTGATGTGTAAATGCCGTGCTGTGGAGCTGAAGAGCACAGGCCTCCTCTAAACCTCTTTTCTTTGTGTTCATGCTAGGTGACTGATTGCATTGCACTCACGCTCACAGGTATGTTTCCACATGTCTGAATCACATTGAGACACATTCATCACAGCACTGCAGATGATGCGCAGATACAAGCACTCACATATACACAAGTAAACATGCTAAATTGAAGTGATTTCGAGCTTTAAGAGCATCATATTGCAGTCATGCACCCACTAATTGAAGATTTCTACTCTTAAACAAAAGGAGTAAACACTGTGTGCAGGCTTTCCTTATTAAAGTTCAATTTAGAATGTTATATTGTCTTGAAAGTTTCCTACAACAGTTTGATATGCATCCAAGGTCAAAAAAAACACTTTCATTTTCTCCAAATATATATTTCACATCTCCTCATTTCTCAAAGAGTCACAAACAATTTGTTTGAAGATTTGTTCTTTCGAAACCCTTCCTCTGTGTGAGCCTGTTCTGCTCTGGTCAGATGGCCCAGTCTGTTTTTATTAGTCTACCACTTACAGAATTTGTTGTAAACTAAACACAAGCCAAAATTTTTGCAAAATGTAAAATATGTTGCTCAGGGTACATTTTGTTGCACATTTCAGATGGCAAATCTACTAGAGGGTAGGATTGTCACAATAATCAACCTATCGACTTATTGCACAACACATGGACATGACCTCAATAATTTTTGGTGATGCAATATATATATTGGCCATACATAAAAAAACAATTCTAGCAACATTTTAGCTGATTGTGCAGCCTCTCTATCTCTATTGGAGGTGTCAGTGTCAGTATGGTTAAAAAAATTGTGTTTACTATAAATTACTATAGTGTATTTTTATAAATCTGGTAGCAGATATCGCAGCCTCTGTTTCTTTTTACTTTCCACTTTTTTGGAAATATTTATTATTATTTTAATAATATAATATAATTTTAAATAATAAAGGTTCACAAAGCCATGTATTACTTTCAAAAATCACGATTGCAATATATATATATATATATATATATATATATATATATCCATGCCTAATATCAGATGGCCAGAAAGTGATTGATTTTTTATAAATTGTTAAAATATTGGTGTCTGTGATGCAGCAAGTCCAGAGACTGTTGCGTACACCATGATTTTATGTAAAATTCACTTTAATGTGTGATTGTCACGCTCGGGTTGAAGGACATGAAGGCACGAGAACACGGGATGAAATGAAACACGAATTTATTAACAAACACTTACGACAAACACAGGCAATGGAAAAAACAAGAAACTCTGGGAGAACATGAGGTGACGACAGCATGGACAAGCGACATGTAGACAATACAATATCGGACAATGAACGTAACAAACTGAGGGGTATAAATACAAGAGGGGCGTGATTAAACTGATTACATACAGGGGATGACACAGGTGATACAAATGAACATAGAAAATGGCGGGAAAACAGAACAAAGGAGTCACATGACAAGGGAAGCACATGGAACACAATAACAGAACCCTGACAGTGATATGACTAAAAAGTGGTCATAAACGAATATTTTCTCAATTCAAGTGAGTAGCGGCTTGGACCCGGAAACAGTATTTCATACATTACGACATTAGATTTCATACATTACATTGTAGATTGTGTCAAAGCAAAGTTTTAGTAAATTGACAGTTTTCAGAGTTGAAGTTTAGACAGTCAATAAGGAGCATAGGCTGACACCATGTAAATGTCTTACAGATTATGTGTATTGATTGTGAAAGTGAAATTGGAATTGTGGACGACTCGTTTCAGAATCGATTCTTTCTTTTAGGAAACAATCAGTTTTTGTGCGCTTCCAGTTTTTACAGACTGCACGAATGGTTATATTTGAAACATTGAAATATTGTACATTATGTACATTTACATATAATCATAATATGCTACTTTTATTTAAATGTCGCTCATGTATGTTTCCACCTTGAAGTGACAGTGACTTTTGCATGCAGATTTTTTTTTGATTGAAGTTCAGTTGGAGTACTGTCCCTCTTATCATTTTGCACCTGCTTAAAAACTAATTAAAAATCAAAGCAGTTTGACCACCCATTTCTGTTGCTATTTCCTCTCACAGACTGTGGGACTGAATGTCAGTCTATTGATTTTCAATTTTGTAGGTGGCTTTGTAGGAACAGGGTGGCACATTGGCTTTGATGCCCATCTGAGGCTTTGAAGCCCATTTGAACTATAAAACAGGGTCAGACAACTGGACAAGTCAATGTGGCTCGGATTGGTACTGTATTTGGGAAAAATCAACACAGGCTCCTGAGAAATATGTGGCCATGGCAATATTTTAGTAATACATTAATAATACATCACTCATTGCACAAATCACAACAGTGCTACTGAGTTTGTTAAATTTGATCAGAAAACAGATTCACATGATTGCAGTTCATACTTTATCTCTATGCTAAATGGTTAATGCTTTATCACGCCTTAAAAATAACATACCATCTACACTAAACCAAACCAATATGCAAATAAACTGCATTTGCTGAAACAACCATGTCCTTTTACTTTGTTTTTAAATGGCTTTGAGTTATTTTGTGAACAATGTTTCACATGACAAATGCTGTGTGCTGTACTACAAGTTTAGAAAGCCAAACATATGTGTCAGTGTTCGTCCGCGTCATCTTTTGTTATTGTCATGTAATTCCTTTTTGTCCTTCTCCCGCCACTGTCATTGTTCATCTGTTCCACCTGTGTTCATCGCGTCTGTGTCATCACTGTAATCAATCCTTTATCTATTTATACCCTTTCGTCTGTGTCCTTTGTTGTCCGGTATTTTGATTCGTGTGGTCGTCTGTTCCTGTGTCTGCCTGTCTTCCCGCATCCAGTATATGTTCCTGTAAGTGTTCAATAAATCCGTGTTTGTTAATGTTTCTCATTCTCCGTCTCATTATGTCACCATCCGCCAACCAGGCGTTACATAATACCGGACCCAAAAATTGCGGCGTGCATTCCCCCGTTTTTTTTTGATAGTCTGTTTTCCCCTCAGTGTTTTATTTTTCTCCCCTCGTGTTTCCCTGGAACCCACCCACCTTCCCGTTTCTCTTCACCGCCTGCTGGAGCAGGGGGAAAGCAGCCCTGAGGACCATATCCGAGCGACTGTGAACAGGGCAACATCGCCGCAAGAGTGGAGTGGACACTGGCGAGTAAAGGATTTCTACTCACCGCCTTCCTGGAGGATCTCGTCAGTGCCACTCCCGACCCAGTGACCAGCCAATCAACATCGTCCACCTGCAGGGAGCGCTTGCCAGAGCCCACCGCAGACGGAGAGCCACCCCCGGCCAATGAGCCATCGCCCCCTAGAGCAACAGAGCGGAATTGCGCCGAGATGGAGGAGCTTAAAAACCCGTCTGACCAGGTGTGCGAGCCGGCAACACCGCCAAAAGGGGGAGTCCTGGCAGCTACCCGCAGAACCAGCGAGAGTCCCGCCCACCCCCCCTATGCAGATGGACAGCGGCTGGACACTGGGAGGCTACTCATTGGCTTCTGGAGCTTTAATTTTAATCATCCGCTGCTTTCAGGCAGCAATATCCGTCCGCTGTTTTCAGGCAGGAACCAACTGTTTCTACACAGTTTTTTAATCTCCCTTCTGGGAAAAAGCCTCAGCTCCAGGGTCATGAGTAGCTTCCCACGGTTCCCCAGAACTGCAGCCAGTCATCCAGCTCCAGCACTGCTGCAGTCAGCCAGCCCCCCAGCTCTCGCTCCAGCTCCGGAAATGGAGCTCGCTTGTGGGCGCTGCCTGTCTGCGTCACCCTTTGGAGGGTGTCGCCCAGCGTCAGCTCCTACGGCCTCCGAGCTGCGGACTCCACCTCAGCCCTTCGACCCTAGGGCTCCGCGTTGGCTCACTCCTTCCTCGTCTTCGTCGTGGGCCGTTCGCCCACCAGCTCCGCCAGGCTCCCTCGTCCCTCCGGCTCCACCTTGGTCAGTCGTCGCCCTTCCTTTGCCTCTGGACTCTACTCTTCCGGCTGCAACTCATCTCACCGTCCCACCGACTGCGTTGAGCTCCTCCTTCCCTCCAGCTTCGCCTTGGTCCTCTGTCGCTCTGGCTACGCCGCGGGCTTCCGGAACCCCGCCGTCGCCTTGCTCGGGTGAGTCGCCTGCTTTGCCCGGCCCTCAGAAACCTCGGCGTCACCTTCGCCCTTCGGCTCTCCGTCACTTCCTTGGGCTCCACCGCCATCAGCGGCGTCTCCCTCGGTCGGCCCCCCGGAGTCAGCAGCCACTCCTCCTCCATGGATCCTCCCTTCCTCGACTCTGCCCGGGGCCGTCCTTCTGGCTGTGTCCTGGGTCCTCCAGCTCCGGTTCCCTTCCTGTCTCCCCCTTGGACTCCTCCCTTGTACCCTCCCCTTCTACCATCCTCCTTTTTGTTGTTTCCTGTTGAAGGCGCGGGGACCGCGCCTTCAAAAGGGGGGGGGTACTGTCAGTGTTCGTCCGCGTCATCTTTTGTTATTGTCATGTAATTCCTTTTTGTCCTTCTCCCGCCACCGTCATTGTTCATCTGTTCCACCTGTGTTCATCCCGTCTGTGTCATCAGTGTAATCAATCCTTTATATATTTATACCCTTTCGTCTGTGTCCTTCGTTGTCCGGTATTTTGATTCGTGTGGTCGTCTGTTCCTGTGTCTGCCTGTCTTCCCGCATCCAGTATATGTTCCCGTAAGTGTTCAATAAATCCGTGTTTGTTAATGTTTCTCATTCTCCGTCTCGTTATGTCACCATCCGCCAACCAGGCGTTACAATATGGAGATTAATATGTGATATAAAGATTAAATTGAATTTGTTTAAAAAAAATGCGGTATGGTAAATGTGTTTCAAGTTCATATCATAAAATGTAAGACATAGTGCAGATTTAGGTCCACTAAGTGCTAATTTGCTCTTCATAATTTGTGTGAAAAGGAATACATATTGTTAGTGTATTACTGTAGCAAATGTTTATTTCAGCTGAAAACTGGATTTATGAGTTTCACATTTTTTTTCCAATAAGGGCAGGAAGAGGAAAACACATATTTGTTAGGGAAAAAAGTTTCTGCAAGCCGTCTCATTGTAATTTACAGAAATACTGCAACTTTCCCAAAAGTTATCTTTTTTGCAAGCTACAACGATAATTTTATCTGGACTGGTGCAATCAATTAATTTAAATAAAATAATAGAGTAAGTAGGAAAATAATATATAAAATAATAAAGTAGGAAAAAATGTAAATGATTACCATTTTAAAACATAAAATATATATTCTATTTAATAAGAAGTATTATTTAACAATTTATTGGCTATACAAAAAGGTAACATTAGTTACAACAGTATATAACAAAAAGATGTCAAGTAACCTGAATAAATAATAATTCTATAAATTAACATAATAATTTAGCATAAACTTTTCTTGCCATCGGATGCAAATAATACAGCACACACTCTCATCATTTATCACAATGACACGTGTTTCTCCAATGCCCTTCCGGCAAATACATTCATATTCTGCTTTTTTTTTTTTGTCTACACTAGGAATTTCTCATCTTCAGACCGGAGGAAACAGTGGCCATGTTTTTAATAGACGTCACCAAGGTCTGTTCTGACCTCCCTTTACCTGAGGGCCGGCAGAAAACAAACAGCCTCTCCGCATGTCTCTTTCCGTTGCCTGATAAGTAGCTGCAAGAAAAGTCTGAGGAAACTAGAAAATGCTCCTGAAAGTTCTCTTCTACCTCTTAGGACTCCCTGTAGTAATAACCTCTGTCAGCAGCAAAACCCATCAAAAAGTGCCTGGGGCCCACACTTCAAACCCACTCTGTGTAAATGTTTAGTTTATAAAAGTGTTCAAGTAAAGGGATGTTTGTGTGCATAAGAGAGAAAGACAGAGAGATGCCACAAAGAGGAAAAGGTAAGATTTGACATCAAGCTGTCTAAGTGTATCTGGGATATTTTGTTATATTATTATCGGAGCTATTGTTTAATGGCTGGTATCTATCAAACATTCAGGGGTTACAGCAGGGCAGAAGTCCTTCCTGCTGCGTGCGTCAACTGCCGTGACTAATGTGTGATGAGAGTAGTTTAGATTCTACACACTCGAGGGCCAAACACCTCACACCAAAGTCCTTCACTACAGCCTGGAGAGTCAAACTGCACCTGCACACAGTTAACACTACAGAAATCTAACTAAAACGCATCTGGGTGGTATTTCAGCACATAATATGATGTATAATATAGCTAATATTTATTTGATATTTGATGTTGAAAATTGAACTCTCTGGTTTGACAAAGTGACTTTCAGTGAGATTTTAGTAGTCTCAAATAATATAATGTATAAGAAATAATATATAGAGAAATAAGTCTGTAGAATAACTAAAAATGTACTGGCAGTTTATTACAAGATTTTTGTAGCTAAATAAACAACACCAAGCCAGACAAAATATCACTTTAAACTATTAAAAATGTTAATAAAAGTCACTTTTTCGAACATTTCTAGGTTAAAATTTGTTGTAAGAAAGATCAAGGTCCCATAATGCAATTCAAAATCATAAATAAATGGGGTGGAAATAATAAAAAAAATGAATCACAAAATGGGCCTCACGGTGGTGCAGTGGGTAGCACGATCGCCTCACAGCAAGAAGGACGCTGGTTCGAGCCTCGGCTGGGTCAGTTGGCATTTCTGTGTGGAGTTTGCATGTTCTCCCCGTGTTGGCGTGGGTTTCCTCCGGGTGCTCCGGTTTCCCCCACAAGTCCAAAGACATGCGGTATAGGTGAATTGGGTAAGCTAAATTGACCGTAGTGTATGTGTGTGAATGAGTGTGTATCGATGTTTCCAAGTGATGGGTTGCAGCTAGAAGGGCATCCGCTGCGTAAAAACATATGCTGGATAAGTTGGCGGTTCATTCTGCTGTGGCGACCCCAGATTAATAAAGGGACTAAGCCGAAATGAAAATGAATGAATGAATGAATGAATCAAAATACAGAAAACTGATAATTTACGGATATTTTTTACATTGTAGGTGTAAAAATATAGACAGTTTTATTCAACAAATTAAAAGCAGTGCAAAAAATGCTATCAAACTTAAAAGTATAAAGTTATATATAATGTAAAAATGTAAGGTATATTTTAACAATTACTATTAATATTAGAATTATTGGCATTAACAAAAACTATGTTTCAGAAGCAAAATAAAAATAAAACAAAATAATAACAATTTAGTTTAAGTACCAATTGTCAGTGTTAATTAAAGGCTTATTACCTGTCTATTATTATGTCTGTCTATTACTTATAAAGCACATATTCTGCATGATATTATTCTACATCCCTAATACCTAAATCTATACTACATCCTTCATAACTATTAATAAGCAGAAAATTGGGAGTTTACTGAGCCAAAAGTCAGTTGGTGGTTGTAACTTAATAAAATGCATGACCAAAATTCTAAACATAGACTTCATTTTCCTGTACTGAATATATAATTGATATTCATATAAACATATATTTTATATATTTATTTATTTTGATAATATATTCTTGAGGGTAACACTACATAATTGTTAATATAAATAAATTAGTTAACAAACAATGTATAAAAAAAGCATTTTAGTTTATAAAATGTATTTGTTCATTGATTTCTTCAAGCTAATAGTCAGAGTATTAACTCTTTTAAGGATGCATTTTAAATATAGTGAATGTACATTAACTAATACTAAAATGGTGCAGAAGTATTGATTCTTCTTTGTTCATGTTAATGAATATTATTTTTTTGTGAAATTATATTTTCCTATGCATACGCACAAAGCTTTACTCCACTGAAGTAGCTGCTTAAGAACTTATAATGATTAAAATGTACTCCTCGTCTCTTGTCTTTAAGCTATAATCGACACAGGCCCTGACCTGCAGATACAGCAAGACTTGTTCAGTTCTCCATCAACCTACAGCAGGTCAAAGATCAGGACTGAATGTAAAGTCACCACTTTTCTTTCACACAATCTGCACAATGCGCAAGGAAGGCAATACAAAACAAATGGTCAAACGCGTCCATAAAGCAACATTTACACAGGAAAAAAACAAAACATGAAAAAACAGTGCAGTTTAATGCTAAAACTTACATATAACTAAAACTGTCTACTTTATCATTATTGTAATGCCCCAATATACTCATAGTGAAGTTCACTTTCATTCTTATTATAATACAAGTTAAAAAATAGAAAGAATAAAAGCATTTTGAAACTATAGACTATTTAGATCTGGCTATGTGAATAATTTTTTTTTCATTGCATGACACATTGACATAACAGTAATGGCATTATCTTTGTTTAAGCATCTGATTCATATGACAGAATGAAAGAGAGGCTCTTATAAAAAATAAATAAATAAATAAATAAATAAATGTCACATCCTTTTAATTTTCTTGGCAAACCCAGGGTCATTCTGAAAACATACAGCTATATACATTTCTGGACAGCGACAAATACGTACCAGGAGGTACTTTTTTTGCAGTTTTTGTGAATCCGCCGCTGTGTACGCTTTTACAGATCTCAAATTTCTCTCGCAAGTGACATTCGCTTCTGCTGTTCTCGAGCAATTCCACCAGAGGCCGCTGTCGACTGACTGACTGGCCGATCGATCGACTGACTCACCCTCCTCGTTAACTAAACCCAACCAACAGTGTTTTCAAAAGCACAGATTGACCGTTCAAGCTGTTCCCTAAAAAACTTTTAACAGATGAAAATCCTTAATAAGTTAAATTGTTTAACATTTGAACTATGGTGACCACTTCATGTGGTAAGATGGTTTTGCTATGTTATTTTAAGAGAACGGTTCCTGAATCGAGTTGTAGTTAATTGTTTAATTTAACCAGTTAAATGTAAAACTAATAGAATAAAAAGTAAATGGTCAAACATAAAAAGGGGAACTGAACTGAACTAATACCTAGAAATGTTAGAGTAGATATACTGTACAATTTAGAGACTGCTGAGAACATTCAGCTCTTATGCCCCCTAAAGACATAATTGTTGCATATTTTTGTCAGAAAGTGAATAAGGCATACACAAATAACAATGTCTACTTTTACGTAGCACAACGAGGGCATAAAGGTGCATGTTTTCTTTGTGACACAAATAGAAAAGAAACAAATACGCAAAGCTGCAGAAAAATACAGTAGGATTCAAGTCCAATCTCACCTTCTAACTGTGCGCAGTAGGGTGGATCGTGCCTCATTGTGGAACGTGATCACTATGGTGGTGGATGGCAGATCAGGGTCATAGTGCAGTGTTGTACACCTGGGAGAGACAGGAGGGAGTCAAAATAATGAGACTCTGTGGTGCTAATTAAACATCAAGTTTAACATGTGGCCAAACCTTTGCAGAATTTACATATAGTTAGTAATCAAATATGTTAGAGGTCAAGACAGCCCTTAGACATGATGAATAACAGCAGCTGCAGAATGCGTAAAGATTAAATAATTGAATGTGCTTTGGTAACCGATATTAATCATCATTGCACAGCTCTCTATAATATTTGATTCATATTGGTCAATCATGACATTCCAAGGTATGTTATTCCCAGATAATAACTGCTGAAACTAATAAAACAGGCTCATCAGAGTACTTTGAAATATCATGACCATTAGTGAATATGGTCATGATATTTATACATATTTACAGTATATTCTTATCTTTCACTCTGCTGTTATTGACTGGTTGGCATCATCTTGCAAGTGGATTATAACATAAGTAGGTTACTTAGTGTAGGCTGCATAGAGCTGTTTGAGACATTTTTCTTTCGGCAAGCTTTACATTTAATTAAAGATCTAGTAAACAATTTCAGCTTAGATCAATGTTTTGTGTCTAACTGTTTAATACTGGAACAAGTAGTCGTTTAAAAAGCTGGACAATGTACATCTGGTTGTTTTGCAGAATAATGCCCTTCAGTTTTATATAGCAGCACTTCTCTTAGCGTTTGGCTGCTGATAAACCTGTAGAGCTTTGTTCTCCGAGAACAATCAGCTTACTAGCTTACATTATCCCTTACTAGTCACAAGAAGTGTCAAATTTGTTCTTATCTTGTTGTTTTTGATTTATCACCCAGTCATACCAGTGTGAGCGCCAAAGTTATTTTAGTAAATGAAAACTAAACTTATTGAAACTGAAATAAACAAAAAAAAAATCTAAAGAAAAGAAAAACTCAAACTAAATGAAACTAACAACAGTTACTGAAAAACTAACCTAAATAAAATACTAATTAGCACAAATAGATAATCACTTTCAGAATAAAGAACCACATTGTGTGGTGTAAAAAGGAGCTGTTTAGAGAAACACCTCTATAGATGAAACTTTTACAGACACATCAGTCAAGTGCAAGATCATATAGAAAAACTGTCACGTGCGGGAGCAAGATGAGGGACAACAGAGGTAAGGATCCAATTGCTGGTTTAATAAAATTATTTGTTAAGGCAAACAAGATCAAAACAGGAGTAGCTGGAACATAAAGGACAATACAAAAACGTAGTCAAAAACAGGCATAAGGTCAAAATAGGTGGCAAAACTGGATCAAACGCTAAACAAGGCTAAGGTCAACAATACAAACAGTAAAAACAAAGAAGCGTCAGGACATGCAGCCTACATACATTATAGACTCCGTCCTAAACTAGTGTATGTGTGGTGTATAAATAATCTGAATGATCAGTGATCACAAGTATCAGCTGTGTGTGTCTCATCAGCCGTGATCGGCAAGTGGTGTGTGTGGCCTGATGGAATTTGTAGTTCCTTAACAAGATATCTGTCAGGAGTGGATCCTGGTGATCGTGACAAAAACATCTTTTCTATACAATGTGTTCTAACTTTTCTTCATTTGTCAAAAAATGTAAACTAGGTATGTTTATCAACATATAAAGTATGATCTAAAAATGAATAGATAAAAACTAAAAATGTTTTCACAAAAACTAAACTAAAACTAACAAAACATTAATTAATTTATTTAAAACTGAACTGAAATGTACAGCAAATTTTTAAATTGTATAGAAATAAAAATTCATTCATTCATTAATTTTCATTTCGGCTTAGTCCCTTTATTAATCTGGGGTCGCCACAGCGGAATGAACCGCCAACTTATCCAGCATATGTTTTACGCAGCGGATGCCCTTCCAGCTGCAACCCATCACTGGGAAACATCCACACACTCTCATTCACACACATACACTACGGACAATTTAGCTTACCCAATTCACCTGTATCGCATGTCTTTGAGCTTGTGGGGGAAACCGGAGCACCCGGAGGAAACCCACGCCAACACGGGGAGAACATGCAAACGCCAACTGACCCAGCCGAGGCTCGAACCAGCGACCTTCTTGCTGTGAGGCGAACGTGCTACCCACTGCGCCACCGTGAGGCAGAAATGAAAATGATAAACTATAATAACCTAGGTGTGCAATTAAAGTCGCCAAATATATAAAACAGGGACCATGTTTAAGAAAAATGTTGCCTGTGTTTACAAGCCAATAGCACCCCATTGTGCGCTGGTTGAGTGAACATGCGGTTAGAATGGTGAGGACAGCAGGCAGAACCCAGAGGAGCAGGAGCATCAATAATGGAGCATCTGATTAAAAATAAATCGCATTTTTGCTTCACCCCAACAGCAAGAGCAGTAGGCCAGTAAAAAAAAAGCCCTTTGTTTTGAGGATGAACATTCTGACTTGCAGTAAACACTGACCATTATCCTGAGGTTCTCCAGCTTAGAAATATATCAAGATTTTGGTTATAAAAAGTGTCTGTGGATGACAAAAAACCCCACTGAAGATCAAAATGACCAGAGCTGGGAAATAAAGTATCAGTTTTAAAACACAAAATGACTGTATAGCAACTACTGAAAAGCAGTTATGGGGAAAACAGTTTATCCATAAACTATTTGGCCTTGGCGTATGAGGATAGACTATAGAGAGGATAAAAGCTGGCAAAACAGTTGAGACTTGTAGGAACCTTGTGTCACAGATTCAGAAAGGATTTCTTTAGTTGATTTTTTTTTTTCAACACAAACAGATAGAATGAACAACATCTGACCTTAACGTTTAGGTGCAAGATGATGTCTAGAAACAGAAGTGTTCTTAAAGATTTGTTTACAGATTTCAGATCATGTACAATATGTTAGAATATATACTTTGACTTGATTATATGAGTCAATGCTTCATGGCAATAAGTGTCCAGTGTCTCGAAGTTACAGTATATATACTTTGCATGACATACTGGAGTTAAATTAAAATCCTGAATAAATAAAAATCAATAGTAAAAATTCCATGTGCTCTTTTGCCAGCAGTTATGGCTATTGCAGACTTAAAACATTATCAGGCATCATTACAAATACATACATCTACAGTAAGTCCATGAATAAACCAAAAATGCGGGACAATTTATTTTAAATTGCATTATAATTATTATTTTTTTAAACTTAAATGAGTTACATTATTATTAAAACTGACTACTCGCACCATAATCACTTAAGTGAATCTATATTTAATTTTGGCCTTAATATGGTTTGCTTAATTAATGACTCTGTTCCAACCAAGAGAGACGCCATGCAGTCTGCTGCCTATACAGACAGCTGCCTTTAAATGAAGTGTCCTAAGAATACAATACACTACCTGACTAAAGTCTTGTCGCCTATCCAAGTTTTAGAAACAACAAATAATAACTTGACTTTTAGTTGATCATTAGGTATCAGAAGTGGCTTATATGAAAGGCAAATGCCTCTAGATCACGCTTATTTTACCAAAATAAAATATAATCATGCCTTGATTTTTAATTATTTAATTAGGACAGTAAGGTCTGACGTTGCTTAGACAAAAACTCTTGTCACTTAACAGAAATAATGTACAGTACAGAATATAAAGTCATGGTGCAGTGGAAAAATAATTAATATTGTGTATAATATTGTGACTCCCATGAGCTTGGAGGACTGCATCCATACATCTCTACAATGACTCAAATAACTTATTAATAAAGTAATCTGGAATGGCAAATAAAGCATTATTGCAGGATTCCCAGAGTTCATCAAGATTCTTTGGATTCATCTTCAATTCCTTCTCCATCTTACCCCAGACACGCTCAATAATTTTCATGTCTGGTGATTGGGCTGGCCAATCTTGGAGCACCTTGACCTTCTTTGCTTAAGGGAACTTTTATGTGGAGGCTGAATTATGAGATGGAGCGCTAGCCTGCTGAAAAATTTGCCCTCTCTTGTGGTTTGTAATGGGCAGCACAAATGTCTTGATACCTCAGGCTGTTTATGTTGCCTCCACTCTCCAGATCTCTCTCACACCCCCATACTGAATGTAACTCCAAATCCTGATTTTTCCAAACTTGACTGATTTCTGTGAGAATCTTGGGTCCATGCGGGTTCCAATAGGTCTTCTGCAGTATTTGTGATGATTGAGATGCTGTTCAACAGATGATCCATCCGAAAAATCTACCTTCTGCCACTTTTCTAAATGATCAACAAGGAGTTATTATTTGTTGCTCTTACAACTGGGATCGACCACAAGACTTTTGTCAGGTAGTGTACTTTTAGACTATACTTTAAAACAGTACTTTGGCACCAATCACATATATTAGATTGAACCAAATGTTTTTCAAATTATACACTACAATTATAAGCAAACTATTTTTAAGCTCACAATCAAAGTCTACTAAACGTAGAAATATAAAGCACAAAATGGTCAAAAATTGGGGCAAAATTGTCAATTAGTTATTCAATTCAATTTATGCTGCCTTCATTTTTGACCAATCCTCTCATCACAGAGTTTGTTAATAATGTTTCATAATGTTGCCCACGTAGGCAGTTCACTAGGTTTTGGAACAGAGCCAATCTGTCTGGAAAGCCTGCTATTGAAAAAGTGCGAAGTGACTGAAATTGACTGTTTACTGCATTAGCAGAGTGTAGCTTAGGCCTTTTACATCTTTTTTTTTTGTTGTTGCCCTAATGCGATCATTTAAATATTGAGTCAAACTGTGAAATAACGTGATATACATTTCACCATTCATTAGACAAGCCATAGCCTCTAAAACGGTTTAATCAGAATATCAGTGCTCTGTTGGAGCAATACACATACTGTAAAGAGCAGATGTATTTATGTTCCATGACAAACCTTTTGAGGGTTAAAAGTTATTATAAATTTACTTTGGAGTTAAATACATGTATATATCCAGCTATTGCTTATTCCTTCATGAATACAGTTAGATCTGCCTTAAACACACTTTATGAGCTGAGGGCTGTTTTCACAGCTTTATATGCTGTTTGAAGCCAGCCTGGAAGCGGGATCCATCGCTCAATGCAGCTATAGCCCAAGGTCTTTTGAGATAGGGGATGCTTTAAACAGCAAAACACAGCACATCATTAGGGTTTCTGTCAGAAAACAACATCTGGGAAACAGGAAGCATATTGCTGTGTACTTGATATTTCGCCAAAATGATGGATGCGTCCCTGAGAAAATTGGGAACTGAGAATTTGGTCTTAGTGTTTCTCATTATGATGTATCCAACTCGCCTTCTTTGAGAGTGCTACTGTTAGATGGGGGGGGGATCAACAACATATGGCTGTACCCATGGAAATACTGCATTTGACAAATAGGAAAAGGCAGTATACGCTAATTAAATAAGCTACTCTAGTGAGTAATTGCTCTGCATATGTTTGATTGTTTATTATATGCAGAACAATGATGGGACCCGACGAAGAAGTTTATCTGAAAAATATGCCTGCATGTCTCAGATGTTCTGTGGAGACGCAGATGTCCTTCAGGTGCTCCTTTTGTTATGCACACAATAGGATGTCTAAGAGCTCTAGGGAAGCGACTGACACTGCTCCAACCTTGGCAAGCCAGAAAACCCCATGAGGCAACGTGCCTTTCATTAAGCTTTAGCTACAATAGGAATTAAACACATTCACATACTGTACAGTGGATAGCCCCCAAATTTTTTTTTT
>CAIGQW010015581.1:14289213-14301703 GCA_903798125.1 Danio choprae | reverse complement strand
TGCCTCTCACTGTTGTAATTTATGGATTTCAAATAACAATCCAGACTAACAAAAGGAGTTCACCAGAACATGGCATTTCAGAGGAACGTGGATGTCAAAGGCCCTGGTTATCCTGGCATTCACCAGACAGATAAATTAGAGGAAAGGAGCATAGAGCAAGGATAATGTTACATGGACAGTTCTGTTCTACAAGGCAATCAGCCAGGAGTGAAAGGGGAGCGAAACACGGCCCCTGAAAAACGAATTACCTTAGCGTGACTGAAAGGGAAACAATAGACTAAGAGGGTGCAGATAGCTAGAAATTCCATTTTGCTTTGTCTAATGGGTCGATAACAGCGGATGGCCAAAAAAGCAGCCAACAGGAGCGTGAAGAGAGAAACAACATCTGAGAGCATCATTTAGGATGGCTGGTCTTTTCAAGTGTCTGAACGAGCGTGCTGTAAAAAAAAAATAAGTCAAATACTGAAGCACTATTATGTTTTCCATTTGAAGACAGTCAATTAAGAGAGAGAAGATTTGTTGTGCTGTATTATAATATATCCTTTAATATTTAGGGCTGGCTAGATTGTTGTTCGCTACTGAACACATACTACATAACAGAATTATTATTAAGTTATTATTAAGATATGCGGCTACAAAAATCGATCTGACTGCTTTATGAATACTTTTAGACTATTATTCATTCATTTATTCATTTTCCTTCACTTAGTCCCTTTATTCATCAGGGGTTGCCACAGCGGAATGAACCGTCAACTTATCCAGCATACGTTTCACACAGCATATGCCCTTCCAGCTGCAACCCAGTACTGGAAAACATCCATACACACTCATTCCCACACATACACTACGGACAATTTAATTAATTCAATTCCCCTATACCGCATGTCTTTGGACTGTGGGAAACCGGAGCACCCGAAGGAAACATGCAACACAGGGAGAACATGCAAACTCCACACAGACATGCCAACTGACCCAGCTGGAACTCGAACCAGCAACCTTCTTGCTGTGAGGCGACAGTGCTAACCACTAAGCCATCGTGTTTATTAATTTTAGACTATTAATGAACTATATTGTTCATTACATTTATCAGAATAGGATAATCTGATATTAATCTGATAATAATCTACTGATATTGTCACGATCACCAACGATCTAGCATTTGCAGATCGCTGGAGAACTACAAATCTGCCATTGTAATGAACTACAGATTCCATCATGCACTTCACTCACACACCTGGCCCAGATTCCCCTTGATTGCAAACACACACAGCTGAAGCGGTTCAGGACTAATAAAATGGACCATAAACACAGCACACACACATCAGTGCTTTTCACTGTAAGTGAGCGATTGAAGCGTTACCTTGCTTTGTCTTGCTGTGTTTTTGACCTTTACTTTGTTTTACTGTTATAGTCGATTTGCCACCTGTCTTGACCATTTGCCTGTACTCCGTTTATGATTTTTGGATTATCTGCATGCGTCTGACTGTCCCTGTTTTGACCATTGCCTGCCTGACATTCCTCCTAATAAACTGCATTTGGATCCTCAACTCCGTTGTTCCCCAACTCATAACAGATATAAAAGTTAATAATATATATATATATATATATATATAAATACAATGTGTTCCATTCTCTACATTACATAAAAGCGGTTGGGGGTGACACAAAGTCTGGATATTCCTGCATTTGTAATTTCTTATTATATCTATGTTATATCTATGTAACTATTGTAGATACACAGTTTGAATAAGCTTTTATTTTTATTGGTTATAATTGGTTTTATTTATTAATTATAATTATTACATACATATATTTGTTTTTACTCTACACCTAATGTTTTAGCATTTTTATTAATAAGTTTAATATATATAGTTTCTTTCATTAATTTCTGTGTAATTTGTTGATTTATTTTTTCAGTTATTTTAGTCATAAGTTAAATTAATAAAATGCGAAATATTTATTTGGCAACAAGCTAATACATTTTTATATACTTATTATGAATTATTAGGTATAGATTTTAGATAAATGTTTGTGTTTATTAACATTTTATTCTACAAAGTTGACAAAATTTCATATAAATTTCACATAAAAAGTGTCATTTAGAGCTTTTTTAAGAAAACATCAATTGGTCTGATTAAAATGTGTTTTCATTTGTTGTGTTCAATTGAAGATCAGGCTTATTCCACCAAATATTCATTTCTTAACACTTTTGATGTTACAACACTGATATGGCGTTGTCTAAAGATAAACATAAATGTGTCTGAACGCATGGCACATTTGTTTTTATTTTAATGCAAATAATAAAAAAAACCTGTCAATGATATTTTTAATTGCACTTAACATGATTTCTTTATAATAGCCGTGGCTTGAAAACCTCAAGATACATTAAGACATAAAACAGAGTCAATTAACTATGAATAATTTACCACCATTTCATCAATATGGATGTAAGCATGCAATCAATTAAAAACGCTAT
The DNA here is from genome assembly GCA_903798125.1 of Danio choprae. Lineage (NCBI taxonomy): Eukaryota > Metazoa > Chordata > Actinopteri > Cypriniformes > Danionidae > Danio > Danio choprae. Next base: position 14,299,227 of record CAIGQW010015581.1, on the reverse strand, counting down.
TTTAAAATGATAAATAATCTAATTAAAATTTATGTTGGTTTTTGATGTAACCTCTGATTTTGTAACACAGAGTGCTTTTAAAAGTAAATAATACATCCTTTTCTACAAGGACTCTAAGAAAATAATGTTGCTTTTCTCTGGAATTATATTTGTTATATGGTGGAGTAGAGAAGGTGTTGGACTCCCACACCAAGCATTTGTTTTTATTCTTGGTTTATCTGGCAAAGAAATGTATACTTTTATTGTGGTCATCTCCTCGGCTACCCTCCTTTAAAATGTGGTTGTCTCAAGAATGTATGCTATTTCCACTCGAGAAACTCCCCTATGACATACATCAAAAGTCTGATGATCTTTGGCAGCTATGGACACCTTTTTGACATTACATCAATAATTTCTCCTGATTTTCTATTCTATGGTGCATATTCAGCTCCTAGCCTGACTGTATTATTCTGTTTACTTGTTTGTATATTTCCCATTATTTCCTACTGTATAGCTGAGACTGTATTTATATGCGCTGATGTATTAAAATAACCAACGATTAATAAAATAATAATAATGAATAAATAAATAAATAAATAAATAGCAAACCTGAATGGAATAGAACAGAATAGACTAGAATAGAATACAATAGAATACAGTACAATACAATACAATACAATACAATACAATACTTTTACTAGAAAACTTTGTGTTAGTTGAGAAAGCTGTGCTGGAAAGTTTGCTGATATGGTGTGGTAGACGAATCCTGTTACATTATTCAAGAAGCTTTATCTGTGTGGGCGCAAAAAAATAAATCAAAATAAATGAGAAAATGGGTAAAATGTACTGCTGTTCTTGGCAGTGAGTGTGCAGAAATGCCAGCGCAGCTCTAAAGTATAAGCAGAGCGACAGGTGATGAGGCAGTTCTGCATGTTTGGATGTTGGAAAGGAAAAAGCGGAGGCAGGACTGTGGGAGAACAGAGACTTAGTCAGATTCCACAAGTGCAAGATGAATCTTGTCTAGCGAACTGTGAAGATCGGAAAAAAAGCTGACTATAACAGAATCAATGGCTGAGGGTGAGAAGTCCAAGCATGTTTGTTCAGACACAGTGAATGTGGAAAGCTAACAAGGACATACTTTCACACCTTCACAAGCTGCCTGTGAAGCTTTCCAGAGTTTCAACAATTAATGCTGGTCTAGTGTGGCAAAAAAAGAGCCGATAACCTTTCTCTAATTTTCCATCCTTGCTCTCACCCATTGTATAGGAGTGTCCTTCACTAATACTGGCACCATTGGTAAATATGAGCAAAAAAGGGTTGTGAAAATATAAATAAGTTTATTGTTTGGTCTTGATCTTTTACTCAATATACAGTTGAAGTCTGAATTATTAGCCCCCCTGTATATTTTTTCTTCCTCAATTTCTGTTTAAGGGAAAGACCTTTCTCAACACATTTCAAAACACAATAGTTTCTACTAACTGATTTCTTTTATCTTTGCTATGATGACAGTAGAATATTTTACTAGATGTTTTTTTTCAAGATGCCAGTATTCAGCTTAATGCGCAATTTAAAGGCTTAACTAGGTTAAGTAGGCAAGTCATTGTATAGTGATGGCTTGTTCTGTAGACAAAATATATTGCTTAAGGGGGTTAATAATATTGACCTAAAAATGTTTTTTAAAAAACTAAAAACTGCTTTTATTGTAGCCTAAATAAAACAAATAAGACTTTCTCCAGAGGAAAAAATATTATAGGAAATACTGTGAAACATTCCTTGCTCTGTTAAACATCATTTGAGGAATATTTGAAAAAGAAAAACAAATTCACAGGAGGGCTAATAATGTTGATTTTAACTGTATATATCTGCTCTCATTGAAAAAAAACAAAACATTTGCAAACACAAATTTAAAATATAAAAACGTGTGTATTATAAAAAGAAGTGTATTCCCATTGAACAGGAAGTTATTCAACCACCTTTTTAAAGGGCTATACATATGTGGAAACACAGTCATTCATCACAATGGAGAAAACCAAAGAACAGAGCTGTGATTTGTGGCAAAGGTTCACAAAATGGTAAGTGGCTATAAGAAACTTTCTCTATCTCCACTATCAAAGCAAACTTTTGATTTTACTGTCAATTTTAACAAAAGAAATTCTAGCCAACTGAAGGATAAGCCTGAAAGAGGACGTATCTCTATCTTGCTCAAACCAATTGTTTGGAGGATGATTCAATTGGCCAAGAAAAGAGACACCGAATTATAGAATTGCAGCAGTTATTAAATCTTGTGTCAGAAACTACATTTCAATGCAACCCAGGCTCGTTGGAAATAAGTGACTCAGTCTACATTTTTATGAGAGGCAAAATACATTGCTCTGGGTATGTTTCTTTGCACGTTTCAGATGAAAAATCCACTAGAGGGCGCTGTTTACATTATTGCAAATCTAAAATACATTACTTAGGGCAGCGGTTCTCAATCCTGTCCCTCGCGGCCCCCCACACTGCTTATTTTGCATAATTAAACCTGATTTAGCTCATTAGAAGAGAGATCCAGGAAGAAACTGTGTTGAGATTGACATGTTCAATGCTGTCTACCCCTGCACACAGGAAGTCAGCTGAACTTGAAAATGATTTAATTGAAAAAAATAAAAACTTTGCACTACACAACTGGTTGTTGTTGACTTCAAACTGCACCGTAGTGTTCATTTTTACCTGCAGTCAAACATGTTGAAGTTTCACATAAACGTAGGCTGAAGTATATATTACACATAGAGTACTCAGCATATATGAGTACAGACCTCACAAATCTCTCATTTAAATTAATTGATTCCAAGGAAGCTTATTATATTTGTGCATATACATTCAAGTAAATATCGCTGCAGCCCGGAGACCTCCAAGTTGGAGGGACAGCCTACTGGAGGGACAGCCTTCAGCCTACTTGGAGCTCAAGGTCCACCCATTTGGAGCTCAAGTCCCACCCACTTGGAGATGGCTCTGACCTCCGTTTATAGCCTTCTCTATACATTAGATTAGTCAGTAATGAAGCTAAATCTGGAGCTAATCTAACAAAATAACTTATGATAACGGTCCAAAATTAGTACACCCAAATTTATGTTACGGAAAAATATTAAATAAAAAAATTTAAAAAGAGCAAATTTCAAAAGAAATTCAATGTATTATCTTTTTATTTCTAAAGATGTTCGGTGACTAAAATATTATTTTAATAAATATATGAGTTTAATAAATCTGTTTTGTTCAAATGCAGGGCGACGCGGTGGCGCAGTGGGTAGCACAATCGCCTCACAGCAAGAAGGTCGCTGGTTCGAGCCTCGGCTGGGTCAGTTGGCGTTTCTGTGTGGAGTTTGCATGTTCTCCCCGTGTTGGCGTGGGTTTCCTCCGGGTGCTCCGGTTTCCCCCACAAGTTAAAAGACATGCGCTATAGGTGAATTGGGTAAGCTAAATTTAGTGTATGTGTGTGAATGAGTCTGTATGGATGTTTCCCAGTGATGGGTTGCGGCTGGAAGGGCATCCGCTGCTTAAAACATATGCTGGATAAGTTGGCCGTTTATTCTGCTGTGGCGACCCCAGATTAATAAAGGGACTAAGCCAAAAAGAGAATGAATTAATGAATGAATGAATGAATGAATGTTCAAATGCACCAAAATATATTACCTATATTCACTGAGAACTTGATAAAAATATTCATTTTCATAATGGGGTGTTCTCAATTGTGTTCAGCACTGTATATGATGCTTTAATGTCACCTATGACCACCAATGGTTTAAAAGAGTTAAAAAAATAGCTTCTAATATCCAAAAACTGTCTTTTTTAACAGTTTGAGTACAAGATCTAAATAATTTCTAAAAATCTAAGAGACATTTTCTCCTCAGCCTTCTTTGCTCATATTTACCAAGGATGCCAATATTAGCAGAGGGCACTGTATAAGTCATACAGTAGGTAATTCTTGATATATTACAACTGGATCATTCCTTTTGAGCACTGTCAGATATTTTCCAATGCTCACGGGATTTTATTATTTTATAATGCTCTTTTGACTATTAAAAGCATTTGTGTATGCACTCGAGGGCCACTGGGTTTGTGCTTTAGTTTCAGTTCAGCTATTATTCAAGCCAGCCTAATGGATTTGTTTCAAACGGCAGACAAATAAGTTCTTATAATTTTCACTATTATGGTGTCAAGTATCATGGCACGATGTTAATACCTCCATACAGGGTGAATGTGCGGGATTGTATTGCATGGCGAAATGTATGGTAATAAATTGAGCTGGAATGGCACGGTCATTAATCAGAAGGAGCACAGTAGACCAGGCTCAGCAGAGAGAGATGAAGCACTTTATAAGTAATGGAGGAGCTGTCGGTGGGGAAGATGGGAGGCTTTCAAGCAGCTTTCCACACATAGTCAGCAAAGATCAACCGCAAAGCAGGCAAGGTGCCATTGTAAGAGAAACAATCCCACTGAATTTAGGAGCACACATTCACAATTATACAGCAAACTTTGAATGTAACGCGATAAAGATGATGATTTGAACAAAGGTATCAGCTCTGGAAATTCTGCCAGCATGAAAATTCTTTGCTCTGATATTTAAGCCTGTATATACAGTAGAAACAAATCCCGAACGTGCACATGTAATTGTTGCATGTAATTTAGAAAGCCTCAAAACTACAACAGACACAACCTCAAAACTGAACTTCCACACTTACATGTACTTTTTACAAAGCATCAAAGCTAACAGATGTAGCCTCAAAAATAAATGAATAAAATTAAAATACTTATATATAACAAAACAACTAAGCTAAGACATAGGTTCAAAATATAAAATAAATATCCCACATAGCATCCAAGTTAACAGACGTAACCTCAAAAAAAAAAAAAATAAATAAAATTAAATAATAAAATGAAATATCCCAGACTTGAGTGTACTTTGCAAAACATTAAAGCTAACAGAAGTAGCCTTTAAATTAAAAATTATAAATAAATAAATAAATAAATATCAAATAAAATATCCATCAAAGTTAACAGACATAGCTTAAAAAAATACAATTAAATCAAATTTAATAAAAAATCCCGTATTTGCATGCACTTTGCAAAGCATCAAAGCTAACAGAAGTAGCCTAAAAAAAATACAAATTAAAAAATGTAATTAAATAATACATTTAAATATCAAATAAAATAACCCAGACTTGCATGCACTTTGCAAGGCATCAAATCTATCAGACATAGCTTAAAATATATATATATATAATTAAATAATATTAAATAAACAAAATCCCATATTTGCATGCTCTTTATAAAGCATCAAAGCTAACAGACGTAGCCTCAAAAAATAAAATGCAATAAAATAAATAAATAAAATAAATTAATAAATTAAATATCAAATTAAATATCCCAGACTTGCATGCACTTTGTAAGGCATTAAAAACTATCAGACATAGCTTCAAAAAATATATATAATTAAATAATAATAAATAAACAAAATCCCACATTTGCACACTTTACAAAGCATCAAAGCTAATAGATATTCATTCATTCATTCATTCATTCATTTTCATTTCGGCTTAGTCCCTTTATTAATCTGGAGGCGCCACAGCGGAATGAACCCCCAACTTATCCAGCATGTGTTTTACGCAGCGGATGCCCTTCCAGCTGCAACCCATCACTGGGAAACATCCACACACTCTCATTCACACTCATACACTACGGACAATTTAGCTTACCCAATTCACCTATAGCGCATGTCTTTATACTTGTGGGGGAAACCGGAGCACTCGGAGGAAACCCACGCAAACACGGGGAGAACATGCAAACTCCACACAGAAACGCCAACTGACCCAGCCGAGGCTCAAACCAGCGACCTTCTTGCTGTGAGGCGAATGTGCTACCCACTGCGCCACCATGAGGCCTAGCTAATAGATAGAGCCTCAATAATAAAATAAAATGATAAGCCTCAAAAATAAAACCCCATACAGAATGTATTGTAGATAGTATCAAAGCTAACATGCGGCCTCAAAGCCAGAGAATTTGCTATTCTCACTGGCACACTGATCTGCAAACATCCTGTTTCAGACCATTGTCTTACACATCAAATAATCATGGTTGGTGAAACAACAAAGAAAAGACATTCATCTCTCAGAACGTAATATTGTCAGATGTGTTTGCCCCGTGTACTCACACACACAGTCATGCTCTCTTGACTTGGACAGATGTAAACAGGAGACATTTACAGAGCTCTTGCCTTCCACAAATTTGGAGAAAGGTGCTGAAGAATTGAGAAACACAATAACAGAAGAATATGTTCAAATATGTTCTCCATTTCATATTGGTGTTGTACTCTGTAACACATGCAGCAAGCGTCATAATAATGCATTATAATACATACAACAATAATAATGCTTATCATACAATTTGACCCTGATTTACAGAAGACACATACTAACATGTCACTCAGTGTAACAATAATAATATACCAAAAATAATCCTGTCAGCAAATTTAGAACAAGTTTCTGATAACAGTAGCATTCACTCTGCCTTGTAGCTGTAAAAGATGCCAAATAGCTTGAAGAGACAGAGTTTTGGAAATACAGATTTCAGGTGGAATCACTTGTCCTAAAACATGGGCAAAGAAGATGTGTCGGAGGGACATGTGAGACATATTACTTTAAGTATTAATAGATTTGGTTTGACATTCATTGACTTTTGTTTTGGATCAATTGATGACTTGAGTCTTCTTGCGTGCATTATTCTACGTAACAATTTGAGGTTCTAAAAAACATACCCTTAACGTTCCCATTAAGTTATATAATGTTATTTTTTGTACAGTTTTTTTTAAGATTATGTATTAATGTTATTCTTTGGCTATAACAGCATTATCCAAAACATGTCTCATGTTATATTAATGTTCTCAGAACACATTATATGTTCTAAAAATGTTTTTCTATTAACAATTTAAAAACACTGCTCAAGAACAACTGTAATGTTCTAAAGACGTTCCAAAAATGTTGTTCCTAGAACATACTTATTTTAATGTTACAACAATGTTGACTCCAATAGCGATACATTGTACAGCTAGTAGTATAACTCAGGGTGCCTGATGTGGGAAAGAAGTTATAGCTGAATAAAGTATTTACAGATTTTCTTTTGACACAAAAGTTTTCTTGGAGCTTTGTATCATTACGGTTGAGCCACTGAAGTCACATGGAATGTTCTGACAATGTTTTTGGTTCCTTTTCTGGACTTTGAATATCTCAAGATCATATATTTGGAGGATGAGCGAGCTCTCGAATTTCATCTAAAATATGTTAATTTGTGTTCTGAAGATGAACGAAGGTCTTGGGGGATTGGAATGACATGAGAGTGAGTCATTAATAATTTCATTTTTGTGTGAACTATCCCTTTAAGAAGTACAAAAGTCATTACTTGTTATCATTTTAACAAATTAAACAGGAATGTTCCAATTAACACTTAATTTATCCACATTCTGATGCTCAATTGTATTCCTTCACTGACCTTAAACATGAAAAGGTGTCTTTGCTATCAAAGAAAAGTCCACCCGGTGGTTGGTTAGACAAGGCTGAATTGTGATTTTTTTTTGCACCATCTTCCCCAGTTTAGAGCTTTTTTTTATCACGCTGTTCAACATCGCTTTCTGTCAGGCTGAGTAAGTGAGCTCATAAGAATCCGCCACAGGGGATAAAAATCATCCATGGACAAAGCTGTAAAACCAGAGATTAAATGCGTCACCAAATCCCTCCTGATTACTGTTTGTCATTAAACACTACATCTGTAACAGGTCCGTCAGAGCCATTATCCAGCTGATGATCAGACAATGGAGCAATCGGAGACAATGAAGACGAGTCGCTTTGCTAAAGTTTTAGCAAATGATATTCAGCTGGAGGAGGACAGAAGTGCGGGATGAGAGGTGGAAAGATGAGACAGGAGCGACAGATAAAGCACAAAGATGAATGGCTGTCCGCAAAGCACTTTCGGAGAGGGATAATTTGACTTGCTCTCATTTTTCATGCTTAGGGAAAACACAAGCAATACTTCTCTTTCTTTCTCCGTCCCTCAGTCCTTCCGCACCCGTCTGCATTTGCGGCGCATGAGTCTCCAGTCACTGCATCAATTAAAAGTGTCATTCTCTGAAAATAGAGCGCAACTTGGTATGAATCCACAGCATGTGTGTCACGCTTTTGTCAGAGCATCTCTTTATCACATGCTCACTTTGAGTCATCCTACAGCTCATCTAGCTGACAAAAAAAATCCACATTAGTTATCGCAGTTACATCACCAGTGCTGTGTTTGTAAGATAGCATTCAGAATGAGATGAGACTATGCGGCGTGGGGCCAAGTCACTCAATAGTTCTGTGGCATTTCAATCCTATGCTATTCACTAGCCGAGCGCTATCTAGTTTAAAATATGCCTCTTTTTATGAAAATCAGGCTTATTATTTATAGATTGAGCCTTATTTACAAAACATGGCGCCATTACCGCCCACAGACAGCAGGAGGTACACAGAATTTTATTAAAATAAGAGATGCTTGTTTACATTGAATGTTGTTCACGGCAGCAGTAATTCATCAAATAAAGATCAAATGATGGAGAAGAATGCAATAAGCTGGCATGTTTCCAGAAGAAAAAGCACTTTTTTGGGACTTTTAAAGGGGTTGCAGTGCTGGAGAGATGTTAGTTTTTGCAACCTGTGTTTACAGGAGTTACATAACTCTGCCTGCATTTCTGGAAAACTATTTTTAAGTTGTTGTTTTTTTAAGTGTAGGACTGAAACCCTCCAACACAAGGTTGTCCAGATGAAGCCTAAAGGGAGACACTCGCAGCCACAGCAAATCTGTGATTTCTAGAATATTGCATCTGTACAAAGTCACAAAATTATTCAAGTCCTCTAAAAACTTTGGTTATTCACAGGATAATTTGCAGAATCTCATTGCTAATCAGCTTTACATTGCACTTCAGCACAGAACAAGGTAAGGATCTGAATCTCGCCCTACAGTCTATCTGTAATTTAAGGGTGCTTTCACATTTGTGGTTCGGTTCATTAGGTTCGGACCAAGGGCAACAAATGATACATTGTAGCATTTTTCTGCCGTTTTTGGGTCCTTTTCACACCACACTGATTGCTTTGGTTTGAACCAGTTGAAAAGAACCAAATTGCAGTGATGTGACAAAATCCACATCACTCATTGGCCAGATGTTATTGAACATATTTCCTAAACTGCTTTTCCCCACAGGTCCAAAGACATGCAGTATAGGTGAATTGGGTAAGCTAACTTGTCTGTAGTGTATGAGTGTGAATGGGAGTGTATTGATGTTTCCTAGTGATGGGTTGCAGCTGGAAGGGCATCCGCTGCGTAAAACATATGCTGGATAAATTGGTGGTTTATTCCACTGTGGCGACCCCAGATTAATAAAGGGACTAAGCCGAAAAGAAAATGAATAAATGAATTAATGATATTTACAGGGACATATTATCGACAAATTATTTTTGTGCAGTTCTTTATACAACACCCAATAAATACCACAAAACATAGACTTGATGTCTATGATTTGTAATCAAAATACACTTGTCTCACCTGTATTTCTCCATATGGACAACTTTTTTTGGTGTGGTCTGTTTGCTCAGCGGCTCATTTTGTGTTATATTTGTGATTCAGAGAGTTCAGGTTTGAGTCCGGTGAAGCATGATTCTACAAAAAAGATAAAAGCAATGTAAAATCAAGGTAAATTACATGGTTGTGGACTTTAATCTTACATTTGCTTTTATATTTGGGGTTTACAAAAATGTATACAGTGCCCTCTAGTGGATTTGTCATCAGAAGCGTGCACAGAAACATACCCAGTGCAACATATTTATTTTCACATAAATATGTACATGAAAAATCTTTGCTCAAATTTGAAAGATTGTATACAGTATAAATAAACAAATCTCACACTTTGTGCTATAAACAAAAACTAATCAACGCTATCGCTCTCTTTTGATTTAGTGGCTAATTCATATGTATTTGTAC
>CAIGQW010015581.1:14272104-14288813 GCA_903798125.1 Danio choprae | reverse complement strand
GGTGTTCAGATATCTGTAGATTTTCACCTGAAAAAGAAAAAAATGTGTTCAGTTGGAACGACCTGCAACATCATGTACAATAGGAGTTTTGGATGGATGAATATATAAGTACAGTATATAATTATTAAAATTGTGGGCTTGACAAACCACCTGCAGAAAACACACTCTCTCATCTCTCTGATGATACGTTCACACCAGATGCAGTCAAGCGTGAGTGATTTACATGTTAAGTCAATGCACAGACGCAATCAGATATCCTGTGGCATCCTTTGCACGAATGAGGACGATGCAAATGACGCAGTGCGAATGACGTGAATCAAGTGAATGACACGGTGCGAATTGAGCGTTTTCAGCATTTGACATGCTTAATGCGTGACTCGTGCGAATTGCTTGAGTTGAAAAATCTGAACTTTGGCAGTCTTTGGCGCCACGTTAACCAAAACATTATCAATTCTGAGTGTGTGTCACACAGGTGAGTGGGCTTGACAAACCACCTGTAGAAAACACACTCTTGCCACAATCTCTCTGCCACTTTAACGACACTGGAATCAGTTTTGTACCGGACACAAAAAAGCACTGTGCATTTATGAGGTGTGCTTCACACAGGTGAGTGGGCTTGACAAACCACCTGTAAAAACACTCTTCTCTCCCTATAAAAGAAAAAAAAACACTCACCCTTATTTTAGTACCTAACATTCTGAGCACTAACAGTTGCTTTGTATAAATAGCACTTCTTGTTTGTATTGCCTCTTCTTGTTGTAAGTCGTTCTGGAAAAAAAGCATCTGCTAAATGAGCAAATATAAATGTAATGTAAATGTGTTGCGCAGTATAAGTGGTGCACATGGATAATGGCTGGACTGTAATTTTGTCTGCTGATGAAGCATATTATTTTATTATGCAATTATACATTTTATGCAAGTGTCAAAGACCCTTCGTATTAAATAAAAGTAACAAAAGTGATTTTGTATAAAGCAGTTTAAATGCAAGTAAAGTGGTCACGTAACTGTTTCAAATAACTTTTGTGAAAATAAAGTATGGGTGAAAAATGTTTCATTGTGATTCAGCATAACATTTATAGTCCATAAACTCCCTTTTTCCTCTAACCTGCACATAGTAAATACTCATTTTTATTATATTTAAAATGATTAAATATCTTGTGCTGACCAATGTGTAAAGCTTAGTGGTTTGAAGGACAGTGGCAAAATATAGGTTATTAAAGAATTATTTAAAAAATTATAAAACAGTTTACGTGATATATAAATGTTGGGTATATGATAACATTAAAATTCATTAATTCATTTTCTTTTCGGCTTAGTCCCTTTATTAATCTGGGGTCGCCACAGCGGAATGAACCGTTAACTTATCCAGCATATGTTTTACACAGCGGATGCCCTTCCAGCTGCAACCCATCACTGGGAAACATCCACACACACTCATTCACACACATACACTACGGGCAATTTAGCTTACCCAATTCACCTATACCGCATGTCCTTGGACTTGTGAGGGAAACCGGAGCACCCGGAGGAAACCCACGCCAACACGGGGAGAACATGCAAACTCCACACAGAAATGCCAACTGACCCAGCTGAGGCTCGAACCAGCGACCTTCTTGCTGTGAGGCAATCGTGCAACCCACTGTGCCACCGTGCCGCTATAACATTAAAATCATCATTATAATTTTTTTGCCCTACAGAAAAATTAAAACAACACAAAATATAAAATTACATGATAAAAAAAGTTGATTCATAAAAGAAAAAAAGAAAATCCACAAATAAATACTTATTTTATGGCTATATGTTCCTCCATTCTAATCAGCCAATTACATGGTAGCAACTCATGCATTTAGACATGTAGACATGGTCAAGACCATCTGCTGCAGTTCAAACCGAGCAACAGAATTGGGAAGAAAGGTGATTTAAGTGACTTTGAACGTGGCATGGTTGTTAGTGCCAGACGGGCTGGTCTGAGTATTTCACAAACTGCTGATCTACTGGGATTTTTTAAGCAACCATCTCTATGGTTTACTGGGAATGGTCAGAAAAAGAGAAAATATCCAGTGAGCGGCAGTTCTGAGGGCCGAATGGCTTGTTGATGCCAGAAGTCAGAGGAGAATGGCCAGACTGGTTCAAGCTGATAGAAAGGCAACAGTAACTCAAATAACCACTCGTTACAACCGAGGTATGTAGAAGAGCATCTCTGAACGCACAGCACGTCAACCCTTGAGGCGGATGGGCTACAGCAGCAGAAGACCACACCTCACCAAAATTGGACATTCGAAGATTAGAGAAATGTTGCCTGGTCTAATGAGTCTCGATTTTGAGTCTCGAGACTGCGACATTCGGATGGTAGGGTCAGAATTTAGTGTCAACAACAGGAAAGCATGGATCCATCCTGCCTTGTATCAACACTTCAGGCTGGTGGTGGTGTAATGGTGTGGGGGATATTTTCTTGGCACACTTTGGGTCCATTAGTACTAATTGAGCATCGTGTCAATGCCACATCCTACCTGAGTATTGGTACTGACAATGTCCATCCCTTTATGACCACAGTGTACCCATCTTCTTATGGCTACTTCCAGCAGAATAACACACCATGTCATAAAGCGCGAATCATCTCTGACGGGTTTCTTGAAAATGACAATGAGTTCACTGTACTCCTGTAATGGCCTCCACAGTCACCAGATCTCAATCCAACGGAGCACCTTTGGGATGTGGTGGAATGGAAGATTCGCATCATGGATGTGCAGCCGACAAATCTGCAGCAACTGCGTGATGCGTGATATATATACGAATATTCAACATGCTATTTTACAAATACACTTTACATATCATGTTATATAAAATCCATATTATACTCTATAATACCAAAATAAAAAAACATACCTTAATATGTATTTACTATACAATCCCTCCCAAAAAAAATCACATTTGCATCACTCAACGATTATTTCTCAAGACTGCAGCCTATATATCTTGGTCTGCGAAGTGAAATATGATTTCTATGTCATCTGTCGAGCCCTCCGGACCAAACATATTCACTCCCAATGATTTTGAATCCTAATTAATATGCATCAAATATATTCAGAATTGCATCTGGAGAACATTTAGTTTGTTAAGGACCGGCTGACAGGAATCCCTCTCCCTGCCTTAATTAATTTTTAGTGTACAGGCTGTCAATAATTAAAGCAATAATTTCTGCTGGCAAGGACTTTAATCAGTATAATGGTTCATTAATGGCTAGATCCCATCTGCCCACTGCTTATGCGGGCAATAACCTTCACATAAACCTTTAAGCATAGTTCCTTTCTATACAAAACGTCCTTGAATCACAGCAAATGTCTAATTTAATTCATTTACATATAATTTGTAGAAAAAAGTCTGAGGATCAAATGACTTCATTTTTTCAACTACGGTTATTAACTTAAAATATATATATACTGTTTTTATGTAAACCTGAACATTCAGCTAGCTGACAAAAAAGTCTAATTTTCAACTTAATGAACTAAAATAACTAAAACTACTGATTAATAGCTATATTTTTTTAGACATATATATTATAAAATATACATAGACTTATTAAAAAACATCTTTTAAAAAGTGACAAAACACAACAAAATGTCTTAAAAACAAATACAAATTACAAAAACACAACAAAATTACAGTATTTTTAAAAAGTATTTTAAGTATTTTTACAATATTTTACAACAAAAGCTATAGTTGCCGAGAAAAAAAATACTTGATGAACTAAAATAACTAAGACTACTGATTAAAAGCTATATAGACACACACACACACACACACACACACACACACACACACATATATATACATATACACACACACAGTGCTCAGCATATATGAGTAGACCCCATTTTGTAAATGAACATTTTTATCCATTTCTCAGTGAATATGGGTAATATATATTGGTACATTTGAACAAAACAGATTTATTAAACAGATATGTTTATTAAAATAATATTTTAGTCACAGAACATCTTTAGAAATGGAAAGATAATACATTTACATTCATGCAAAATATTGCAAAGAAATTACAAACTACAACATTTCAACAAATTTTTCTATATTTTTTGCTTCTCTCGATTTTTGCTATTTTTAAAATTTCTATTTAATATTTTTCCCTAATATATAAATTTGGGCTACTAATTTTTGAACCATTATTGTAAGTTATTTTGTTAGATTAGCTCCAGATTTGGCTTTAGTACTGACTAAACTAATGCATGTGCACAAATATAATATTGTAAAGCTTCCTATAGAAAATATTATAAAATAATAAATAATAAAATGACAAAAAACAACAAAATATCTTAAAAACTACAAATGACAAAGACACAGCAATATGACTAAACCAGTAGTTTTAAAAAGTATTTTTACAGATATTTTAAGATGTATATATGACAAACTTAACTTTCACCTGGTAGCTACAGAGAAAGAAAATACTTAAAATAACTAAAATAAAAGACTACTGATTAAAAGCTTTATAGACATACTAAAAAAACAAATAATAAATTTACAAAACACAACAAAATGACTAAAATCTTTAATTTTGTAGCATTTTTTTACAGTATTTTAATATACACTGTAATATAACCTCCTAATTTTAACCTTTAAATTTTCTAACCAAGCAGATAATTCTAATTAACGAAGTAAAATAACTAACACTACTGATGTAAGGCTATATAGACATTCAAATACAACTAATAAAATGAAAAAACAGATCAGCGTGACTCAAAAACTAGTAAAAATGACAAAAACACAACATGACTAAGAATTTAAAGTGTTTTAAAGTATACTGTAAGAAAAACTTACTGTTACCTTTATCTATCTGCCAAGAAAATTGAACAAAATGACTTAAAACTAATAAAAAAAAGAATACAAAAACACAACGAAATGACTAAAACTAACTTATAATTTAAATGAAAACAGAAATCAAATACGAAAGAAAAACCTACAGTATTATCTCGATACAAACATAATACTGTTTACAAGAGAATAAATCCCTTTGGTTAAAGAAGAGCTTGTTAAAATGCATTATGAATACAGTGCATTTCTTTGGAGTCTGCTCTTACACCGGTCGATAAGCAATACATTTAGAAATACATACACACCCTGAATGAGCAGCCGGCGATGCATGAAGCTCTAAGAGAAATCCACCTTGCACCTTTCAGATATTGATTTCCCAGGAACAACAGGCTTTGGAGCGTGATAGGTGAGCCCTGGAGTCCTGCATTAATCATAAATTCAGAGGCAAACTTAATACAATGCAGAACTTGAAAAATAAAACTTCTATTCTTACAGAGCATAATGCACTGCAGAACATCTGGTCTCCAGTGTTTAATAAACATTAATGAGAAATTGCTTTGCTGGTAATCTAAACCTGTCTATGGCGATGTTCACAATTTCCATGTTTGAGATTGACAACTGCATTTACTCACAGATTGTGAATGTGGATCTCGAAATGTCCCTTTCAGACTGGAATCTTGTCTAGTGTAGTGTAAATGCAAAACTGAAGTCAACACTTTTAAAAATAAGAGGTCCAAATTATTCAATTCAAAGCAATGCAATAAATAACCACTTCAGGCTTCTCAAATAACCTTTTAGATTTGCTTAAAGAACATTATAATAATGTCAAAAACACTTTTACACATTAAATAACCGTTCGTCTAATGGAAAGACTTTATGGGTGTTAAAGGCTCTTAATGAAACCATCAATTCCAATAAAAAATAATAATAACTAAGTGAAGTCTATATTCTATATAGATGATTTTATAGGTTATTTACACCATTGTTACTAACAGTTATGTTTACATAAATAACAGAAACATAAAATCCTTTATGATGCCTTTAGGTCAGTGGTCACCAAACTTGTTCCTGGAGGGCCGGTGTCCTGCAGATTTCAGCTCCAACCCTAACCAAACACACCTGAACAAGCTAATCAAGGTCTTACTTGGTATACTTGAAACACCCAGGCAGGTGTGTTGAGGCAAGTTGGAGCTAAACCCTGCGGGGACACCGGCCCTCCAGGACCGAGATTGGTGACCCCTGTTTTAGGTCAATCTTTATGTCTGTATTTTGTATTCTGTATGGTCTTTTCTTTTTGATTAAGATGGCTAAACGTAGCAAAAATGTCCCTTTATGTTGTTATAAAGATAAAGTGATGTAAAGTATCGGAATAGGTTTCTTATTTTTGTGACTGGATCTGTTCATTAATAAGCCCAAGTAACAATAAAAAAAAAATATTAATCCTAATTTCAACATCTCTGACTTTCCCAGAACCATGAGAGAAGATATCCTCAATGGAACAGAGCCAGTTACATTTACATAAGATATAATTTTACATTTAAAAAAAGATTTTAAGTAAGACACCATCAACCTGTTCAAAGACACTTACAGATAAAAAAACAAAACAAAAAAAAAACTAAAAGTCAAGACAAAAAGCCTAACACTGTGTTCAAAATGGCTTACGTACCTACTATATAGTATGTGAAAAACAGTATGCGAACCAATAGTATGTCCAAATTCTTTATATTTGAAAAACAGTAGATGAGAAGTGCCCAAGATGACCTATTTCTGGCAAGTTTCTAAAGGGTGTATCCAATGGACTCTTCACTACCCTGAGGCCATGCAAGAGAATTTATAAATGGGAGTAAAGCAATGCAGCTGACGCTGGGAGGTCAAATGCAGTACTTCTAAATTATATTTATAGGCAGGAGCGGATTTAACCAATAAGCGAGGTAAGCAGCCGCTTAGGGCCCCAATAAATACCTAGAAGTTTATATAAAAAGATATATATATATATACACACATATAAAACATCATTTTCAAATGTGTCCCCCCAAACCATGGATCAGTCCAGCAGTCAGTTTTAAAAAAACTAAATCATTTATTTATTATTATAAGTTGTGAATTCATTTCAAGCAAATCCATCATTTAAAATGTAAAGATTGCATTAAGATAAAATGGTAGAAAACAAGACTGAGTGATATAAGAAAAAGAAGGGCAACATGGTGGCTCAGTGGTTAGCACTGTTGCCTCACATCAAGAAGGTCGCTGGTTCGAGTCCTGGCTGGGTCAGTTTGCATGTTGTCCCCTTGTTTGTGTGGGATTCCTCCGGGTGCTCTGGTTTCCCCCACAGTCAAAAGACATGCGATAAAGGTGAACTGAATAAACTAAATTGGCCGTAGTGTATGAGTGTGTGTGAATGGATGTTTAATAACTTTTAATGGATGTTTAATGGATGTAAATAAAAGGACTAAGTCGAAGAATGAATGAATGAATGAATGAATGAATGAATGCAAATGGGTGCATATTTCTGCAGGACCATTGCGTCCCATGGCTGGAACTTTTATAGGGCCCCCAAATCACTAAAATCCACCCCTGTTCATAGGCTATTACTCACATTAATCCTACTGTATATAGGACATACTTTTAACGATCAAATTCAAATGTACCAACCTGAGTAGTATCTGTTTTTAAACTAGCTACAGAACCAATTCAGCATACAAGGGTTTCCAGGATGATATGGTTATAAAAAGAACTGTCACTATTTGTAAAAAAAAAAAAAATAATAGTGATAATAATAATAAAAATCATAGGGCAACACAGTGGCGCAGTTGGTAGCACAATCGCCTCACAGCAAGAAGGTCCCGACTGGGTCAGTTGGCGTTTCTGTGTGGAGTTTGCATGTTCTCCCCATGTTTGTGTGGGTTTCCTCCGGGTGCTCCGGTTTCCCCCACAAGTCTAAAGACATGCGCTATAGGTGAATTGGGTAAACTAAATTGTCCGTAGTGTATGTATGTGAGTGAGTGAGTGTGGATGTTTCAACTGGTGATGGGTTGCAGCTGGAAGGGCATACGCTGCGTAAAACATATGCTGGATAAGTTGGCGGTTCATTGGCGGTGGCGACCCCAGATTAATAAAGGGACTAAGCCGAAAAGAAAATGAATGAATTCATGAATAAAAACAAACATTCTCATATACCTACTGTTTTTCACCTACAGTATGAAAATATAGGCTGATTCTGATTCGGTATAATTCCATTCATGACAGTTTTGCTGAAAATATAGTTGTAAGTCCTAAAATGTACTGTTGTGTATTTGGTTATAGAATAAAGTTGTCAATTATGCATGAATAACAAACAATCTGTTGAATGCAAGCATATTTATGACTTTAATACTACACTGAGAACTGCGATGTGAACACACATTTAATGTTCCAAAGGTCTGCATTTATTCTCCTCTACGAATGCCATCATTCCATGTAATGTGAAGAGACACGCATTTGTGGCTGGGAAAACTGAATGCCACAGCCTCGCATTGTAGGACAGTGTCACTGTGACAACAGCGGACCTTTCCGAGCCCTTCCATGGCACTGTAACCCTAGCCAATTAAAAATCCCATTTCATCCTCAATAACGCTTTATTCTGGATGGGTGAACTCAGCCTCCTCTGGTTTACACTGTCTATGGAGTAGGTGCATACTGACTGCTCAAATGAGGCTCCAGTTCTTCTATCTGAGCTCGCCAGCTGGGTAAAGAGAAAGCAGAAGCGATTATCATCAGCTAAAGTTAATGGAACCAGCATAGCTGAACAGGGAATACTCCGAGTGGGAATTAGGATGACAGCTGAGTTTAAACATAGTTAACCTTTAACAGTTTTGTGAGCCAAGATGTCTCATTCAGTTAGTTACACAACAACAACAATCATCAGTGTTGAACCTGAAAAAAAAGAAGAGCTGCCATAAAAAGGATGTTGCTGTCCAAACAAAAATCTAAATTGATTAAAATAATAATTGTTTGTACATTACATGCCTTTGACTTAATAACTACACTGTAAAAAATATCCGTTAATTAACAGGTTCCGTATTTCATGATTTACATTTTTTTCTGTTTATTTACGGTTATGAATTGTATTATGGGATATTGATCTGTGCTCTGTCGACTTTTGATGATTTGATGATTAAAGTGACTATTACTAAGGTGGGCCTCACAGTGGCGCAGTGGGTAGCACGTTCGCCTCACAGCAAGAAGGTCGCTGGTTCGAGCCTCGGCTGGGTCAGTTGGCGTTTCTGTGTGGAGTTTGCATGTTCTCCCTGTGTTGGCGTGGGTTTCCTCCGGGTGCTCCGGTTTCCCCCACAAGTCCAAAGACATGCGGTACAGGTGAATTGGGTAGACTAAATTGTCCGTAGTGTATGACTGTGAATGGGTGTGTATGGATGTTTCCCAGAGATGGGTTGCAGCTGGAAGGGCATCCGCTGCGTAAAACATATGCTGGATAAGTTGGCGGTTCATTCTGCTGTGGCGACCCCAGATTAATAAAGGGACTAAGCCGAAATGAAAATGAATGAATTCATGAATTACTAAGGTTTTAGTGGTTTGAAACAATTTATTGTATAATAAATAATATATAGAGAATTAAGTCTGTAAAATAACAGAAAAAGTACTGTCAGTTTATTATCAGGTTTTTGTTCCGTAATTTAAAAATGTTATTATATAACTGCTGTTTTCATCTTTAACAATTCATTTTTGAATCTCGTTTAAATACACTATGAACAGCAGCTACGCTAATTATTTTCTTTATTTTCTATTTCCACCTGCGGGATACTCATCCCGAGGCCTCTACAGACTATGCAGTGCAGTTGATGCGATCCAAGACCTCTGAAGAGATGATCCCAAGGTATCCTGGACCAGGTCGTATCCCGAGCTGATGCTGTGGTGGTCATGGAGGAATGGAGTGCATGAGACTGATTCCTGAAAGGCCACAGTGACAAACGAGGCCAGCCTGACCTCCCGCCGGTGCCCTGCCCACACCTGCAGCTTTTCCACGATGGACGTCCAGCTTCTCCAGCCTCCAGGCGCCTACACTGCAGCTCCACACAGGAAGTTTGGCCAGAAGAATAATGATTGTGCCCAACAGAGCCTGGTTTCTCTCGAGGTTTCTTTTTCCCTTCACTTCGTCAATTGGTGAAGCTTTTTTTTTTCCTCGCCACTGTTGCCATTTTTTTGCTCGGATCGGGACTTGTGGAGCTGCGCTTCGGTGGATTTGCTCTTCAGTGTTTGAATTTTCAGCAGTGAAACTTAAACCACACTGAACTGAACTGAACTTCAACTCTGAAATCTGGACTTTTCTAGATGTTAAGCTGCTTTGACACAATCTACATTGTAAAAAGCGCTATATAAATAAACTTGAATCGAATTGAATTAAAACACCAATCCAGACAATATATCACATCAAACTATTAAAAATATCAATAAAAGTCACTTTTTCAAACTTTTCAACATCAAAAGTTGTCGGAGAAAAGATTAAGGTCCCACAATAAAAACACATTTAAAACGAGAATCAATTGATGACTATTTAAAGCTCACAGTGGAGCCCCAAAATACTAATTAAGTTCAAATTAAAGTCTTTATATCATCCTTTGCTCGTTGATTTTATCCAGTGATATTTTTAATAATTGAAACTGTGTGATTTTATACATTCTAAAAGACTGACAGCATGGAATATTTGATATTGTCCTACTGTCATTTTCTAAGAACAAATGATAAATTATACTATTCTTATTCTTAAGACACGATATCAGTAGTTCATAAAATAAAACACAAATTAACATTTTATTCAAAATACATAAATTAATGGCAAAATTCAAAATTGTGATAAAGTTGAAGAGGTCTTTTTTTTGCAACTCACTGGAAATTTGCGCCTCAGGCTACATTTCTACAAAAAGTAAAATACTCAGTTTCAGGTATGTTTCTGCTAATCTGAAAAACTTTGTTTACACGTCCTTCTTGTACTTTCCACAAGAAGGCAGAGCTTGAAAGATTAGACCAGCGAACCACTGACCTAAACCCTTGCCTAAACCTAAACAATAGTGTTTTCAAATGCAAAAGTAAGAGAAAAAATGCCCTTTGATCATATAGTTTTACTTTGATTTTACATTGGTTTTATCTCTTTTGTGAAACCGTACTTTACTGGACTTGAACCAGAGCTTTCTGTATCACAAGTACAACAGTTATCCATATACAGGGGCAAACTTAGTGATTTGGTGGCCCTAAGCAATTCCGGTATGGGGCCCTAGCATTGAAACTCAAAACATTCTCTTTATCTACAGATACATATTTTTTTTTCTTATTTTGGAAATAAATTGCATCTTAAAAAGTATAGAAATAAATGCATATGAAAATATTCAAAATATATTTTAATATTTAAAGAAATATTAAAACATCTTCTTATTTATCTTCTTAATGTGAAATTAAATGAAATAATTTCACAAATAAAAAACTAGTTGACAAACCATGTACAGTTAATTAGCCATTTTTTGTGATAAGATTTTAATATAAATAATCCAAAAAAAACATTTAAACAAATGTAATTCACAATTAATCAAACTAATCTCAAACCATCACCATGTCACCATTTTGCATATGATCTTGCAGTTATTTATTGTTATTATTTACTGTTAGAATAATTATTGTTATTCTAACAGGTCCTCTCTTAAAAAGCTCACAGCGCATCATCTGACAGGTATTTCAGCCAGAAAGCAGGATCGCGGAGATTGTTGCGTTTAACTGTTTATCTTATTTCTACTTTTTTTTCACAAATTTTCTCAAAATACTCACTCTTGCACATTTCCAACTACTTTGATCGCTGGCAGACTGGCAGTGTCTTTGAACCGTTCACACCTCGCGCATGTGCAGTACGGAAGGAACATTCCATTATTTAAGAGGGCCCCCGGTTTTGAAAAAAAGTAATAACCGTTCTTAAACGGTCTTAAAATCTTAACGGTTATAGACAGATTTTACAACATATGATAGAAAATTTATAAAAGAGCTATATGATTAATATAGGCTTCTTGGCATTGGTTGGGGCCCCCTAATTCCCCGGGGCCCTAAGCGGCTGCTTACATCGCTTATTGGTTAAGTCAATTACAAATCATAGACACCATTACATTGTTTTACGATATTTACTTGTAGTTGTGCAAAAAATGCATGAAAACAATCCTTTATTCATTGACAAAACGTCTCAGCGTGAAAAAGAACAAAAGTTGTTAGCGTCATACTGTCCCACAGCGTTAATTTTACCTAGAACCTGCAGTATGCTTTGTAGGCTGAAGCACATACTCTGACTGAGCTTGTGTTGATTTTTCTCTAGAGTTGTATAAAACACATGACTTACAGTATTAGCAGTCTTTTAGAAGTACACTGAAAAACTGCTAAATTTAATTTGTTTACATTCAGCCCATATTAATTGTTTGCAACCACTTACCTTAAAGAAACTTAGTCAATCCAATGCAACGATTTTTCATTTCAAGTCTAAACTGCCACACTTTTGAAATATATTTATAAAAAAATTTTATACTGTAGGAAATCGAGATTTAGCCACCCGGCAATTATCTGCTTCTCAGAATAGCACGTAAAAGCTGAGGTGAACCGTAGAACACAAACCAGGTAAAATTTCTGACCGCACATTAACACTTAGGAGGGCTTTGAGTCATGAAAAGAGCAAACCTTCCGAGCAATTGCAGCATGCGGAGGCATCGCACGCGGCTTTCATTAAACAGCACACGCTCATATATTAAGAGACCTCAAGACCATCGGCGCTGAAGGCAAAAACCTGCTGAGCACCAAAAAAAGCATCTCAATCAATACTCAGAAATGCCTCCTCTGGATTTTCAGCTTGAACGTTTGCTGAAGTGTTTTTTAACCTAACCAATGGATTTCGTTTCCAGTTCTGGCAGTCGTAATCACTACGTGGATTGGAAACTAACAACATCATTTATATCTCATTATACCGTGTTTCAGATGCTACCTGTTAATCACAAAGCTATTCAAGTGAAAAGCAAAGGTGAGCTCTGAGATTTTTAGCTTAAATCTTCTTTCCTTTCTCCCACTATCACCAAAAACAGAAATGGTTTCAATTCCAAATCAACACCTTAAAGCCTGCTCTCCCTCTCTCTCTCTGGAGATCTGCTAATACCTGAGTCAGGAAAACCCCACACAGGAACAACGCTTCCCTCTCCAGTCTTCTGTTTCAACACGACATAATCCAAGTGGGAGGATGAATTTAGCTTTCATTGCTTGTCTATTGTAAGACAGCTCAGCTTTTATATTTATTTTACCATTGTTGTGATGGAATCTGTGCCAAGAGCATGAAATGATGTGAGAGAAGAGCCGAAACACGGCATTGATTGTACTACTACAAAAGATGCAGTCAGCGGTTCCGAGAAAAGATTCGGTGACGCGGTGCTTTATAAGAGAAACAATGCAAAACAGCAGAGCGCTGAGTTCACACTCTTAAGTGGGAGTTCAAAATCACCAGATCCTTAAGAGTTTGGCACACAAAACGCATTCTAGTGAAACAAAATAACAGCTCCTTAAGAGATAAATCTCATCGTATAAATAGAAAATATCACAATATATGTTTTGTTCCGGCCATGGAACGTGTAAAACGCAATTATCACCTTTACAACTGATATTCTGCAGTTTAATAGCCTGCCTGGTGGTTGTGATTTCTTTTTCTTTTTGTTCTATTTTGTGCGCTTTTACAAATCCTGCTGTGGAGAATAAAAGGGATTTTTTGTGGGGAGCTAGAAATGCATTGCAGGTTGCTGACAGAATGCCATTTGATCCTGGCATATGATGGTATTCCTTAGAGAGAGAAATACAGACGCGTGTAGTAGAGCCAGAGACAGATGAGTCCTCTGAGTGGTCTCGCTCGCCTCCCACTTTCACATTGGGTGGGGTGAGATTTGAGAGTATACACACACACACACATACACACGCACACACGCACAGATTACTATGGAGCTTAAAATATGACAAAACAATTTGAATTGTGTTGATTTGAATTATTGACAGTTGTCTTAAATTACAGTTGTCAATAATTCAGATTAACACAATTCAAATTCTGATTGTTTTGTCATATTTTAAGCTCCATAGTTTTCTTTTGTATCTTTATGTAGGGATGGCTGACATGAAACTGACATTTCGACACAGTGACGAGATCCCAAAGCGAAAGTGTCTCAAAACACTGCACCGAAGCATGATCCGAAACACCCAGGTCACGTGACTGAAGTGTTTCGAAACACCAGGTCACGTGACTAAAGCAATTCAAAGCATCGGTCCTTTCAGAAGCATTTCGAGACCTGGCGAATATCCGTTTGACTGACAGGGTCAGAAAAAAACTCAATCTCATGTAGCCTAGACTGTGAGTGTGCACTAACTGTGCTGCAAATGGCTCGAGTTTAAACCCTGACTTATACAAATACTCTGAAGTTGTGACTTGATGTATTTTAATAATGTTACTTTTTTATGACCAAAACAAGACATATTTATTCACAAAGTGTTAATTCGGATGTCAGACTGGATGTTAAAACAAAACGCGTTACAAGAACAGAGCACTTAAAAACTAACATCTATAGCTGCATCACCGTGGATTCAAACCCATTGTCTCTGCATGCTAGTCTGAAACTCTCACCGCTCCACTAAATCACTTGAAGCCTCAACTCTACAACGTGGTGTTTAATACCTCTGTTTCTTTGCTGAAGCTGTTCCAGAGACAGGTTTCGAAATGTTTCCTGTATAGAGATAGGTTTCGAAATGTTTCGAAGCTTCGACACATTTGCTTCGACTGTTTCAGTGTTTCATGAAGCCTCGCTTTGCGCACCACTATCTTTATGGGGACTCCCCATTGTCACATGGCGTAATACAGAAAATAAACAGAGGTGAGGATCCAGATGCAGCCAACAAATATTTGTTTAAACCAAACTAAACCAAAACAATGAATGAAACACGGAGACATCATGGAAATGACTTAAAACTAATGACAACGAAGGGTTAACAGAACAGGGTATAAATACACAAGAAAACAATTAACTAAACAAGCTGACGAGGGGGTGGAGACAATTAACTCAAAGATTAACAAGATAATAAGGGTAACCTAAGGTTACAGGGAGTAACATGAAAACACTAAACCAAAATATACAAAAACAGAAACGAGTATGCTACACCCATAGAGACAATGATTTTTATACTGAACAAATACTCTATCCTCCTACCCCAAATCTACCCCTAAACCCAGCCCTCACATGAAACAAACTGCAATTTGACATATTCAAAATACTTCATTGTGTGCGATTTATGAGCCGTTTTCCTCACGGAAACTAAAAAATGTCCCCACAAGGTCAAAATTGACTGGAATTGCTATACTCGTGGGTACATTTGGTACACACACACCCACCACACACACACACACACACACACACACACACAGGAAGCAGCTAATATTCATTTACAAAGATGAAGTGCAGAGGGGCAGAGATTTAAGCTGCTGTCTGGGCTTTCACTGCCTTTCTACACCTCCCTTTCTTCATGTGTTCAATACTTTTTCCCTCCGTAATTTCATTTTATTATGCATAACTTATTTTGTAAACCAATTAGATTTGTTTTCTTTGCATATATGGATTTCTTTGGTTGTTACCAACATCCTGGGAAAATTTTAAGTCAACAGCACCTTTAGAAATATGTTTTCTGAGAAAAATGGTGACGTGTTCAATACTTATTTTCCCCGCTGTATGCTCAAACACACACACACACACACACACACACACACACACACACACACAGGCTGTCTGTTATTGATCTAATACAATGCTCTTCCCACTCACAATAGGAAGCGGAATTGTACACGCAACTCCGCTGGGTGGCAAATAATAAATAAGCCACAAAATAAAACGGTGTTGATGTTTGCACTAATGTATTGCAGCAATGATAATTTGCATCAAATGAGGCTGGATGAATGCAACGTGATGGAGTATTATTCCGAATTCACGAGGAGCAGAAACACAGTCTTAATAATTCACCGTACTGTGCGCATTAGTAACTAGAAATACATCTCATTCTTCACAGACACGCTGTAACTGATGGTATCATCAATCTTCATCTCTGCCTCTGCTTGAAAATCTTAATTAAAATTCACTGCCTTACTGTTGTTGGAGTTTGAAAATACAGATTTTGCAGCAAGGGTTTTAGGATTAAATCTAAATCTAAAATGGAAACACGCGGTTCTCTGTGAGGTGAGTGTGATAGTGCTTATCTATGGTTGCTGTCACTTTGGAGCGCGAATTAAACCGGTTTTTCCTCTGCCAAGCGAGGAAAAACTTCACTTTTCCTTGAAACTTAGCTGGAAAATGCCGATATTTTTTTTTCTTGCACGAAACAGAATGTTCTTTGCCATTTTATATACTACAGAGAATCCAAAAATTAATGACTACCTAGCATACTGTAGCTGCTGACAACATCCTATACTGAAATGCAGGCTCAATAGTGACTGAGACACAAATCCTGTGCATTATTCTAATGGTGTTCTATGAAATCAGTGCACTCCGACTCTTGAAAGATTAATGAATAATTTTTTTAGTAAATCAAAAGTAGGCTATATTGCATGATCAGTGCAGTCCAATTCCCAAAAGAATGGCATTAATGAATTGGTTCTTTTTAATAAATCAAAAACACAGAGTAAGTTCAACGTATTCTGGTTCATAAACGAATATTTTTGCTCTTTTTAGTGTATCAAACTCATACAGTATAAATGAATAATGAATTATTTAATTTTGGTGAATCAAACACATACTTGTGTGAGACTAGTGCAGTCTGATTTACGAATATTTTGGACGAGTGATTACTGTGCAACCTTT
>CAIGQW010015581.1:14247816-14258505 GCA_903798125.1 Danio choprae | reverse complement strand
GTGTGTGTGTGTGTGTGTGTGTGTGTGTGTGTGTGTGTGTGTGTGAGATCCAGGCTTATCTCTTGTCTGTAGACTATTGTGTGATGTTGTAAAGTGGTTCTGAACTGACCCGGAGAATAAGCCGACAGCGAATAAACAAAGCAAGGTGAGTTAGTCAGTGGAATGTTCAGATATAAATCCATGCGACAATGAAACAGCCCTTTATACAGATGCACAAAATGATGCTATAAATTGTAGTTGGCCTTGGATAACCCTTTCTAACACATTTCTTAAAGGGACAGTGAACTTAAACTAATTAAAATAATTTCTTCATGTTGCTCCAAACGTTTATTAGTTGTAAACGCAACACAGGCCCATTGGAAATAACTGCAAAAAATGTACTTAAATATATGTTTGACTGAAGTTTCTAGCTAAAATGAATGCTACCAGAAAGTAGGGAAGTATCTGTACACCAACAGATTTTGTTCCCTTTCACAGTAATGATATACAGGGACATATTATCAACAAATAAATGATTATTTTTGTGCAGTTCTTTGCATAACACCAAATAAATACCACAAAAATCTTAACAGTGCTATGATTTGTGATCAAATATGTTTGCTTCAAAAAACATACAATGAAACATACCTTAAGGAACACATTCAGATTCACAAAATTGTAAACATTGCCCTCTACTGGATTTGTCATCTGAAACGTGCAACAAATTGTATCCAGAGCAACACATTTTACATTTCACAAAAAAGTAGACTAAAGGCACTTATTTCCAATGACTATGCCATTTTAAAAGGTTATAATTTTGTTTTTGATGTTTCTTAAAATCTGTTTACATGCATTACTGTATTGTCCCACTCCGGAAAAGTGCCTTCAGTCAGGGTGGCTTTTCAGTTACAGCTGCACAGGAGTGGAACTCTGTCCCTGAGACCTCTTACAATATGTTCAAAAAACATCTAAAAATCTGGTTTATAGAGCATCAGACGTGTCATTATTTATATTAGCATGTTCCTACCTATCATGTTACCACATGTGCCTGCCATCTTAATGATTTGTTGTTTAAATATGTTTTAACTACCTTTATCTCCATTACATAATGTTGATGATTTTGTTCATATACATTTTATTTATTAAGATCTATTTAACAATGTCTATTTTAGTGCTTCTTAGTTATGGTTGATTGATTGTATAATTTTTTTATTGTTTTTTTAGGGTGACAATTTTAACATCTGCCCAGGGATCAAAAACAGCCTTCTGGCTAATTCTGGTGCATTTGCACCAATGCTAATTAATGTACACCGTCCCTGCCAAATAAACAATTTTTAAATAAAATTTTTTATTGGACCTGTATCCAAGGTCAAAAACGAATCTTCTCATAATATATAATCACTTCATTTCTCAAAGGGTATAAGACATTTTTAATTTCTCCTTTGTGAGAGTCTACTCTTCTCTGATTGGCCCAGATTGTTGTTATTGGATTACCACTTGAAGCACATGTCGTAATCTAAACACCATATCTGAATTTCAGTTCTGAAGGGTTGCTAAATCCTCAGGAATTTACAACACTGTAGGCTATTAATGGTGGTGTTAATTTTACTATATCAATCTAAGCCTGGGTCTAAGGATGAAATATTAAAAAAACAAGCTAATAAAATCCATCACAAGCACATTGACACAGAGATCTCTTAGTGGTAAGTTTAGAGAGCAACAACCAATCACACACACACACGTTTCTGTTGATCTGATGAACACAATAGCCAGAATAGACTTTTTGTTTTAGGAGACAATAGCTTTATTTGTTGTGCTTAAGGCTAAGATTAAACTGTTTGAGCTGTCTAAATTGAAAAATAACTTGAAGTGACATATCTTAAAATACATCAGGGTCAATGTTTTGCCACAAGATGGACACTTTGAACTTTAAAACTGTGCAGACGTTTTACATTCTCATACTGCTACATTACACAATGCTTGATGGTTAATATTCAAAAAAGCATGAATTATGACTTTCATTGTTTGGGGCAAAAAAACAAAGGGTATCAAAACAATTCATGCCTACAAGAACATTTATAAGAGCTGCGATGGAGCATTTAATACTGACAACTAATCTCACAATCATATGCATGCATGCTCTTAGTCCTAACAATAATACTTATACAGTGCAAATGGGCAAGTCATGCTGAGTAAAGAGTAAAAACCATAAAGAGAAGATAGAGAAAAATATACATGTCAAAGCATTGGATCTGCCTATCAGCCCTTGCAGTTTAAATGCAGTCAAGCTATTTGTTCAGACATTACAGACAGTGCAG
The DNA here is from genome assembly GCA_903798125.1 of Danio choprae. Taxonomy (NCBI): domain Eukaryota; kingdom Metazoa; phylum Chordata; class Actinopteri; order Cypriniformes; family Danionidae; genus Danio; species Danio choprae. The sequence goes on along the minus strand of CAIGQW010015581.1, from coordinate 14,256,208 downwards.
AAGACTAAGAAATCATATAGACAATTCCAGGTAAAGTTTTGTTAATGAATTCCTCCTACACAAAGGGCTGATCAGATTGTGCAATGAGAAATAAAAGCAGGTTATAATGTCAGAATGAAACTGCTTCTCTAAGCGGTGGATGTGGGATTTCATGTCAGAGTGCTAAAAGCTACGATCAACTCTATACAGAATGTAATACAAACTAATGGAATAAACTGTCTGTACACTGGTATCTTTTTCATAAGGTACACTACCTTATTTACTCCTAAAGGGCACATATGCAACCAAGCTCATTGGAAACACACGCCTCGGTCTACATTTTTGTGAAATATAAACTATGTTGCTCTGGTTATCTTTTGTTACATGTTTCAGATGACAAATCTAGAAGGCGCTGTCTTCATTTTTGAGAATCTGAAATATGTTACTTGGGGTGCACTTTATTGTGTTTCAGATACATGCCATACTTGTACACATCCATGAGAAGGCCCTTCCCTAAACTGATAATAGTGCTTTCAAATGCAAACAGAAGAAAGTTTTACCTTGATTTTTACATTGGTTTTGTGAAACTGTGCTTCACTGGACTCGAACTTGAGCTTTCTGCATCACAACAACACCATACAAAGTGGGCTACTAAGCAAACCACGCCAGAAAAATGTCATAATGGAGATTGACAGGCTAGGCAAATGTATTTGATTACACATCATAGACACTGATGTTTTGTGGTATTTATTTGGTGTTATGTAAATAATCCTTTAATTATTGATAATGTGTCCCTGGAAAAATCATTAATGTGAAAAGGAACAAAGTTGTTGGCATTATACTGCAACCTAGCGTTCATTTTACCTAGAAACTGAAGTCAAATGTATGTTGACGTATGTATTTGCGGTTTCACAAGAGTGTAGGCTTAAGTATGTATTTCAAATGAGCCTGTGCTGCCCCTAGTGGCAATATGTACATACGCACTCAAATATCATTCATACACATACAGTAGAATTTATAAACAGAAAAAAATAGTGATATTTCATATTTATGTTTATATTCGTGGCAATACCATGCTGGAAGAACAGTATTTAACATAACCTATGCACTTTAACAAAAAAAAAACATAATTTTGTAGAAAACAAAGTGATCAAAATTAGAGAATAGCAATGATTGTAACCTGAAGAATAATTATAAGCACCAGCCTAAACTGTTGATACAAAGGATCCATGGTTTACATCTTTTTCTGACCCTACCATGTAAATGTTGCCAAAAAAAAACTAAAATCTCATCAGAACACACAACCTTTTTCATTAGTCTGATCTGCTGCTGTAGCTTACCTACTTCCAGTTTCAATGTGTTGTGTTAACAAATGCACTTCTACCTACAGTGCATCTGGAAAGTATTCATAGCGCTTCACTTTTTCCACATTTTTTTTTTATGCTACAGCCTTATTCCAAAATAGATTACATTCATTTATTTCCTCAAAATTCTACACACAATACCCCATAATGACAATGTGAAAAAAGTCACATGTACATAAGTATTCACAGGTCTCTGGAGAGATCTGAAAATGACTGTACACCGTCGCTTCCCATCCAACCTGATAGAGCTTGAGAGGTACTGCAAAGAGGAATGGGCAAAAATTCCCAAAGACAGGTGTGCCAAGCTTGTGGCATCATGTTCAAAAAGATTTGAGGCTGTAATTGCTGCCAAAGGTGCATGAACAAAGTATTGAGCAAAGGCTGTGAATACTTATGTACATGTGATTTTTTTCAGGTTTTGTATTTTTAATAAATTTGCAACAATTAAAAAATATTTTTTTTCACATTGTCATTATGGGGTATTGTGTGTAGAATTTTAGGAAATAAATTAATTTAATCCATTTTGGAATAAGGCTGTAACATACAAAAATGTGGAAAAAGAGAAGCGCTATGAATACTTTCCGGATGCACTGTATATCTCGCTTACACTATAACCAGTGTTGGGGAAAGTTACTTTTGAAAGTAATGCATTACAATATTGAGTTACTAAAATAATTATTTCTGTGTGGAGTTTGCATGTTCTCCCTGTGTTCAAACGGGTTTCCTCCGCATGCTCCGGTTTTCCCCACAGTCCAAAGACATGCGCTATAGGTAAACTGAATAAACTAAATCGGCCATAGTGTATGAGTGTGAATGAGACAGTGTACGGATGTTTCCCAGTACTGGGTTGCAGCTGAAAGGGCATCTGCTGTGTAAAACATATGCTAGATAAGTTGGTGGTTCATTCCGCTGTGGCGACTTATGATGAATAAAGGGACTAAGCCGAAGGAAAATGAATGAATGAATGAATACTTAGTTATTTTTTATGGCAAATAATGTGTAACGCTATATTAACGTTAATTTTGCGTTACTTTTTCTTGCCTTTTAAAAAAAAAAATTAGGATAATGTTATTTTCTGAGCACTTTCTGACCCCAGAATTATACATGCCGTATATACAAATTAATGAAAGTTTGCTACTTTTGCATTTTTTGTCTCATTAGTCAAGTAAAATCACTGTCCGCTGAGACAATCCCCTTTTCCACTTCTTCAATGCGTTCAAAATAATGAGAATAACTGCATCGCAGAAATGTAAGGCTCTGGCCTGCCATCTTCATTTCTGTCTGTTCCCTTAAACTAGCAACTTAAATATTATTACTAATCTTTTTAAAGAAACACATTACTTATTGCGTAGAAAAGTTATATTATTACATAACTCTTGTAATGAGTTACCCCAACACCGATTGTAACTATGCTGGCTTTTACAAAAAAAAAAGTTTTATTTTCTAGTTAGAGCGACAGGACAGATTGTCCTGTTGAGCACAGAAAAAACTGCCAAATAATTCCCTGTGAGCAGAAATTGCTGTAATATTTTTGAAGTTAACATGCCTGGTGCACTGAGACAATATATCAAACTTCCTTGTACAAGTCCAGGGACTGAGCATTAATTACGACTCCATCTCTGTCAATGAAATACCAAGCTGGTCATATTGGAGAGCGTTTAAAGGGAAAAAACAAAGCATGTGGCATTCAGAAATCTGTGATTTGGGTCAGGGGCTGGCAACAAGCCTGGTTGTAATGCCATTGTGGCTCTCAGGAGCAGCTGTTCAATGGTGAGTAATTTGACAGCAGGTTGGATTTTGTTTTGTGGAGATAACAACAGGCTGTGAAGATGATTACGGTGCACAGACTGAAACCGCCGCTACACGCTGGTAGTCCTGTGGGTTTTTACTTGAGGAGCAAACTCTCAGTGTAGAATGGAGTGCTCAGAAATTGTCCAAGACCACTGACGGGAAAACACAAGATAGGCAAATTCCACTTCTGCACTCAAGCATGTTCAAGGTGCTGGAACATCTTGTTTAATTAATGTCGAACTTAAGCAAGGCAGGCAGAAACTATAGCTCATAGTTTTATATAGGGATTTAAACAAATCACATAAATTTGTCTTGTACAGTTTTCACTATGATATATTAACTATATATTAATATATTTACAGATTAGGAGAACTAAATGCTTCCTAAATCTGTGCAGATGCTATAAAGAAGCAAATAAATATAATAATAAATTAAAAATAATAAACAAATTATTGAAATTGAACCATATCTTGAAGGGATAGTTCACACAAAAATTTAAATTTACTCACCATTTACTCACCATCAAGTGGTTCCAAACCGTTATGAGATTATGAGTATCTGTTGAACACAAGAGAAAAGGTTTTGAAAAATGTTAGAAACCTGCAACCACTGACTTCCAAGATAGTAAAATGACTGTGTGAGTGAATGGTTACAGGTTTCCAACATTCTTCAAAATATTTTGTTTTGTGTTCAACAGATGCTAGTTTTGAAATGTGAAGTTTTTTGTTTTGTTTTTTACTTTTTAAACTTTTTTTTTTTTTGCTGTCATTGGTCACAATTACAAAAATTAAACCTATTTTTAACTTACATGTACATTACACTTAAGTGTACATTTTTGGAAACTGAGATTGTATGCATTATCTGAAAGCTGAATAAATATTCTTTCATTTGATGTATACTATGCTATGATAGGACAATAATTGACTGAAATTAAAAACCATTAGAAAATCTGGAATCTGAGAGTTTAAAAAAAGGAACTCAAAATACTGAGAAAATGCCTTTAAACTTTAAATCAAAATCAAAATTTAAGTTTTAATATATTTACAGTAGGACATTTACAAACAAATATCTTCATGGAACATAATCTTTAGTTAATATCCTAATGATTTTTGGCATTAAACAAATAAATAATTTTGCTAATGCCACAAATATACTCCTTCAATATAAGACAAATCTGAGTTTCTTCTATGGTTCAACACCAGCTAAACACCCTCTGGCTCAGCCTGGCTGCCATAGTAGCCACACCCGAAACTATCACTATTGGTCGAGCTGAAAATTGATTGACAGATTTAAGTAGACCACTCTAAACATTTACAGGAGATGGTTCCCAGTTGGCTCAATATTTAGACTTTTGCAGGGAGATAAACCCATGCATGATATGCTAGTAGCAGTCAATAAACAATAGTCTGGGTGAATTTTTCTACAAAATCAACAAATATTACATACTCCACCTATAAGTGAATGATCCCATTGTCCAAAAATGTATTGTACATTACAGAAGGATTTAAAAGCTTCAAACAGACACACATGACGTTATCAGCTCTATTACCAGTGCACAAACGTGTTCTCAGTTAAAGCCACAGAGAGACACAACAACAACGCAAATAAAACCTCACTGTCACACACGTTTAACAACACTGATTTAAACAGCTTTACACTTCCTCACATCCTGGCCTCTAATACATGTCCCGATACACGGAACTCTCCTGAACAAGTGATCAATACGTGAAAAGGAAAGAGAGATTGATTTCTCCCCTGTACTCATCCATCAGTGTCTACAAAATAAATACATCCATCTGTAAGCATATTGCTTATCGACCACGGGTAAACAGAGATACAAAGCAAATGCACAATTATCAAGATGCATTGCGATGTCGAATGAGACCGTTTGTCGCTTGACAGCTGATCCGTCTGAAGAAATTAGGATTCTTGACTTGGATAGACTCAGAATATGTCAAAAGATAAAAATGTGTGTATTTACATGTGCAGTTCATTCAACATTTGAATGTCATTTATGTGTAGTATCCTAAACATTAGGATACTAGTTTATAATATAAAAACATATATTTGGATTTTCTGCGATATATATTGCAATATTTCACAAAATAACTAACAATTTTAGATTGATTGAGATGATTTTAAAGGGGAGTGCATCTACATAAAATAGAATAAACAAATTACAAGCAGAGATAAATAGAGCAAATACACAAATGAAGGAGTTTAACAGTATACAGGTACAGAAATAGAAAACAAAGCTGTAAGTTCTTCATTGTGTAAGTTATTAAACACAATTAATCTTTGTTAAAGTTACAAACGTGTTAATCCCTTGTGTCCAAATGCTTTAAGCCGGCTTAAAATGTTTACACAGTCCTTAAAAACACAAGCAACTGATAAACGTTCACTTTATTATGGTTAAACTCAAATTACTCCAAATATGATCATGTGTTGTGAGCGATTGTACCTGCTTAACTATAATCCCGACTCCACATTGCACGTCCTGCGATGTGCATATTCATGCATTGCAATATCAATGCTTAAACGATATACTGTGCAGTCCTACTAAACATGATTGCATTACCAAATTTATTACTAAACCAATCCAACAAACAATAATGATGTTATTTGTTATTTCTATCCAGTTGTAGCTGCTTCTTACTGCAATTCAGTGTTTTTTGCGAATAAATCTACCACTCAGATAATCACAGGCTTATTTAGAGCTATTTATCCATTGATCAATACCATTTATTCATTTAACAAACAGTTTCCTTCGAAGCGACATGAAAACAAGAAATGATAAAACAATCAGTTTAAAGTCTTAGGAAAAGTAATGGCTGCTTCTGCAAGGGCTATAATCAAGCCTTCGGCTAATTAAGTGTTATATTTCATTTGTGCGTTATGTCTGCAGTCTCCTTGGAATTTATGACAAATGTTATGCAGGAACACGTCTTGCAATTGCACCCGGCTCTATTTTAAGTTAGCAGAGCTGTAAATTATGCAGAGACTGGATTGTAGCGGATGTGTTGATATCCTCCTCTCACATCTCTGACACACAGTGTAGTCAGGGCTAGCATAACAGCGGGGAGCTAAATGTGAGAAGCTTAGTCACCAAATGAACTTCCTACTCTGGCCTTAGTCAAGTTTGGGGGACGATCACAACTTCATGTTTTCGATTCACATTTCATATGCACTCACAGAGTGGCACAGCATATTTGCTCAGCCTGCTTTGCTGTTGCGTATCTATGGAAAGCTGCTTTCACTATGGGATAACAATAAATAAAAACATTAATGGTGATTATTTTCTCTTACATATCAAAATGGTTATTGAAAATAAAAATTTTGATATGTAAGATGGGCAGCACGGTGGCGCAGTGGATAGCACAATCGCCTTACAGCAAGAAGGTCGCTGGTTCGAGCCCCGGGTGGGTCAGTTGACATTTCTGTGTGGAGTTTGCATGTTCTCCCTGTGTTTGTGTGGGTTTCCTCCAGGTGCTCCGGTTTCCCCCACAAGTCCAAAGACATGCGGTATAGGTGAATTGGGTAAGCTAAATTGTCTGTAGTGTATGAGTGTGAATGGGTATGTGTAGATGTTTTCCAGTGATAGGTTGTAGCTGGAAAGGCATCCGCTGCGTAAAACATATGCTGGATAAGTTGGCGGTTCATTCCGCTGTGGCGACCCCAGATTAATAAAGGGAATAAGCCGAAAAGAAAATGAATGAATGAATGAATGAATGAATATGTAAGATGCAAACATATTAAACCTTATGAACCTGCAACCTTAAAAGCACACTAAACGCACTTTCCCGTTCTGAGAACTTTTTTTGTTGACAAGAAGTGCGCTGTGCTTTTTATGTCGCTAAGCAACCACTGTATATATATATATTTGTTATAATTGTAATATTTAATAATATTGTGATATTCACGATTTGTAAACTCATACAAGCTCCGGATAACTCGAAACAGCAACCAAACCACACTGCCTTTTTTTGTTGACAAGAAAAAAAGAAGTGCGCTGCCCTTTTTATGTCGCTAAGCAACCACTGACTCAGCTGCATATTGTGCACGATCGCTGCTGTTAATATTGTTATAATTGTAATATTTAAAAATATTGTGATATTCACGATTTGTGAACTCATACAAGCTCCGGATAACTTGAAACAACAACATAACCCTCACCTCCATCTTTAAAAGTCTCTGTAGTCATCTGGACAACACAAGCACAGCTGTCATATTAATGGAAAACCCGCCTCTGCTTTCATTTGATTGGACAATGAAAAAAGACGGGACTGACGTATTGCGTTTTTTCCGCACATTTTTCTGAGTTTTCCGAGTTTTTTCAACTACAGGCTCATAGCACAATGGCAAAAATGCATAAAATGTGGTAAATGGTTCAAATGGTGCCTCTCAATGCAAAAAGTGCTTCGGTGTGATCAAGGCCTAAATCTGTCTTTTTTTAAGGCAATATTGACATTCACACAATTGTTTGCCTTGCAATTCTGACTATGACTTTTCCACAATTGTAACATTGACCTTCTTAAAATTCGGACATTCACAGCAGTTATGATTGTATGACTTTCTTCTGACACGGTTTTTTTTAATTCTGAACTTCTCACATTCATAATTTTTTGACTTTCTTATAATTATAGTTCATTGGATGATCACAACATCCAGATTTTTATTCACATTGCACATGCATGTACAGAAAATGTGCTCAAGGATCCATTTTTGATTATGTACCTCTAGTGGCCGCAAAACTGCAAGAAGACGTAGCTCCCGGTACATATTTCTCGGTTTTCAAAAATGTATCCCTGGCCGCATAATTCCAATAAGCCTCGGTTGGATTTTTACAGAGTTTTTAGAGTTTTGTGGAGTTTTGTGTGCTTTTTAGCTGCATAAATATGGGATAACAATAAATAAAAAGGTTTTGAATTTATCTCAGAATTTGTAAATAAACATTTTGATATGTGAGATGCAAACTTTTGCAAGGAAAATCAGAACTCTAATTTTGCCATGTTCCAATTTTGCCTGTCTTGCCTGTTCTGATGTTCTCGTCTAACAATTTTGATATTCAGACCATTTTTTTGACATTGCAATTCCAACATTGGCTTTCTTGCTATTCTGACATCCACAATAAATCTGATTGTATGACTTTCTTGCTGTTCTGACATTCGCATGATTTAAAGTTTTTAGTTTTTGAAATTCTGACCCTCTCACAATTCTGGCCTTCTTAGATTTCTGACATTCTCACAATTATATATATA
>CAIGQW010015581.1:14215607-14247416 GCA_903798125.1 Danio choprae | reverse complement strand
GGCCAATTTAGTTCATCCAATTCACCTATAGCGCATGTCTTTGGACTGTGGGGAAACCGGAGCACCAGGAGGAAACCCGCTTGAACACGAGGAGAACATGCAAACTCCACACAGAAATGTCACCTGGTCCAGCCGGAACCAGCGACCTTCTTGCTGTGAGGCGACAGTGCTAACCACTGAGCCACAGTGCCGAGTTAATTCAATGTAAACAATCTATGTTAAGGTGCAAACATTTAGACTTCAAAACACCACAAATGACTGATAACCTTTAGATTAGGATTGTTATTACTGTTGTCATTTTCCTCTCTTGTCTCCCAGCATTAGTGTTTATTTTAACCACCTACTGGAGAGCTGGGGATAAAGATGAAGGCCTCACCTGATTGGTCAGATTTGGATAAACAACTTATGCATGCAGCACACAAATTCTATTATATCGCGATAACAATGATTCTTTTGGCATATTGTGTAGCCCTATTAACAATACTGTTATCGATACTGTTTTCTATAATTTGATGCAAAATTTTGGGGGAAAATACATTGAAAATGTCAAGTTATTTTATCACTGTTGAACTGTTGAACCTGTAAGCAAACAGATGTACGTGCATAAAGTACAAATACAAAAATAACTAAATATGGCACATCGGTTAAGTTGGATGGCATGTTCTGTTAGTTGTTAAATGTTTTATTACATTGCTAATGTTCCCATCTTTGTTCACTACTGCATATGTTGCATATTCAGACATCCCACCCTGCAAAAACTCATATATAATTTTAAAGCTCATATATAAATTATTTACAACACAGACATATTCATTCATTCATTCATTCATTTTCATTTCGGCTTAGTCCCTTTATTAATCTGGGGTCACCACAGCGGAATGAACCGCTAACTTATCCAGCACGTTTTACGCAGCGGATGCCCTTCCAGCTGCAACCCATCTCTGGGAAACATCCATGCACACCCATTCACACTCATACACTACGGACAATTTAGCTTACCCAATTCACCTATACCGCATGTCTTTGGACTTGTGGGGGGAAACCGGAGCACCCGGAGGAAACCCACACCAACACGGGGAGAACATGCAAACTCCACACAGAAACGCCAACTGACCCAGCCGAGACTCGAACCAGCGACCTTCTTGGTGTGAGGCGAACGTGCTATCCACTGCGCCACCGTGAGGCCCAACACAGACATTTGTACATTCATAACTTTTTTTTACTATCTAGAAATCACTATAAGCTACCATTTGTTGTAACATAATTATTAAATAATCTAACTGATTTTTCCCCCCTAATATTTTCAGCCAACGTTTTCATAAATTTGAACGTTTTCATTTGACTGCACAAATCTTTCCCAAGGTTGTATGTGATGGCTAAATAAATGCAAGGCCCTTCAAATACCAGCACATTTTAGTTTGGGTGTTTGAGTGAAACAGTTTGATCGCATATTCCTCATCGTGCACTTTTAACTTGCTCATTCTCTCTCTTATTGCCACGATTTTCGGGATGTTGTATTTAATTTGTGAGCATCAGGGAGCCACTATGAACCCAATTACATACCAGTCCAAAGAAATACCAGTTCTCAGTACCCATCCCTAATTGAGAGTGAATAAATGGTGATTAAATGTAAATTTTTGCATGAACTAACCCTTTAATGTGAAGCACCTCACACCTCGTCTACCACACACTAAATCTTGTCTTAAAGGATGTTTATATTCTCATTTGATTCATTCCTCAATCTTTATAGTAAGAGAGAGAAATAACAACTTATAATAGGCAAAACAATCCTAATAAATACAGTTTGAAGTAAAAAAAAAAAAAAAAAAAAAAATGAAGTGTTTTGCCTGGGAATTACTGTTATGCACTAAGCCTCTATAATTCACATTTATATTCAGGTTTCAAAGAATTTGTTTAATTAAATATGACACTTTACATGGAATGCTGCATTTAACTCAGCAAAAAGCATCACTTAAGAGTTTTATTTATACACTGTCAGTTTAGGGTTAATTTGAATAGATTTACCACAGAGATTACAAAGACAGATTGATTACATGATCAGGGTCATTGTCTGAATCAGTAGTTTTGCTGGTGCTGTCAATCAACCGTGATTAGTGCTTTCTTTAACTACTGAACCTATACTTACTTTGACAGATGCAATTTATACATTTACATCATAACAGATATAATTTTTTCGTCAGATTTATTTTTCATTATACATTACCATTCCGCCACTTCTGAAAGAAATGTAAACTTCAAAAAAGAAATCCTGAGGCAAACACAATACAGTTTCCACAAAAATATTAGGATGTACAGTCGTTTTATCATTCATTATGAGAAATGTACAGTTATAGTAAAATATTAGACCTCGTGTGAAAATTTTATTCTTTTTACAGATAATTCCCAAGAGCACCAAGCACAAAAACAGCCAGACAGGAAAAGTTTCTTTCCTCAGGCCATCTACCTCATGAACAGTTAAATATTCCCCTACTGTGCAATAAACATGCAATACTTTATCATACGCAGTTGTACACAGCACCTTATAACTTGTATATTTATAACAAATCTGTACATACAATTCAACATCCAGAGCTTTTGACTGATTGCATCTCTGTTTAATGTTTGTTGTATTTTTCATATTTATTTTGTGTGGTCACTGTTTACTTTATGTACACTGGAAGCTTCTGTAGCCAAAACAAATTCCTGGTGTGTGTGTAAGCACACTTGGCAATAAAACTGATTCTGATTCTGTTTAATGATTTTTTTTCAACACATTTATAAACATAAACATATTAGTTTTAATGATTAATTTCTAATAATGTATTTATTTTTACTATTTAATTTGCAAGAAACTAGTGTTCAGCTTAAAGTGCCATTTAAAGGCTAAACTGGGTTATTTAAGTTAGCTAGAAAATTTGGGTTAATTAGGCAAGTCATTGGACAACAGTGGTTTGTTCTGTAGCCAATGGGAACAAATGGGGGGCTAATAATATTGACCTTAAAATTGTTAAGAAAACAATTCCAAACTGATTTTTTTCCAGCCAAACTACAGGAAATAAGACTTTCTCGAAACGGACAAAATTATAGGAAATACTGTGAAAATTTCTTTGGTCTGTTAAACATCACTTGGGAAATATTTGAATAAAGATTTTACAGGAGGGCTAATCATTTTGACTTAAACTGTATCGTGAGCAAAAATCAACATATTAGAATGATTTCTAAACTTAAGACAAGACTAATAACTCTGAAAATTCGGCTCTGCAGTCACAGAAATAAAATGCATTTTAAAACTATAAGAAAATACAACACTTACTTCAAATTCCTTAAAGTCGGAAAATAAATAATGAATAAAATGTGGATAGCGCGATGGCGCAATGGCGTTAATCAAACTATGTGTTATAACATGTAAAACAGGATCATGAAAAGAACATTCAAAAAGCAATTCATGTAAACATCTTAATCATATTATTGTCTTATTTAGATTAAGGCAAATAATTTGATTAATGAGGCCATGATTGATAAAGGCCGATGGAGGGAATTAGGCCAGGACACAGTGGTTACACCCCTACTCTTTTACGAGAAGTGCCATGGGATTTTTAATGACCACAGAGAGTCAGGACCTCGGTTTAACCTCTCATCCAAAAGGCGGCACTCACTGACAGTATAGCATCCCCTTCACTTTACTGGGGCATTAGGACTCACTCAGACCACAGGTTGAGCGTGCCCCTGCTGGCCTCACTAACACCACTTCCAACAGCAACCTGGTTTTCCCATGTGGTCTCCCATCCAGGTACTGACCAGGCTCAGCTTACCCCTGCTTAGCTTCAGCGAATAAATGGTTTTGGCCTGCAGGGTGATATGGTTGTGTTGATATGGTTGAGTAATTATTAGAAGCTTCTTTCTAAGATTTTTTTTATTTTTTGTAACGCCAAAAAAGTTGTAATTAAAATTTCATTTACACCACATTTCATTATCCAAATGATGATAAGCACAATGCATATGCATTTTTAAACCCGTGAATGTTCTAGATATTGAGAAAACAGATTTATTTTTTTTGATCTGCCCACTCTCCAGAGGAGACACAGCAGGGATCCGGGCATGAGATCAGCTGTTTACACACAGGCTTAGGGAGAGAGAGTTAATATTCAGAAGATCTAAGGAGTATTTGCTCTTAATCTGTCCAGCTCAACCTTTGCCATCTGTGTCACTTGGAAATAAAGCAATAGCCAATCATCACAATAAAACGGTTCCATAATCAAACAATCCTCAAAGCAGCTGCTAAACTATGTATCAGACATGTATGGAATCACAAATCACACATTTGTACAATGGAAATATATATTTTAACTACTACAAATGGACTTAGTATGCTTTTTCTAACCCTTAAACAGGCAAGAGTGGGAAACGAGCAAAAAATAATTTCACATCATTTTTTTAAATATCTGTAAAACATATTTAAAGGAATTTTTGAAATACTTGATTTATGGTTTTATGAGTTGTGTCTCCCATGATTGAAGCTAAAAATGGTCATTCTGACTCCCCTTCTTGTTTTAAAACTTGCCAAACATATTTAATTATTATATGTATTCATTTTAAATCTTGTAAACATAAGATTTCATCTAAACAAGTAATTCTTATTTTTTTCATGACTGTTACAATTAACAATAATTGTCCATTTGTAACCATAAAAAAGGCAAGATAAGAAATATTAATTTATTGCCATTTTCCATCTTGTTAGAGCACAAATAACACACCTTGGTCTCTTTCATTTTTTTGTTTTATTTCTTTTTAAACATGACTTAAATTTGATTTTAATGTTTGTACCCCCCCATGATAAATTGACATTTTCCTGTTAAAATAAGCTAAATCTGAATTTTTTTAAATCAAAAAGACAGTGAGATCTAATTATGTACAATATAATTAAATAAATGTTTAAATCATTAATTATAATTTATTTATATTATGCAAAGCTTCAATTTTCACCATCATAACTCCAGTCTTCAATGATCATTGAGAATGATGCTCAAGAAACATTTCTTATTATTATGTTTTTTCAAAAACATTTTCCTCAGATTCTCTGATTAATAAAAAGTCCAAAAGAACAGTGTTTACATGAAATGAAATGTTTGGTAATATGTGACCCTGGACCACAAAATCAGTCTTATGCTACATGGTATACTGCATTTGTAGAAATAGGCCCGAACACATTGCATGAGTGAATTATTTTATTCCAAAACTTGTTAGAATATTAAAGTAAAGATCAACCTCCATGAAGAAATTTTGTAAATGTATTTTCATAACTTAATTGTTATGAAATAATTAATAATCAGTATAATTACTAAGAACTTAATTTCAACTTCTTTAAATGTGATTTTCTCAATATTTGTTTGTACCTTCAGATTACACATATTCAAATAGTTGTATCTCGGGCCAAATATTGTCCTAATAAACCACGCATCAAGAGAGAGCTTATTTATTCAACTTTCTGATTATATATACATATATATACATATATATATATATATATATATATATACTGTAAATCTCAATTTACAACAATTGACCCTTATGACTGGTTTTGTGTACCAGCTCACATGTTATAAATGTTGCTACTGACACTTTTTCCATATTACGATTTCATAAATTGTTTTTATGGACACCCAAATATCCATATAGAGTGTATTTTTCCTGCATAACATACTATATAGAACCCTGCAGCATAACATGAGCCAAAAATCTATTTTCTCTCCCTATAATAATATTCACATGTGCTGAAATCTGATTGAAGATCAGTCCTTTTGAAGAGATAAAACAAGACCGATTAAACAGCAGCTCGATTTCCAACAAGCTGAACACAGAGTCGCACTCGATTACTATTCAATCAATGGATCTGAGCCACCGGTGGCCTGTCTTTGCTGTAAGGTAATTATATTTTAATTTAAGTCACATTTTACACTCCAGCTTGATCCTATTAAAGAGTGAAATGGCAATGGCCTTTGCACGCTAAACTACTAATCGGCATTTACGCCTGCACCTGATGTTTCACATTAAAAAAACACACAACGACGTAGTAATATCAAACAGCATTTCTGCCACTTTGTATTATACACATGACAAGCTGAAATCAACTGCATCATAACAGCTCTAATCAAAACACACTAAAGAGTAGAATGTGAGGAATCACTTTAAATATGGTGACTGTTAATTGTGTATTTGCATTTATTGAGAGGGAAAAATATGAGCTGATTGGGTAAATAGCAGAGTGCGAAGGACGTCAAAACAAAATGTAATGGGGGTCAACTATTTACATAGTGAGAAATAGTTGGCTCTGATCTGTATCTTACATAATGATATTATTAATTAAAATAATAGATAATATAAAAATAGGGCCTCACAGTGGCGCAGTGGGTAGCACATTCGCCTCACAGCAAGAAGGTCGCTGGTTCGAGCCTCGGCTGGGTCAGTTGGCGTTTCTGTGTGGAGTTTGCATGTTCTCCCTGTGTTGGCGTGGGTTTCTTCCGGGTGCTCCGGTTTCCCCCACAAGTCCAAAGACATGCGCTATAGGTGAATTGGGTAGACTAAATTGTCCGTAGTATGAGTGTGAATGGGTGTGTATGGATGTTTCCCAGAGATGGGTTGCAGCTGGAAGGGCATCCGCTGCGTAAAACATATGCTGGATAAGTTGGCGGTTCATTCCGCTGTGGCGACCCCAGATTAATAAAGGGACTAAGCCGAAATGAAAATGAATGAATGAATCATATAAAAATACATTTGACCACCCCTATGAAGGTTCATACCGTTGTGAATACAGTATATTGTGCCAAGCCGTCTACACGAGAAAATATTCATTCATTAGTCAGAAACCAGCTGATCAAGAGCACCAATAGATAAAATAAAATAGGTGTTTGTATTTACATATAGCCTAAAAGTGAAGTAAAATTAGACACATTGTTTGTATTTTAATAGACACCTGCTTGCACATGTCATGAAAGTTAAACAGTAAAATAATAAGTGCAATCTCATCCATTTATTAGTGCAGGTATGCAAACTTGCCACCGTTTGTTTTATATCAAAAATATGACGTGTTTATGAATCAAACATTTGCTGAAATAGCCAGTCAGACATTTTTGTATGTCAGAATACACTCATAAGTCACTTAAATAAGTTTGATTAATAAATTAGCCTAGATGTAATTGAATTACATATATACATTTGGTTTACTGAAGAATCATTTACACAAACTATTCATTCATTCATTTTCTTTTCGGCTTAGTCCCTTTATTAATCTGGGGTCACCACAGCGGAATGAACCGCCAACTCATCCAGCAAATGGAACCAGGGTGTGAATTATACATTTACTTTTTTTTTAAAAAACATGAATATTTTTGCCATTTTTGTTTCATTGCTGTGCCATCCTAAATTGAACTGCTGTATAAAGAAAGTATCTCTACCGAGAATCATTGCTTTTCATAGTGTCTCATTTCTCAATGACCTTTTCCTCATACTGTCCTTGGGGAAGGAAAGACTTGGAAATGCATTTCACACATCAGACTAAATTAATGCAAGATCTCCGTTCTACTTTGACCCATTTACCGTGACACTTCTTTAGCCTTTCCTGCCTCGCGGTTATCTGCAGATGTTAATATTTGATGCCCGTGTGGTCAAAAGGACCAAGGTGAACCGCAAAACTGCTGAGGCCGACAAGTGTTATGAAAGAAGTTGTTAATTTTTCATAGCAGGGATTTTGCATAATAATCTTTGGAGGAGTTTGCGAGGAACATTTTTAAAGCAGAACTAAAAATAATGAATCCTTTCTGAGGCATCCCAAAAAAAAAAAGCAGCAGAATGTTGCAGTTCACGGTCTCCTAATTATAGTCTTTCTCTCGGTATTACCTCCAATTACAGCACAACACCTCCTCTTCTAGCGTCCCTTGCTGTGTCAAACTGATCAACACGTTTTATATGCCAAATTACTCCCACCACCCAACCAATTTATATTTAGTAAATTAAGACATTTTTTGTGTATTTATTTGTTTATTTACTTAGCAGTTTGACAGCCTCCCCAAATAACGATTTTAAAGGAACATTCCCTGAGAGTGGCACTTATTCCACAAATGCACAGAGTAATATGAGCTAATGGACCGTATCAGTGGGTCGGCTCATGCTGCTGGGCAGATGGTTGGAGAGTGTTGATCATCCAACTTATCAAAAAATAAAAATAAAAAGCTTGGATTTGTGGATCCGTGACTACATTGGAAATTCACACGAATGCAAGTTTATCTGAAAGTGTGCAAGTTTGATCAATCTTTGTGGTCATATACAGCTAAAACACAAATTATTCAGAAAACAAATATAATTTTTGATATTTGCTTTTTTTATTGGGTGCAGGACACTATAGTTCATTCATGCAATTGAAGATCACAATAATATGGTAAACTGTAAACTTATACCCAAAACTTATTCATAACGTACTCTAAAACCAACAGTGAAGTGAAGAAGCTGTTGCAGTAAGTCTGGAAAAATACTGACATTCAGGTTTGCATGAAGCTGGATGACCGCAGCACTGCAGACTACAGGTTGTCATTGAGGCTAACATAGACAAACTAAGCTTTTGCCGCACTTTATTACCATTTTTAAACTATATAGCAAATAAACTGTGATATTGTGAGAAATGTTAGAGGCATTCAAATAATTTTTGGTTTGACTGTACTTAGCATTTTCCCAGTACTGGGTTGCGGCTGGAAGGGCATCCACTGAGTAAAACATATGCTGGAATAGTTGGCGGTGTATTTCGCTGTGGCGACCTTTGAAATAGAGACTAAGCCAAAGGACAATGAATGAATGAATGAATGTACTTAGCATTCCACTAAAACAGGGTTCTAAATAACGCTAAAAGTAATTCTTTGGCTTGTAATCATAGGGGAACCACTTTAAATGCTACATAGTAAATATAGCACATTATTGTCCATGTGAAATCAAAATGTACAATGTTTATTTAGTTAGCGCACATTGTTGTTCTTTAGGTGAAGAATGAATCAGTGCAAGTTAACCCACTGAAAAACTGAAAAAAAAAAGTTTGTATTGGTAACCAATCAAAGTCTGACCTTTTGCTTCCATGTTTGGAGTGCTGGTCCTTCTCTGTTGACGATTCAGATACAATATACTTAACCACACACCATTACCATTAGTTTTCAACAAGGGTAAGTTGTGCAAAAAGAAAGCCTCGCTCCCTACTCAATAGTCCATTTAAGTTGGAAGTACATCAACATACTGAAATAAAAGTCTCAGCAGCTTCCTGCCATGGGGGCTTTAACAACCCCAAAGATAACACCTAAATTGGTTCCACCAATGATTTTGAGCAAAAGAACAACTTTGTGGTGCTAAATAGCACCTTAACTACTACAAACAACCACTGAAGAACCAATTTGTGTGTGCTTCACACCGAATTTTAAGGAGAGCCACACTGTTCAAGGACACAGAGTACTTTTTATAACCCTGCTGTGTCCAAAATCAATTTTGAACACAGCTCTAGTCTAGATTTGCAAAACCTGCTCCAGAAGCCTTTTGTCATAGACATGAATACACAGATGCCTTAGCAGCTGTTTCTTTGGGCCACTATACTGTACATAAGTTCTTCACCACATTTAAACATTCAAGACTTCTGCAATCAAATGTATATTCCTATGTCTGCAATAGCCTTCAGTTGAAAATGTAATACAATTTAACAGGGGCAATAGCTAACACAAACCTTCTGACACTCTTGGTTTAGAGATCACATTTAACTTCTTATAGTCTTATAATATATATAGCTTTTTTCTGGGACAAATCGATAATATTTTACATATTACTTAGAATTGTAATTCAAAAAGCAGAAATTGTGCCATCTAGAGGCATTAAAAAAATCTAAACTTGTGTTTATACACTGTAGTGCTGTGTATAAATATATAGAGAAGATTTGAAATTTCCATTGTTCTATTTTTTTGTGGGGGGGGGTTGCTTTTTGCTACTTTTGCCTTGTGGTTTAGATATATTTGGTTATCATTTTGATTACAATCAAACATTAGCAATAAGTAGCGATAAGCAAAAAAACTTCACTTAATTCAAAACACAATAAAATACATATTTTAGACTGAGTGTCAGCCCTTCACGTTTGTCCGCTTTTTTCTGCACAGTAATTGATTTGTTATCTGTACCACCAAAATATTTAGGGTTTTCCCATTAATTTAATTTCTGACCCCCCAAAGTGAGCCCAATGACCCTTTAACGCAGGGGTGACCAAACTCAGTCCTGGACGGCTGGTGTCCTGCAGATTTTAGCTCCAACTTGGCCTTCTAGAAAGCCTAGTAAAAGCTTGTTTAGCTAGCCCAGGTGTGTCTGATTGAGCCCTCCAGGACAGAGTTTGGGCACCCCTGCTTTAACATATGCTTTTTTTTTTGTATTCACATGGCTAATAGACAGAAATCACAATCATCCTGTTTTAAAATAAAAGTTGAATTACAAATCATATAATTTTTCAGTAATTTCTGACAGAAGAAAGTTGGTTAAAAACATACTGATGCAATGTGGTTTGATGCAAATGCACACTATTGTGTCCGACACGACAACCAACAAAACTACTGACAATGGCAAAAACATAAAAGCCAACGCCTACATGTTTCAGATGCAGCATCAACTTTAAGTCATTCTTTGTGCATTCAAATGAGTGTAAAAAAAACAAGGTCTACTTCACTGTGATGACACATTTCAAGATGGTGGAAGTCAATGTGTCTAAAGTGGCTGAATGTAGCATCTACTAATTCATTCCTTTTAAAAACTTTTCATTCATTCATTCATTTTCTTTTCGGCTTAGTCCCTTTATTAATCTGGGGTGGCCACAGCGGAATGAACCGCCAACTTATCCAGCATTTATTTTACACAGCGGATGCCCTTCCAGGTGCAACCCATCACTGGAAAACATCCACACACACCCATTCACACTCATAGACTACGGACAATTTTAGCTTACCCAATTCACCTATACTGCATGTCTTTGGACTTGTGGGGGAAACTGGAGTACCCGGAGGAAACCCACGCAAACACGGGAAGAACATGCAAACTCCACACAGAAACGTCAACTGACCCAGCTGGGGCTCGAACCAGCAATCTTCTTGCTGTGAGGCGATTGTGCTACCCACTGCGCCACCATGCTGCCCTTTAAAAACTTTTATGAAAGTTTTTTTATAATCAGACAACCAACCAAAACAGGGTCAGTTGTTACCTCAATATATTATTCATTACCTTATTTAATATTCAAAAACTTTCTCATGTCTGGTGAAATTGAGGTAATTGGAGTAGCAAAGTCGCTAATTTTTGCAATATGTTTTTAAGAGACTTATAGAAGAGTGGATAAAAATGGTGACTTTTTGATAGATTAAGAAGGTTGCAAAGTTTTTGCGAATAACCTTAAGGTTTAGAGAAATCTGGAAAACTGATTACTCTTGGTTAATTATTAACCCCGCAAAAAGAAAAGAAATGTAGTTGATGGACAACTAGTTGAAAATATGGAATCTGAGTGTTCAAATTATCTACATACTGAGAAAATCACCTTTAAAGTGTCAAAATAAAGCTTAGTGATGCACATTAAAAATAGGGTTCTAATATATTTATCATGGAGCATGATCTTTACTAAATATGCTAATGATTCATGGCATACAAGAAAAATAGATCATTTTGACCCACGATGTATTTTTATATATAACAGTATATAACCGACTGTGCATCGTGTGCCAATGTACATCATATATATGAACAGTGCGGCAAGATACAAACAAGATAATGGAGGATTCAGCTTACCAAGCCTTAGGAATAAACTCAATTTCAAGTGTGACAATGCTAATAGTTTACTGTATGAAGTACAATGAACAAAGCTTAGTCTGAAATTCACAATGCAACAGTAACCTCTAGTGGTTACAAGATGTACTTACACAATAGTGTTATTCAATGGTCTGTTTAAATAACCCAGCTGGACTGTTTTGTCCCCCGTAGATGCGAGTAATTGTTATCTTGATAAAATGAAATATGTTTATTAAATTACAAACATTTGCGCTGTGACTAATCCATTGCATACGTGAGGCTTCACACAAATGTTCGGTCACAAATACCGAGCATGAAAGCATCCACAGCCAGAGAAGACAAACAGGACAGACACGATCTGAAAATCTGAGCATTTCACCCGGACACCGACAACAATCATTTAACATCTGGATCTAGTGTTCCGCGGTGCGTTTATCGCGGATTTTCAGGTAAGAAATAAATTTACTTCTTTGTAGTTTCATCGGTAAAATTCACCGGTAACGTTAACTATAAGTGAAACGCGATTTCACTGTAACGTTAGCTGTGTACATAATGTACGCTCGAAATCAATCAATCCTGCCATTTAATACGTTATAAAACGGCAATTCATTCTCGGTTTAATCAGTGATCTGTTTATGAACATTAGACATTTGTAGATTTACTAAAACTACTGGATTTGTATGGATAGGGCCATTGTAGTATTTTGTCACATAATGCTTTCCGTCATGACTAGCTCGAGTCTTACTTCTGCGAATCGATTCTTTTGAACAGTTCTCGTCAATTAACCCTTTCAAAAATATTCACAAATTTAGTCATGTCCGACCATTATATTCCTTACTTTACATCGATTCGATAAATTCATATAGATCTGTCACAATGATACATTTACAAACGTTTTAGCAATTGTTGCAGCCATGATTCAGTTCTTAATCGAGACATTTTGAGCTAAACTTTCACAAATTTTTATTAAAACAACTCTTTAGTGTTTTACATACAATGGTAACACAATCAATAAATTATCATTTTCCTGTTCGTTTTTATCTCTGCTGTTAGTAATTAAAAGGAACTTACTTTTCCCGCCTCAGATCATCCATGCATCGCTAACATAATTTATATATTAGAGATTCGATTCGATTGAATCGTTTACGAGTCTGATTCGGACATGGATTCTGACGTCATATTCAAACGCCATTACGTCTGGGTTTGTTTTGCTAGCTTGTAGCATCACTAGACGTGATTTTACACGCTTTATGGTTTCGCTTAGCTGAGATGGTGGCCAAAAAAGTGGGTTTATGAGAAGAGGGCGTCACATGTCTCGACACACTAATGCTAACTATGTCAGACCAGGAGTGTCTCCAAAGTAAGTTCATATTTGATGGAGTTTTGCTCATGCTGCTAACTGTCAAAAGGTAAAATGCAGGATAATATAATATACTTAGGTTTGTTGTTGTTATTTAACGTAATAATTTAATATTTTAACAAACCAAATTGTAAAAATATAACGTTGTACTATAAACAAATGTGATACAGTACAGTAAAGTAGGACAAATACAATCAACACATTTACATAAAACGTGTAACACCATCTGTTCATATTAGTTATGTACTTTTCAATATGCTTATCGATCGCAGCGATTTATTATTTATTAAATTGGTAGCACTTTATTGCACATGTGCTTACTACGTATTTGTCATAGTCATTACATTCACTCAGAAACGTACTATACCTAAACATATCCCTGAACCTAGCCTTATATAGCCCAGTGCTCTTAGGTAAGTACACTCTAAGTACATGTTAAGTACGTATACTGTACTTGTTAGTGCAACCATTAAATTTGAGGATATATACTGATTTGGTTTGTTGTCTGACGCATGTTATTCAAAGTCATATTTTATATGGTATTTCACATGCTTCTCCATTTTACATTAAGTAAATTACTTTATCCTTACATTTAGTGTTCATTTCATTACATATTTATTTACTTTAATGATTTAAAATAGCCATAAGTTGCTTATGTGGCAACAAACTTTAATTATTTAAATACACCCATACCTAATATTAAATAATCAGTTGTGTTATATCAGCGTTTTAATGATTAATATCTAATTATCATGCCTTATTGAATGTCTCCGTTTAACTGTGGTATTTTTTTAAACCTTAAAATAAAAAGATTAGTGTAAATATATTTTTAAAAACCATACCTAGCCAAAAAAAAAAAAGTAAAAAGAAATGTTTCTAATGACTGTACTTCTTGCAGTCATCCCATGTTTGGCCGTTACCTGAGTACAGTAGGCTTTCCGCCAGCTCAGAGCGTCTACAACCACTGGAGGCATTGGTATCAGTCTGGTCATTTGTGGTGGACGCAGCCACCACAGCTGCAGCATCCCTCATCCTCCTTCAGCACTGTCAGACACCCGTTCAATAGACCCCCGAGACCTCCGGATCCGTACCAGTGGAACTCTTGGAGGCAAACTGGAGTACTGCCACACACTCAGCCCAGACGAGGCCTTCACCTTTCTGCAGGTCTGATGGAGAGCGCTGACAGACCGCCACCACAGAAGAGGAGGAAGAGCGCAGAAGGGGACAAATCTCAGCGCTCACCCCAACATTCACCTCCAAAAGGCAGCAGGAGTCCAAAAGGAAGTCCTGAATGGCTGCGCAATGTAGCTAGGATTGAAGTTCCTCCTGGGAAATTTCCAAACAGGACTGCAGCCATACCAGGTAAATGATTTGGATGGTACTATTGTTGATTGTTGATATGATGTTGCATTTTCACTGTCACACATGACAAAAAAATTAATATAATTAGTATTGTGATCCTTTAAAATGCAGTAAATGGTTAAACATTTCTTTGTCTTCCATGGACCTCTTGTTAAAACTGCTGTATTATTACATTTTTATTGTAATAATCTCAAAACTGTCCTATGGTGTGACTGTCTCAAGCATAGTTCAATAAATTACAACTCTTAGAAATTAAAAAGAAAATCATTAATAAATACCCCAGGCTTAATTTTAGTGGCCATTTTAGTAAATGGCAATCATCCATATATTTTTAAAAGCATAGGAACTTTTGTGAATCCAAATTTTGTCACTGAAAACCATGGTCCTCTGGTGCGACACTATATTCTAATTTTAAACCGGCATTTCCACAGAAAAGTTTAATTAGTTTAAGGACCCCATTCAAGATCATGTGACTGAAATTGTTTTTTGAATCAGTTTACAATTTGAATAAAAAATATTACTCATTTATATTAAATAAATAGTACTGTATAAGGATAAGTGTCCAACAATGAGCATAAATCACTGAGCTATATGTTATTATGAAGAGTTGTTTTTCTTAATATTTGCTATGTCACACCATAGGACATATGTACGGTACAATTCATACTACATAAATATAACAAATACTTGACCATTTTTACTGCCTATTTGTCAACTACCTATGTATTTATGCACAAAAAGGCAAATCCACAATCATTTCCGTTCACAGAGTTGAAGAGACACTGGGAGGATCTTTCTCATCTCTGCAAAGCTGCACCGTCTGTGAAAAGAGGGAAGCAAAAATGGCCATTTGACTTTTCTGTGATGTCCTATAATATCCTCTCTCAAGATCTGCTCTGTGATAACACATACCTTTACAAACACTGTAATCCTCCTGTTCTTGACTGGTGCAATAGGTTTTCTAATATAATCAAAGAGCTGGAACAGCACAGTGCTGATGTAAGTTTGTGAAAGAGTGCCTGTGTATTTTAAGCCACTTTCACACTCAAAACATGTTAATTTACAAGATATCTGCAATAACTTTTATTTCCCCATAGATAATGTGCCTGCAGGAGGTGCAAGAGGACCACTATAAACAACAAATCAAGCCCTCACTAGAATCTTTAGGTAATTTGTTCTTCCTTGATTTCTGTATATGTAAATTTACTTTTGTGTAGGATTTTTGTTTTGTTTTGTATTATATATATTTTTTCAACAGTACAGATTTTATCTCCAACAATGGTTCATTATTTGATCATAAAGTTCAAAACTGTAATACTATATTTGTGTAACAACTTTTCCTGTTTCCTGGTAAAGCTGATTTTTAAGCATCATTACTCCAGTTTTCATTGTCACATGATCCTTTATAAATCATTCTAATATACTGATTTTTGAAAGTTTCAAGCATAAAAAATTAGTTTGCTAAAAGAAATAGTCTTCACATCACAGTAATTAAATCACACTTTATTGAAGTAGGATAAATATTGTGGATTAGCGCCTCATTCCTCTGCCCTTAAAACAGGCTACCACTGTGAATTTAAGCGGAGAACAGGTCTCAAGCCTGACGGATGTGCAGTGATCTTCAAACGCGAACGCTTCTCTTTGGTGTCCTGTCACCCTGTGGAGTATTTCCGCCGTGGTGTCCCGCTCCTGGACCGAGATAACGTGGGCCTCATTGTGCTGCTGCGGCCCATGGACCCTTATGTCTCTC
Source organism: Danio choprae (assembly GCA_903798125.1). Lineage (NCBI taxonomy): Eukaryota > Metazoa > Chordata > Actinopteri > Cypriniformes > Danionidae > Danio > Danio choprae. Next base: position 14,231,112 of record CAIGQW010015581.1, on the reverse strand, counting down.
TCTCCAACGTCTGTGTGGCTAACACACATTTACTCTACAACCCTAGACGTGGGGACATTAAACTGGCCCAGCTGGCTATGCTGCTGGCAGAGATAAACCGCGTGTCCCAGTTACCTGACAGCAGCGTTTGTCCTGTGCTGCTCTGTGGGGATTTTAACTCTGTTCCCTGGTCTCCCCTCTATCGCTTTATTAAGGACAGAAGGCTGGACTACGATGGCATGCCTATTGGGAAGGTAAAGAATCTTTTTTTCTTTTTTTTCCTGACTCATTTTTGGCATTTAGTAAATTTTCAGACTTGTCGATTTTGCAGGTGTCAGGACAGGAGGAGACCCCAAAAGGGCAGCGTATTTTGACTGTGCCAATTTGGCCCAGAAGTCTGGGCATCTCACAACAGTGCCAGTATGAAAACCAAACTAGAGGTGATTTTCTGCACCCATTAGATAGAACACTTAATCCATTAATTCACCACTCCCATCTTTAGGGTCACGAGATGTTTCTACCTAATCTAACATGCTAATTTGGTGCTCTAGAAAGATTTGTTATTGATAAATGTTGAAAATGGTTGCTTCATATTATTTAATATTGCTACATAATATTTTTGGAGTTAACTGAGAATTTTATGTATTCATAGAAATTTAAAATCAAGAGCAGATGTGGAGAGACATTTTTGAGATTATATGAATGCGCTAATATCTTCAAGTGTTTTTGCCGTCAGGCTTGAGACCCGTAAATTTAAAGCAAACAAATTAGCCCAAAACACTTGTCATACTTACAAATGTATGAATATCATCAGATTAGATTACATTTGTTAAAACAAGTGGCTTCAGATATTAAACATAGAAGACCTTTTCCATAGTATGAAAAACAAATACAGCGAAATAACAATTTTTAAAAAAAACTTATTTTCTGATGATCAGAAAAAAGACTCAAACAGGGTTGTTACAAGAGAAAGGAGAGTAAATGATAACAGAATTTTCAGTTTGGGGTGAACTGTCCCTTTAAAACAAACTTCTATTTTGGTCATATTTGCAGTGATGTTTAATTATCTGGTGGCATTTCAAAAGAAACACATTTTAGTGCATATATGATAGAATTTCTATATACAAATTGTTTTAGTCTCCAGTATATCATTCATTCCTTCATTTTCTTTTCAGCTTAGTCCCTTTATTAATCTGGGATCGCCACAGCAGAATGAACCGCCAACTTATCCAGCATATGTTTTACGCAGCAGAATCCCTCCAGCTGCAACCCATCACTGGGAAACACCCATACACTCCCATTCACACACATAAACTACGGAAAATTTTGCCTACCCAATTCACCTTTGGACTTGTGGGGGAAACCGGAGCACCCAGAGGAAACCCACGCCAACACGGGGAGAACATGCAAACGCCACACAGAAATGCCAACTGACCCACCCGAGGCTCGAACCAGTGGCCTTCTTGCTGTGAGGCGATTGTGCTACCCACTGCGCCACCGTGACGCCCCTCTCCAGTATATCCAGTAAATGTAAAATTACAAAAAATAATTTGTACCTAGACATTCTATCATATATGCACTAAAATAAGTGTTTCTTTTGAAATGCCATCAGATAATTAAATGGGACTTTTGAAATACAGTAAGTCACTTGTCATATTTGCAGTGATGTTTAATTATCTGGTGGCATTTCAAAATAAATACTTAATACTGTCATATTTGCAGTGATGTCAATATATTAAAAAAATGAAAGGATATCTATATTTTTGAACATGACTAATGTGTCAGTAAATTTTCTGGCAACTAAATGTACTTGGAAATCATATAACATTGAGTCTTATAGCATTCATTTAAACCTATAGCTAGTCCAGGCTGCAAAGAATTTTTGAAATAAAAGTTTTATGCAACTGCTAACACCTAACTTAAATTATTTTCACAGATTCTGATTTGAGAGATTTGGAGCAGACTGAAAGGGACAGGTAAAAATGAGCATTTAAATATAATATAAATCCATATCTGTCTATACAGTGCCTTGCTTCATTCAAGCCCTTTGATGAAAGTGTTACAGCATTACACTCCTTGCCTTTCATTTCTGTAGATCTATTGTCAACGTTTTAAAGCCAAGCTCATTTGACAGTCAGTGCTGTTCAGCAAATTTAAGGAGAAGAGATCGGATGGCTCAAAGCGATGTGTCCTATTTAAGTCCTGTGATGTGCTGACCTTTAATTTCTAACAGTAATCATTCTTCTGTCCTGTGATCTGTTGTGTAGTTTTTCCGAAGCCAGCATAGAGCACTGTTTGAAGCTGACGTCTGCGTACTCGCATTATCTGAAAGAGAGCGGTCAACCTGAGATCACAACATGCCACTCACGGACAGCCATCACCGTTGATTACATCTTTTACTCTGCAGCTCTGGGAGACGTGATGGCCCAAGCAGGTTTGACTATGATATTACTGCTCTCTAAATTCCAAGAAAATAAATTCATTCTCGGTAGTTGGTGTGTGATGTAACATTTTCTTCCAAGTACTGATTTAGATTATTAATTACTGCAGCTATTGTGATTGCTGTCACTACATGAAATGAAAATTTACTTTCTTACCCTCAAGCGGTTCCAAATCTGTTTTTATTTTTATTATGGAAGTCGATGGTTACTGGTTTCCAACTAATTTATAATGGGTTCAACAGAAAAGAGAAACAGGTTTGTGACAAGGTTTTTTAAATTTGTTTTGTGAACAAGGCAGAGGGTAATGGAGAGGTCGCAAAGAGAATTTAGTTTTTGAGCAAAGCAGCATGTGTATGTTATCTGACAGCAGCTTCACTGAATATGCAAGCTATTAACAGGGTTCCCACAGGTCATAGAAATTATATATATATATCCTAATTTTTACATGTCCTAGTCATGGAATATCAGGGATTTTTGTTTGGAGCTTTAAATTGTTGTTTTCATTTATAAAAATGATATTTTTCTATACCAGCTAATGGTTTCCTATACCAGCTTTTTTACATGATGCTATTTTGACCCCTATTGTTATAATTAGGCTATTTTCAGCTACATTTCATTCCTTTCACACTCATCAACTGGCAATCATGTAAGTTAAATGCAGTTATTAGACTCTACCTGTTCATTAAGGCTAACATGTCAGGATAATATTCAATTTAAGAGCTTTGGCTTCAAAACGACTAGTTCACAAACTGGGTGTTAAAAAGTAGACCAAAAAAAGTTAATTGTAAAGTTGGTAAAACTAACTACTATTAAGCCATCAAACATAAGATCCTCCAGTTGTTTTCATAGTGGCTATTAAGGTTATGACAATAGAGATATTCAAGCTAAGGCCATTTCAATTTTGTTATTATTTTAACATATTATTTTAATGTTTTATTCATTAGATGTCATGGAAATTCAGCTTTCTAGTCAGTGAAAGTTTGGAAATATGATATATGGCTTAAAGTGGGAACCCTGTAATAATTTCATAGTGCTTTGTCTATGAATGACAGTTTTATGTGGATCATGTGCAATAGACAGATGTAGTGATGTTAGCCAATCAAAACAGTTGCTTACAAGCTTTAAACAACCCATGCCTTAAAATTTCACTATTATGAGTTTTTTGATCAGTGTTTTGTCACCAAAATATGAACCTTTTATAATCCATAATAGGGGCACTTTAAAATCGGGCCTTTCGCATAGTGGGTCAGGATGAGTGTTGAAAATAATTGTTTTTCTGCATACATATTACTGTTAGAGTGAAAAATATGTATTAACATTAAAAGTGATCCTTATGGAACATGCTAAAATAATAATAATAAATAAATCCATATTATGACCCCTTTAAATATCCTCAAAGGTGATGCCACTAGACTATCAATGTAAATGTTACATCACCGCTCCTGTAATCACGTGACCTGTGATGCTGCAGTTTTCTGCAGTGCAGTATATTGTACAGGAAAGATTTTGCTGCTGGTGGTTACCATGACAATGTCCCCCTCCTTCTTTTACCCAGAATGCAGTGCTCCACCAGAGAGGGGTCTGCAGCTGCTGGGCAGGTTAGCTCTAGTGGGAGAAGATGAACTCCAGAAGGTTAATGGCCTCCCCAACCAGCACAACTCCTCTGACCACCTGCCACTTCTGACACGTTTTCGTCTGCACCCTCAAGCCGACAGCTGACAGAACAAAAGGGCTTGTGAATATCATATGTATAGTCTTTAAATATGTTTTTGGGCAGAAGAAGAAAGAAGCAAAGAAATAATTTTCAGATCCTTTAAGCTTGAGGATTGTTATATGAACATTGATGACTGTTTTAACTGGTGCATTATGGGATGGTGACGTGCTCACTGGAACAAACAAATTAGGGATGTTTTATTTTGGAACATGGCAGCTTTGACACCAAGCAAGTCATTTCATAAAGATATTAATATTTTTTATTTTCAAGGTTTTACAAAATATCTCTTTCAGACTTGCGTCATTTTAAAATGATAAAAAATAGGACAAATAATTTATAATTTTATCTTCAAGCTGGCATTTGTGTAATTTTATTTTCATGAAATAAAAAGGACAATATAAAAATATAATTACAAAAAAAATTTCTGATGATCAAAGTTTAAAATATATTTTGGCTCCATTGTCTTACTTAAGTTGACACAAAAACCTTTCCTAATCACACTATTTGATTAATTGTATTTGTAAAACCTTTTCCCTGATTTTGGATTAAAAACTAAAAGCCTGATCTGTCTAACGAAATCTGTCTAAAGCCTTACCCTTATCCCAGTTTTTTGCCATTTGTGATGAATCACAAGTAATATATTAAAATTGTATTATAATAAATAAGCAAAAAAACACAAAACAACATTGGATGGCAGCAATACATCAATATCATATAATGTGAGCTGAAACTGCCAGAATGAAATCTTTAGTTTGCTATGTTTAATTTAACAGTAATAATGAATGCATTTGAGGATTAACATTAGGATTAATTTGGAGGAAAAAAGCTTAGTCAAGTCAAATGACTTGAAACAACTGAGACATGAGAAGATAGCTGGAAAATTATTTCTGACTTGTGGTTTGGACATTTATAATGTAATGTAATGTACATTTTTATATAGCACATTTACTGTGTATGACCAAACACCCAAAGTGCTTTACAATCATGTGAGGAGGTCTCTCGTCACCACCACCAGTGTGCAGCATCAGCTTGAATAATGCGACAGCAGCCACAGGACAACAGTGCCAGTGCGCTCACCACACAGCAGCTATAGGGGGAGTGGAGAGACCGTAATAGAGCCAGTCCAGTGGATGGGGATGATTGGGTGGACATGATGGGAAAGGGGAGGGAATTTGGCCAGGACACCAGGGTTACACCCCTACTCTTTATGAGATGTGCCAAAATGGTACAATTAGGATCAAAGCCTTATAGGAGCAGTTTCAAAGAGTTATAAAACCCTATTTGTGGGGTATTTTGAGCTGAAACTTCACATACACGCTCTAGGAACATTTGAGACATTAGAGGGACACAATAGGTCCGTTTTAATGACCACAGAGACTCAGGACTTTAACATCTCATCTGAAAGATGGTTCTCACTCCCCTTCACTATACTGGGGCATTAAGGACTCCCACAGACCGCAGGTTGACTGCCCCCCTGCTGGCCTCACTAACCAACAGCAACCCACACTGTAAAAAAAGAAAAAGCTGACTCAACTTAAAATCTTAAGGCAACAAACTTCAGGACATTTTTCAAGGACTTTCAACCCAATTACTGAACTTGACTCGATTTAAGTTGAGTAAACTCAAAAATATCCTGAAGTTTGTTGCCTTAAAATTTTAAGTTGAGTCAGCTTTTTCTTTTTCTTTTTTACAGTGCAGTTTTCTCAAGTGGTCTCCCATCCAAGTATTAACCAGGCTCAGCCCTGCTCAGCTTCAGTGAGCTACCAGTCTTGAGCTGCAGGGTGATATTAATGTTTAACTCACTTTCTGTTGATTATGTTTTTGGATATGTACTTAATTATGGTGAGTTAAAACAGGTTTAATGAGATAAAATAAGTGCTTGCATTAAGATCGTTCCATTTTCCTTCAACTATATTTATGCAGTAAAGGCAGATAATCCCCATCTTTCCAAAAATAAAATTCTGTCATCATTTACCCACCCTCAGCTCCTTCCAAACCTGTTTGAGTTTCCTTCTATTGCTAAACACAAGGGACTATATACTGAAGAATGAAAACAGCCATTGACTATGTATATTCCTACTATGGATGTGAATGATTGCTGGTTTCCAACATTCTTCAGGATGTCTTATTTTGTGTTCAACAGAAGAAAGAAATTAACAAAAGTTTAGAACCACTTGTGTGTGAGTGAATTGTTGTTGTTTTTTTGTTTTTTTTCAGAAATCTAGTCTCTTTCCTACAAGTTATTTTTAGCATGACTGTGCAAATCAAATTAATTTCCGAATATATTCAAAAAGTGAAGTTCAACTTGCTGACACCTTGAGTTACTTTTGCAGTGGTTTGGTTGTGTGAACATTATCAAAGAATTCAGCTCTGTTTCTGGATTATTAAAATTCAGCTGATGAGACGTGATTCAGCAGAGCATGCTTTGACCGACCCCGCATATACATGAGACAATGCTGGGTGTTCTAGGAGTCCTTTTATCTTGGAAGAGGAGATGAGAAATGACGGATTTTTCGGTAAATCCGCAGCGGCTCTATTCCTGTGTGTGACGCTGTCTTTGTAAGCAGATTAAAGCGGGCGTATTCCCACCGTACAGAAACACTTCAGTCAGACTGGGTTCTGTAACTCTGAGATTTAGGGCAACACTGATGTTACATCACCTGGTTTTAATCTCAAAGCTTCTCTTTTGGCAAGAACAGCTCCTTACAGACAAAGCGACCAACAGTATTCATGACCTTACAAAGTTTATGAAGTAACAAGTGACAATACTAAACTAAATATGACGTTGCTAGTCAAATTGATGAACTCTTAACCTTTGTGTATTACAAATATTTTTGTTACATTTAGTTATTTAATTCATATAAACATTTTACCTTTGGTGATGCAAACATCACTAAAGTTTGGCAAAAAAATGTGTATTTTTGGTTGAAATGTAATATTTAACTCTCATTTTCTTTTCTGAATCTATTTTAGGCCTACACTATAAGTACAAAAAATAGGCTACATCCGGGACACAAATGTCCTCGTTAAAACTGCAATTTCATCCTAGTACTATTTAAGCAAAAAGTCATAGATGCTTCCATTTTGCTTTGAAATTGTAACTTGTTTTTAAAATGTAAAAAAAAAAAAAAAGTTATTAACAAGTGGCAGTGCCATTCTGTACATTTGAAGAATGAAGAACAATAATTAATCATTTTTGATAGTTATCACAATGGCTGATGCTGGTAAAGAATTTATTAGAAATGTTTTTTTGTTTTTACACAGACCAGTTTTAATTTCATTACAAATAATTTTCCGTTCGTTTGTTTTCCTCCCTTTGGTATTAAGTGTAACTGGCAACACACTCTAAACTTATCTCTACAGGATTGCTCCGGTAACAAGCAATAAAGATATACTCCTTTTTGTAGCATATAGACTGTTTTAAGGTAAAACGACGTCAAAACTAGATGTCTTTGCTAATCAATGAATATAGTTAATCGGTAAGTATTGCAAAATACACCAGTAACTTTAGTACTTGGTTTGGTAGTAGTCAATTAGCACACATGAATTACTGAATTGAGTAAAATGATTGGAACCTTACCTGTACTCTAAAGCGCCAGTCAGTGAACAAAACCCTCATCCAAGGGACAAGACGAATGAAAACTGATATTAACGCAATCGATAACTTACACGCAAGATGGCGCCGTTTGCTTTTTGTTTACTTGACTAACCAATCAGAATCGCGTATTCCAGAAAGCGCGCGTAAATAAGCACAGTAAATTTTCCATCACAGAAAAAAACTGTTTAATTAAAACATGCTACTGAGGATGAACAAATTACATTAATGTTTGCTCATGAGGAAATGGAAGTGACCCAGAAATAAATTTCAGACAGAAAAGAGGACTTATGTTGCAAGCTGTGGTAAGGCTTGGGAAAATGTGTGAAAAACAGTTGAGGGTCACAGATTTGATAAAGTCCTTATTTTTGTGCTACATTTATAATACAAAATAATACACAGGAAACTCAGGATAGGTTTGAAGTAGTGAGGTCTTCACAATGAAGTCACATTTGTAACATTCTTACTGAGAAAAACATTTCCCATAAAATTGGATTCAACTATTTGTCATTCAAACTGATTGTATTTTCAGACATGGAAACAAACATTCCACAAAAAGCATCTATAATCTGAATACTTACATCACCTATGAATATATATGGGTGATGTGTAATATTACACTTGTTGCAGTTCCATCACTGTGCTACAGAAGCCAGATTAATGTGCTCTTTAATCATAAAAAAGCTCAAATATTGAATTTCACAATATGGGTAAAATGTCTCATCTTAGCACCTTTGAGGGGAGATCACTGCATTTCTTTAAAATCAGAAACTCATTTTCAAAGCTTGTTTTTTTACTTTTTCACTCAATTTCACACAATAAGTTCCCAAACAGCAAGTTATAAATGATGAAAACGTGTAACAATGTGATGTTCTTCACATACCAATAACAAACCCAAAGCAGCAGACCGCTTTTCTCCCATAAAGGGTCTGAACAATTCAACATTAGATATGTCACTGAAAACACTGAAGACCTTTTTATCTTCATGTGACTGAGATGAAACCCTCACCCTTAAGGATGAGTTTGACGTACTCAGTGGTCTGGCACTTGTGTGGTTCGATAGCTTCTGAAAAGAAAGCTGGTACCAATTACAAGGCAGAATGAGCTATAATGTGGTAGTTTAGTCAACAGCACTCAATAAACGACGCTCAGAGAGGAACCACTCGCACAACCCACAAAGACTTGGTAACAATGTCACTGCTACAACTTTGAAAATAGGTCTGTTGTCGAGCAAAACAGATCATAACGCAGATCTGCTCCGCGTGCATAGCTTATTCTCATGAGGTGGGAAAGTTTGAAGTGATATGCTGTTGATTAAGAGATGATATACTATTAGTCTATGCATATAATTGCATAGGCGTACAGTCAAATGCACCTTTTAAAGTATACTTCATTTAATGATGCTCAGTGAATGCGCCATAGAATTTCCCCCCCACATTGGTACATTATACACGCAATTACAAAAATCATACGGTTGCGTGTAAAGTACGTGCATACTGTTCTAATGATGAAATTCACATCAAGCACACTGTAAGCAGACCCTCACATATGCATAAAAAACTGAATTTTACTTTGGGATTATGGGGACATGAATATGAAGTGAGGAAAAATTCTATTTTAATGCTTTACCGTTTCCCATGAAACTTTGCTTGTACACACAAAAGTTGCACATTGTGATAATTCCTCCAAGAACCTTTGCATTCACAATTTTGCCCTCTTTTCAGGATTGTGTTTCCTCAAGAAACTACAAATAGGGTTTAAATATAGCTTTTCCTCCCATTATAAAATATAAAATTAAATTGAATGTTTTTCATTCCCCTGAGAACCACTGCTTTCCCACGCAAAACCTTTGAGTCCAGTCTCAGTGTTCCACTCCCTCCCAAAAAAAACTTGGCAATCAGTAGAAAAAGCATTGAGCTATACTATCCGATATAAAATGATACTTTAATAACTTTGCATTTCCTTGCAAAACATTGTGTCACAAAAGATCAGCATTCCACATTTGCTAGCAAATACACTGAAAAATGGTCAATATTTCCCTCTGCAATTTTGCATTCACTCAGAGATTTGCAAGCTAACACAAAAACACTGAAGTATCATTTTTCCCATCACCATTTCCCTTTAGGGGCCCTGTAAAAACCCACTGATCTGCTGAATTTATATTCTCAAACCAGAACAATGAGGTTCATGACTGCCACATAAAAAAAGCAATTAGTAATATTTTCCAAATGAATATGTGAAATGTTTAGGATTATTTGCAATGGACGGCACTTCAACCTTCACACCTCTGAGAGTTTCTTCATCAAAAGAAAGTGAAATGAAAATACACAGAACCGCAAAATACTGTACTGGTTTAAAAAAACGTTAAAAACAATAAAGAAAAATGTATAAATAATAAAAACATTTAAATAAAAAAACAAATCATCTACAACTGCTACCATGATATTGTATGAGAAAAAAAACATACAAAACCTTCAATGTAAGTTAGCCTCAAACCTTCAATAAAGATCAATAAAACATGTCCATTCCATCCATATTACAGGAGTGTGTGAAGGTAGCATCAACAAAAAGGAAGTAAAGTGGATTGAACACAGTTCTTGTGGTCAGAATGGTGGGCTCTCTGATGCTCTGGTCCCTCGTGTTCTTGCGCCTCAGGCAAAAAATCTTCTTGACAGTCAGTCTCCAAAACTACCAATAGTGAGGCACCGAGGTTCACATCTCTCTGCCAAACACAATCCATTCACACTCCAGCTCTCACTGCTAGTGACGATCTGTCCAAAAATAGAGTTTTCCCTTCACATTTGCGTGAATATTTTAATCATGTCACACTTTTAGGCTTTCTAAAACACTTGACCATTATTAGGGTACAAACATATTCTTTAGCAAGAAATTTGGTTCAATTCGACTTAAATGTTTAACTATTTCAATATTTTATGGCTTAAAACGAATGTCATTTGTTGTTTAAAACCTTTTTTGAATCACTTTTAAATTTGAGGAGGGCACGCAATTTCCCTCTTACACAGAAGCAGAACTAAAAATAGGTTAAATACACTGTACAGTTTACAATTTGCATTAAATAATGTGTGGATCTGACTGAGGGAGGACGTGTGGAAGATAAAGCTGTTACATCAGTGCTGCAGTGTCTCAGATGCGGATCTGGTAGCCGTCGCTAAGGGTGCTGAGCTCTGCTGGCTTTCTGTCCAGTGCTGCTGGCCTGCAAAGACAGATCTTTATGTTAGTTTTAGAACACCACAGTAACAAACTTGTCAGTAAGATCTGTAAAAAAAACTAATTATAAAAAATCTCAAGTATATCTCATAATATTGTGTGATGTTGCTACATTTAAAAATATATTTTTTCTATCGTAACGTGCATTAATAAAATATATTTTTGATGATAAATTGATGATAATTATTATAAATGAATAAACAATTCTCTGGACAAAAAAACTGTATTACAAAAACAAATGCAAACTTATTGATCATTGTTGGACCAACTTTTATAACTTGCGCTAACTGAAGTACTATAGATTCTTGAGAAACTCTGTGAAAAATGGAAGTGTTTTCTATTTTAACACATATTTATAACAATCTATTCCTGTGATGGTAATCACCACCTTGGGGTGTGCATTATTTTCTCATAATTCCATGTCCCGTCGTCAATTATTCCTTACATAAGTAAAACTAATTAAAAGCAATAGCACAAATAAGTCCAATAACACAATAAACAAATTAAACAAACAATACTTCAAGTTTGTGGGCACTTAGGCTCAGAAAAGTACATTTCAAATATAATGATCCTCAAAGTGTAAGTCATATATAGAAAATGCTTTGTTTAAGCTACAAAAGTTATTCATTAACTTATTTTCTCAATTTCTTTTATTAACATTAAGTGACTGGTCATTTAGAATTTGGTATTGTACATAATGCAGACTCAATACTGATACACATTAAATAACTTTCTCATATCATTTGCAAATATTTGAAAAATGTAGCAAAGTTACAGCCAGCTTCTTTGGTGATCCTTCTGTTCATGAATTGTTTACTTTGTTACATCACTTCAGTTTTTGTTATCGTGCTCTAATTCGTTGCTGAATTACCAATCAGCAATTTAGCTGATGGCCGACGCCAATTCTACATGCTGAATCGGGCCAACTTGACGTTAACCCGACAAGAGGCGACGTCCGGAACACACCAAACCAACTAACCAAACCACTGCTAACCGACGTCCCAATGAATCGGCTAGGTGTGTCTCTGCCCTTAAAAACACAGACAGCATGGACAACTTAGTTCAGTTTTATGAACACTGTCGACAAACCAGAACTAACCACTGCATCAATCTTCCATTAGTCTGAATCTCTCTTGTTCTTTCCCACAGGTGTGTTCCAGTCACATTCACATTCAACCTCCACCTTCAGTCCTGCTGAGAACACAGAGTTGCTGAAAAACAAAGCGTTCCATCACAGACCTCCAGCATAGCCATAACTGTTGTTGCTCTATCATACTCTCTTCAACCATTCCCTTTCATGCTGCTACCCTTGTGAAGAAATCAATAGGCCTTTATGTTCTTCTGACTGATGCTGGCTATTTGAAGTAGGTGCTTCAGTGCCAGGCGATCAGTCACACAGGAGTGCCAAAGCAGGACTTTCATGCTAAAGTTATGCCTTTTACAATCACTTTCCTTCATAATAGACTATGAATGAATGATTAAAATACATCAGTTACAAAACATAAGCAAATTGGTTTGTCATTATAAGAAACCACAACCCGAACAGCTACCTTATGGCTAGTCAGAATAAAAAAACTGTTATAACTCCATCCAAAAACACATAACTGACATGCTATGAGAGGTTTCTTCTGCTCAACAAGGCTGCATTTACTTGATCACAAATACAATAAACACAAAAATTGTAAAAAAAAATGTTGTTGCAAATTGAAATAACTGTTCTATTTCAATATATTTTGAAGTGTAATGTTTTTTCCTAAAATGGAAGTTATATTTTTAGCTTTATTATCAGTCTTCAGTGTTGCATGTTCCTTTAGAGATCATTCTAATGTGCTACATATCTTTTTATTAACATCAGTGACTACGTTTACATGGACATTAGTAATTGAATTATTTGCCTTAATCTGAATTAGACAATAATATGATTAAGGTGTTTACATGAGTTGCTTTTTGAATGTTCTTTTCATGATTCCATTTTACATCTTATAGCACATAGTTCGATTAACGTCATCTCGTCACCACGCTATCCACATTTCCTCCGGAGTTTCATGTAATTTAGGTGTTTCACTTTGAATTTTGCTCCTTTAACTGCAGTTTGGCACTTTCACTTTCATTCAGGAACATTTCATGCATGCCCAATGTGACAAACGAGATATTGAATGCGAGTATAAACTGCTGAAAGAGTGTAGTTTTAATGGAATTTGATACCGCATGCCGTATGGGGAAAAAAAACCTCCGCATTTCGCATTTGTGGTCCTTCGACAGAATGTGGTGAAAATCCTTGATGACGGTAATAGTTTGATTAAGGTGTTTACATGTCTTTACTGCACTTCAATAATGCAACTACAATCGGCATACTCTACATGTCTTAATTAGATTTTTGTTTAGTTCGATTATGACTTTATTTGGATTAAGGTAGCCTAATCAAAAATGTACATGGTAGACTTATAATCAGAGTATTTTCTTAATCGTATGAAAATCGGAGCATTGGTGTCCATATAAACGTACTCAATGTTGAAAAGTTAATAGTGGAATGCATACTGTTTTAAACTATCATATAATGAATGAGAAGTTAATCAACAGCCTTTTAAATTTTAAATAGAAAGCTTTTGTAAGCTTGTAAAAGTCACTTTTAATACACTTTATGTACGGTATCTTTGCAAATTTTTTTATATATAACTATATATTCATGTATATGTATTTATATACAACAATGTATTAATATTTATTTATTCTAATTATCAATCTGTTTCGGCCTATTATATTAGAAATAAATATATTTAAAGCATTTTTCCCTCCAATGCGCTACTTTTGTGACAAATGAAGAACAAAGTTTGTACACTCCAAACTCAGTGGGTACAAGATGTACAAAGTGGACAGGGAAAGTGTATATGCGAGTTTAACTGTAAGGAGCAGACAGGAGGTGGGGCTGAGTCTGTAGACAAGCAAACATCCTGTGTGTTAGAAATAGCCCTGAGTGGAGATAATGCACTCTGACAGGGAGGAGATGCAGGAAAAGGGCAGGAGCAGATCTGTTGTACCAAAGCTGAATTTCACTTTCCCAGTGGGATTCAACCATTCACTCAACAGATCTGATGTGGAAAGTCTGAAAAATTCAGTTTCAATTTGATCTTCTGGGTGTTTCATGTCCTTAAATGCAAAGCTATAGTTTTTTTATTATTATTTTTGGGGGAAAAAAAGATTAAAAAAGTCAAAATTCCTATAATTTATTCACCACGATAAAGTTAAAGTATTATTATACAGTATACAGTTAAAATATAACAATTTTTAATTCTAAAGACTGTACTAAAGGCTGCTTCTCTTGCATCATAGGAAAAAAGCAGAAATCATTATAATATGTTTGGTGCTTAAGAAAGTGCTGAAAATAGATGTACTGTTGTGTAAATGCAAGTTAGAAACCTCAATGTGAACAATTCATCCATGTACTTTGAAACATTCAGTTGTGACATTCTGAGAAAAAAAAAATTTAAATAATTTTTAAATAAATAATTCGTTAAATCTGTCTCTTTCTTACATTCAGCCATCCAAAATCAAGTTAAAAGATGCTTTTAATAAGTGGACATGGCAACACTTTAAGACTGCGATCTGTCAAACAGCCCTCCAAGCGTAAACAAAACATGACTCCTCTGTTGCCCGTGGTTTAAACTGGAGAACATGACAAGGGTGTGATGTTGTAACGTTAAACCGGTTAAAAATACAGTGGACAACAAATGTGAAAGACGCCTGAAAGCTGCTCAATTAGTCAGTTGTCACAATTATAGGAGTGAGCTGTGCTCTGTATACACAATGAGGCTTAATTTAGGGGATTCACTTCACTCTCATATTTAAATATGGTTGTCAATCCTAAAATTAACTGTGTGCATGGCCATTTTTTATTTTTGCTCTTGTTGTTAAGCCATATGCTGTTATTACCCTTCCAGAAAACTAAACTGAAAATACTTAAAAATGTTTACAGTTTTACAAAATTTTGTTAAATGTTCCTCACACAAAATTATACACTGAAAAATAAAAGATTCAAAGATGATTCCTTGGATTTGCAAAAAATTCTGTCAAGTGGTTGTAAATTATTTTTTGATTTTTTTATTTGAACATTACTAAACTTAATTTGTTTGTTTAAATTCAACCCATATAAACTGTTTGCAACGATTTTGCAGAAATATTTTTTTTCAGTGTAGTTTAAGACTTCATATTACAGATCACAAGCTGTGTGGATCCCTTTTCTGATTTTTTAAAATCATTTACTTCTAAAGTTCGAAAAGGTTTGATGGTCTGGGAAAACTCATTTCCTTAAAAATGGGGCAGTGGGTAGCACAATCGCCTCACAGCAAGAAGGTCGCTGGTTCGAGCCTCAGCTGGGTCAGTTGGCATTTCTGTGTGGAGTTTGCATGTTCTCGTCGTGTTTGTGTGGGTTTCCTCCGGGTGCTCCGGTTTCCCCCACAAGTCCAAAGACATGCGGTATAGGTGAATTGGGTAGGCTAAATTGTCCCTAGTGTATGTGTGTGAATGAGTGTGTGTGGATGTTTCCCAGTG
>CAIGQW010015581.1:14182970-14210607 GCA_903798125.1 Danio choprae | reverse complement strand
GATCAGTGCTCACTGCGGCATGGCCACACATGATGCGGCAGTCGATGCCATGAGGAGTCACCAGACTGTGAGGGTATCAGCACAGTTCACACCAGGACTCATCTGCAACTACTGCTAAAAAAAAAAAAGTTAGAATTAATCGTTCTGACATTTAAGCCAAATATCACATCAGTAAAATGAGTGGTGTTTGTTTTAGGGTATCATATAACACTCAAACTAGTTATTTAAAATGAGCTGAAACACAATTCTTGAGATTTTGTTGGGACAACTTAATTGTATTATGTTTATTCTATTTAAATTTGTAAACACTAATAAGTTCACTTAATTCCTTCATGTTGTCCCAACTCAAATCGATTGTGTGGAACCCAGCATTTTTTACAGTGAACTATAATCTGCGGAGTTGGGAAAAAATTGATTAGGTATGAAAATATATGCTTGATTTATATGATCATATGATTATTCATGGGTTAACTTCACCCCTCTTAGTATCTAAATACATATTGTAACTTTCCTTTTTTTAATATCACTTGAACTTTTTCTGTTTAAGCTGCATGAGCATGGAACATTTTTTCCGATAACTATCAGAGATGTGGATAACTTGTACATTTTTCAGGGTTCAATTAAAGAAATGGTGCATATGTTCTTGGTAAAAAATAGAATTATGTATTTATTTACTGGCTATCCTACTATTGTTTGTTTGAATTTGTATTGCTTTTGAGAAACAAAACAAGAAAACAAATACATTACACAATCTAAAGAAAATCTGTCTTCGCTTCGTGGAGATTATGGGAAGAGTTGTGCTGTGCAATATAATACTTAAAAGAGTGTTGCAATGATATGTTGAACCAAAGAACATTGAAATATGATTTTGCCAGTTTATTATTTGTCAGGGCAAGTTTTAAACGTTAGTAAAACTGCTAAATATTTAGGGCATATCATTACTGATGATATGAGTGATGAAAATGATATGTACAGGGAACGTCGAAAGTTATATGTTCAAGCAAATATGCTGATAAGAAAGTTTTATGTGTGTTCGGAGCAGGTTAAAGTAAAACTCTTGCAGTTCTTTACATACAGCTCCTTTGTGGAATAAGTTTTAAAAAGAGAGTCTCCATAAGCTGCAGGTTGCGTACAATGATTGTATGAAGATTAAAAAATCGAATGCAGTGCAAGTGATTTATTCGGTAAGGTAAGAGTTCGATCATTTGATTGATGTATCAATTTATTTGTCGACTGGAGAATTCTCAGAAGTTTAACGTTGCTGACAAATCCTAGGCTTACTGATGTGTGTTATAAGACACCTTTGAGAAAGTATTGGCATAACTGTCTTTTGCAATATATATTGTGTGGTTTGTATTGTTCTGTTTGTCTTCTGTTGTTATTGGACCGAGTGTCTGGAAAATACAGTTGAATTAATTAACTTGTTTTCGTATTTATTCTATTCTTTTGATTGATTGTGTTAATAGATTGTTTTATGGAATTGTTAAATCCTTTTAAGTATGCATTTTAATCATTTTAGGGCAACTTGTAGCATTCCGTGCAGGGAAAGTAGCCTTTGAATAATTCTGGTACACTTACGTAAATGTTTTACTAATGTACAATGTCCTTGGTAAATAAACAAAACAAAACAAAAAAGAAAAATACTAAGAAATCACAACGAGACTGCAAATCTTGAATTTGTGTAGCCTTGAGGTTGCTGAAATGAGGAAATGATGCTTGATTTTTTTGCAAACACCCTTTAAATGAATCATTATCATCACATTTGTCAGTTACCAGTGTCGTTTTGCTATCGGGCATCGCAACAAGCTGCCAAGTCTGCCACATAGCGCAGATCTGTTGAGCCGTGTGTGTGTGTGTGTGTGTGTGTGTGTCCTGGAACTGCTTCACTGCTCTGCCATCTGCCTTTCAAAGACAATATGCTGGTACTCCATAACACAAGTGTATTCATCTATTAATCAATGAGCCCAGTGGTGCATAAACAGAAAAAAACTATTACTTAGAGAAAGAAACTGCAAAAAAGTAACATTCCACAAACTAAAATGACCTGGTTTTAATTAGATTTCAATTAATTAGATGTTTTCCATTAAAAATCAATTATATTAAAACAGAGAATGTAGGTATATGTACACTGCTGTCCAAAAAGGTTGGCATGGCCCTGAAACAAATGTTTTAGAACATTCTTAGAACATTTTGACAGGTAAAACTAAATATATTCAAATTTACATTGTTTGTAAAAAAGAAACAAAAAAATTAAAACTGCATAATACTATAATGAATTTAAAATATATAACAGTGTATTTATTTGTAGTGTATAGGTCAATGGAGTAACAAAACATGATTTATTTATGAAAAAATGGTCCCGTTTATATCCATCAGGATTTGACTGGCTCATATACAGTTGTAAGAATGGTAAAGCAAACTTTTTTTTGCTTTTAGAATACTGTTCTGTGCGTCATACATAAGACGAGAGACACTGAGAAAGCAAATGAGTTAGCTCAAGCCCATTGTTTCTTTTTGTATCATTTTGCACACAAAACTTTGTTGTTATTTGAAGTAAACACAAGCCCTTTCAGTAGGTTTTGTTCCTCTGCAGCTCTTTTGAGTTCCTTCTCTCTGTGTGTGTGTGGTGTGTACACAAATACACACACCCACTAAACCCCCCAGCAGTGCTGTAATGAGAAGACAGCAGAGGATCACATTACCCATCAGCAGGGCCATGTGATCCTCCCGACAGCAGCGCTGTGAATTTCAACATTCTTATCTGCAGCACACGCGTTCCCAAACCTGCAGGGATTATTATTACTTCTGCTATAGCATCCAGAATAGTTTTTTTAATTGAATATGCAGACAGTCTTTAATGCCTTTTACAAAACAAGACATGTTTATACAAAACTTTGAATGCGATGAAAAGTAAAAACCACATATTTTCACCTCGTGATATAAAAGCAAAGTAAACTGGTTTGCGCATTCATTGGGCCAGATTGCTTTCTCACCTTAAATGAACTGCTCCAGAGTTTGTTTGCAAGCAGGCCTAGATCATCCCATTCAGACCACTGACTTTTTCCCCCCCAATACAGGCTCATTGGAAATACGTGCTTCAGGCTACATTTTTGTGAAATTGCCAAAACGCACTGAAACATAGGTTTGACTGCAGTTTCTTTGCAAAATTAATGCTATGGGAGAAGTATGACGCTAACAACTTTTGTTTCTTTTTATACTAATGATATTTACATGGGCATATTATTCTGTCAATTACAATTACAAATACAATTAAATGATTATTTTTATGCAGCTCTTTGGAAATAAATACCACAAACTTATCCGTGTCTATTTGGTTGTCCAAATTAATTGTTTCTTCGATGCAGCTTAATTGCAATGCAGACGATTTGGTATCAATTACATTATTTATCTTATATATGTGCTATGTCGTGTAGTAATACTATGGCGAGAGAGGAGAGCATGAGTAATTAAAATGCTCCAAAAAAACAACAAAAATAAATAAAAATTTTATCTGAAAACTGTGCACAATTCACTGTTTGTGAGTTTGCTGGCAAAGTCTTTTTCCATCTCTCTATCTAATTGTGGACCTTTTGACCTGCAGGGGTGTTTGGGAGGTAACGTCTCCTCTCCTTTCTTCTCTCGACTGTTGCAGTGATACTTGTTGACGAGTGTGTCTGCAGAGCGAGTTATCTCACCCATATTTGTCATGGATCAGCTGTTCGACAGCCATTCTTCAGTGTCCATGCCACTGTTCGGTGAACAGTGCTGATGTTTAGAGCCAATCACAGTCATTTCTGTTGAGTGCGTGAACACAATCAAAGGGCAAGAACTTGCCCGACATCGCTAAAAAAACAAGCTGGATTATTATTTTTTTTGTGTATTTGCTCTAAATGCTCCTGGGGCCGGTTGCACCAGCAGTGCGCAAGTTAAAACGTACCCTAGTTGTGACGTATTTTATTGGATATTACGTCATTCAATGCGACTTCGCATTAATTTACGGAGAGCTTACAACCAACTAGCTACGTTTTGCCTTAAGAACATGTGGTTCAACAAAGTAAGAACAAATTTAGTAACAAACTAACTAGTAGTTTTGGTACTAAGCCTCAAGTGTGGACTTTACATTCAAGTTGAGTTTTTTTTTGCACTTGAGTTTCGTTTGCTACATTTAAAAAGCTGGTTTTCTTTGAGCAGGTAAAATTAAAGGTAATAAATTTCATTTATCTGACATTTTGTTTTAAAAGAAAAATTTTAATTGTATTCTTGTGTTGTGAAGTAAAATTAAAATTGTGGATGGAAAAGCATAGTCAATGCACTGTGTTTTGTATCGAACCAAATTGATGATATGATAATCGTAACCGAACTGAACCGTGAAACAAGTGTAGGTTTACATCACTATATGATTTATAATCTAATATGTTTGCCTAACCTACTGTATTGATCCCCTTATGAACAACATTTCTGGCATAGTCAGTTTTCTTGGTATAGCTCACTTTGTACAGTGATGTAACTATGATACAGAGAGCTCGGGTTGAAGTCTGGTGAAGCATGGTTCCACAATAGAGATTAAATCAAGGTAAAACTACTTTCGAAATGACTATTGGGAAAGGTTTAGGTCAGTGGTTGGGGAGGTGCCATTAAGAATATACAATTTTGAACAAAAATTTGATTTATGTGAAATTACATCTATAAATCACAAATGCCTGCAACAACAAACTAAATCAAAATACAACTCATTGTAATATTCAGTGTGAGCACGGAGCATGTTTCCCTGCAACAATATGAGAAAATTTTGCAAAATGTTTGTTTCCATGATTAGCTGAATCTTAAGTGGGTCACACAACAGGCACGGCCCTTATAGAAAACAATAATGTTAAGAATTCTAAGTCATGGAGTGGTGTGTGATGTGCACAAAATGGATATTGGTTCTTAAAGGGGAATCTCAAAAATGGGATCACATATAGAGTAATTTTGCATTCTTGTGGTCTGGTATCAACAGAGACCCGAGCGTTGCTTAGGGCTGTCACTAAAACACGTTATTTCATAAGACGCCCATTTTCAGTGATTTATAAAAAATGTTTGTAGCTTACAGCAACATTATAACAACAAAAGCCTCAGTGTTCTCCGATACTCTAATCCTCTTCATCTGTTATCTTCTTTACAAAAAGTCCCTTTAGAGCACTGTAGATTAAAAAAAAAGAGGTTTTGTACACAAAGATACAAATCTCAAAGTGACGTAAACTGCAACCCTTCATCCTCCCGCTTAACTTAACACAGAAAAAAACAACTATTTGCAACTAATGACCCATGAAGCGCTTAACTCAAAGTAAAGTCCACACTGCGGCTCTAGAGAAACCCACCACAATCTACAGAACGTTTCTCTGCGATGCATGGCATTTGAATAGACAATGCTGACATTCACCTTGTGTTCACCCCTGGCCTTGATCTGATGACTAAATGACACTAATAGCTTCTGAAAACACTCACTCTTCCCAGTGGCACTGAATGGCACAGCTGCATCGACTGCATGGGCAGAAATCTGCGTCCGCCTTCAGGAGGATCTACTACGACTACTAGTTTCCTAGCAACAGCTGAAGTTAAAAGCATTGGGTTGAGTTGAAGCAGTGGGGGTTCATGAGGGAAGACAGTGATCTGAAGCACATTGCCTTTGATTGATCGCTGCTTAGTCCTCTGTCCCAATTTTAGCAATGGAGAAATCAAGTACAGTAGGGGAAGGAAGGCAGAAATGGGGCTTTCCTCAGGACAAATTAGTTGCATGTGTCTGATGGTGATGAGTTCTTTTATGAGAAATGGTTTACATTTTAGGGACTGACAGACATTTGATGTTAAACAAAAACATGAGATTTCTAGATTTTTGAAAGAAAGTGCAAGTGTTAGCTATAATTCAAGTGTTATAGTCACCATTAAATGAAAAAAAAACTCTTTGATGATCGTTTGTGTAGCTAAATGAGTGTGAAGGATTCATGCATTTTGCTTGTGCATTTAAAGGGTTATATATGTCCTATATGTGTCCCACATTGCTATAAACACTATTAGGACACATATATTTAGCTAAAAAATGAAAATTGGTTGTTTTTGCGTTGTTTTGAGATTGTCTTTTCTTGCGGTTTAAAAAGAAATTTTAATCTGTAATTTCATTTCAGATCATTGTGTAAATTCCAGCATGGAGATTGGCTGTCTGTACCGGCTGGTACAAAGTGATGTCATTGAGTTTTCAGCACATCTGTTCATTAATTCATGAGAAAGACTTGGTTCGAACCAATCAGTGCGCTCTATTTCAACTTTATTAATATGCATGATAGACTCTTTTTACCTGTTACATTGTTCAGAGAGACGCCACGTTGTGTAGCTAACCGTAATTAAATCAAGTAGTAGAAGAATTGTTCAGAGACATGGGTCATCAGTGTTGCGTTTATAAATGTGTCTCAACGACGGCTTTGTTTCCATTTCCCCACGATGAGAGCACAGCTCGCGAGTGGACCCAAGCAGTTGGATTACAGCAGCCTGCTAACACGTGACAAAAATATGTTTGTAAGAAACATTTTTTACCCGAGAGCTTTTCGAACCTGGAAATGGTGAAATCTGGATTTGCCACTCATCTTCTTTTAAAAAAAAGACGCGGTTCTAGTTCATGTTGATTATCCTGTCTCTACGGATTTGGGGGGTTCATGGCCCTTTAATAGGCAATAATATCTGTATTATTATGTTTTTCATTATTATGTGGGTGTGTGTGTGGGGGGGGGGGTTTTGTTTTAATATTTTTATTATGATTCTTTTTGATTTATTTGAATTAGTTTTTTTTTTTGTTTTGTTTTTTTTTTTGATTTTATATTTTTTTTTGGGGGTGTGTGTGGGGGGGGGGGTTATGTATTAATATTTTTATTACGATTCTTATTTATTTATTTGAATTAGTTTTTTTATTTATTTTGTTTCATATTTAGCATTAATAATTTTTTTTCTGTTTTAGTTAGACTTATATAGACTTAATATTTCAATTAGTTACTAAGGACATTTTTATATTATTATTTATTTATGCATTTCTTACTTATGACTTAGTTAAAATAAAAAAGATTTAATTTGTAAGTTTTCTATTATTATATTTTTATTTGACTATAATTCAATTAATGAAAAACCTTTTTATATTCTAACAATAAAGACGAAAAGTTTGTTCTTAAGGCTAAAGGATACATCCCAAGGATAACTGCTTCAAGGCATTTGATGGGAAGTGATTCTCGTATCATCTCTCTCGCAGTCTCCATCAACCTTCAAAACAAAATAAATCAAATGTTAAGCAGGACCAATGACTTCAACAAAGATAAAAGCTCTGTATTTTGTAAAAGCATTCTATCACACATGCAAAGCGTCTTTTTTTAAAAGGGATTTTCCATCCAGACCATAAAATAGATGTAAAAGGAACAGGAAATAGGAAAGACAGGCTAGACGGACAGGATGATGGCATCAGTTCACTTACCCACTTAGAGGTCGGGTTTTCTTAATCTCAAAGAACTGCGTTCCAGTATGGTTGTATCTGTCAGCAGTTAAGGAGATATGAGAGGACGTGACGTTTGAATGCCTCATTTAGGAAGCCTTGTTTTCCTGTTGCTTCATTGTGACTCATGCGTGTCAAAATGCACAGCTGTGAACAATATTCTGTAGAAGCCAACATCCTCATTAAGCTTCACTGATATCACTGTATTTGTGGGAGGAAGTACAAACGCTGAAATACTAATCAAATACCATGATGATTATAAATATCTGCAGCTAGAGCAATCTAGGCATCTGCTAGGATAAAACTGTATTGTTGTGATAATTGTTGAGGTTTTAAAAATCACAGTATATGGTATTATAACAATATAGAAATAAGTTAAGCATTCTTTAACAACAAAATTAATTTGTATAATAACAAGAAGAACTCTATATTTGTGAATTGCTTTATCGTAAATAAATGTTAAACAAATGTTCCAAACAAATTCAACTGCAAAAAGTTTATTAAGTACAACAGGTAACACTTATAAGCTCTCATAAGTAAATGCTATTGATGCATTAACTAACGTCAACAGTGAGAAAATGCTACATTTGTTACACAAGTTATTACATTAAGGTTGCCACTTCAAATATTTCCAATTTTGTTTAGGTTTACATCCATCCAAATTCAAAAATGACTTTAATTTATTTCAGAATACACATACATCAGCTCCTTTTTCACAGTGACTGGAATGGTTTGATCAGATCCACAGAATTGTGATACGAACCGTAATAATAATGGCAATGGTTTTGCCATATACATTATACTTTGGATACTCTATATACTTTAAAAAAGTTCAAGCAAGGCTTAGCTTTCCTCCCCACATGTTAACAACACAAACCAAACTCTTTGATAAATAAACAACAACTACAATGTCCAAAGATCAAAGTGGAAGTTGTTTGCGGGCAGCCAATGAAGACCATATGCTGGCGTTATGCAAATTTCTTATGAATGTTTGTTGTGCAGGAAGTAAAACTGGAATTGTTGAAGACTCGTTTCAGGCAGTTCAGAGTCAGTACTTTCTTTAATTTGAGGTACAATTCTCACCATTAACAAGCCGTTAACTATAACTTTGGGCTCAATAAACTCTGAATTTGTTGCTTAGTAATAGTTATTAGGGTAGTAGTTAGGTTAAGGTATTAGCGATGTAGAATAAGGTCATGCAGAATGTGTACTTTATAAGTACTAATAGCCCGTTTCCACTGAGTGGTACGATACAGTACAGTACGGTTCGGTATGCTTTTATTGCTGTTTCCACTGTCAAAAGGTACCATAACGCGAACCGTACTGTACCCCTTTTTGGGTACCCTTTCGAAAGGGTAGCACGTGCACAAGCCAGGAGAAATGCCGAGACATTACACAGTAATAATATATACATATAATAACAAGCCATGGTCGACTCAAACTCAAACAAACCTTTTCATCATCTTGATGAACAGCCACAAAGCCAAGAAGAAGAGCAGAATCTACTCTGTGTCCTGTTGTTGTTTACAAGGCCGTCTAAAAGTGCGAGTGGTTTCACTTTCTCTAAAGAGCTTGATTATTAATTACCAATTACCAATTGTTTATTTATTTATTTTATTTTATTGCAGACTTTACAGTGGGCTAATTCACATTGATCTGCAGTTATAATCAAATTATGTTCATAGAAAGGTTAGTAATGAACATTTATAGTATTTATGTGTATAAAGCCTCTATTTTGTGAGAAGTGCTTCTCATATGATATGTAAACAACCCGTACAGCTTTACTTTGACATTTCTTCGAGCGAGAATGACGTCGACTGCAACTTTCTGTCGTACACCACGCCTACCAAAAGGGTACCATTGGTACCCTTTGGCAGTGGAGACACAATCGTGATAAAGGTGACCCATACCGAACCGTAACGTACTGTACTACTCAGTGGAAACGAGGGATAATACACAGCCAATATCTTACTAATAGACAGATAATAAGCCACTAGTTAATAGTGAGAATTTTTACTTAATCTAAAATCTCTCCTTTTATTGTGCAGTTTTATGCTGTTTGAAGCACAGCAAAACATTTCTATTAGCAAACAGCTACATGAACGGCAATATCCAAAAAAGTCTAATATGGGTATTTTAAGTTGTTATGCAACGTTCAACTTAAGCGATATCAAAGCCCCATCTTTCATCGGCAGACTTTAAAGTGTAGCATGAGATTGAAAACTCCAAGTACTAATGTAGTGGAAGTATGCAGGCCTGTGGCTAATCTCACTCTACATTAAAATGACTGACACTCCTACCAAAAAGGTACTTTGAGTAACTCAAGCCAGCTGAATAAATTACACTGAACGAAAAAGCATAACTGACACTCCAAAAGAAATGAGAACCCATGAATCCATAATGCATTAGTCAGAAGCAGAGATTTAGAAAGCGTCTGTCAAACTTTCTCAGAACAAATGGACTGTGCGGGGCAAAGGATACTGCAGGTTTCTCATGTAGTTCTGGACGGCATGGAGCCAATCAGGCACAGACATCGATGGCTTAAAGTTTGGAACCGATGGCACGGGGTGCTGTAAAAACAGAGAAAGAATTAGTGGATAGTAAATTGCACAGATAGAAAAATGTTACTTTTAGTGATAAAAAAAAAAAGAAATGTATATTTTATTCAGCATGGACACATTCAAAAGTGACACTAAAGAGTGACACTAAAAAAATGTTTTCTATTCATCTAAGAATCTTGAAAAATGTAAAGCAATAAGAAAACCATTAGAAATGTTCTTGGACATCAAATTAACTTCAAGGAAAAATCGTTCATTTCGCAAAATCAATTACATATTGCAATTCTGATGTCTCTGAAAAACTCCCACATTGCTGACATCAAATTCTTTACATCCACTTTCTCTTTCAGCAATATATGCTTTCCTCTATGTGCGCATGTAAACTTTTGTTATACACAAGAATAAAAAGAAAGAAAAAGAAAGAAAGAAAAAAATAAGGTGAAGGGAATCTATAATTATATATATCAGCGACAAATCCAATCAATACAACTATGCACATGTAGGGAGTGATCCATCAGATTTTAAAATAACAAAAGAGTTCAGGTCTATGGGATGTTGCATAATTGGTCCATTTTTCCCAGAATAAAATAAATGTTTCCATTTTCTGACTTACAAATGCGGTTATTTGTTCCATTTTATACATTTTCATTGTAATTTCCAGCCATGCATTTAGGGGACTTTCTTGCGACAACCATTTTTTGGTAATACTCTTTTTGACAGCTACCAACAGGATATTCATTAGCAAATACATTTCAGTTGCGTGTTCTTTACGACAGTTTCTGCAGCTTCGTTGTTATGAACCCTCTGAGATCAGCAAACGTGCTGTAATCTCAATGAACACTTGCCTCACAGACATGAGAAATATATCTACATAAAGCTTGAACTCTCTTCTTTTAAATGAGTCAACTACACTTGAAAACAAATGTTCTCTGGTTTTGTAATCAGTATAAAATCAACACGAGTACAGTCCATCCCAACTGACCTCATTTTAAATGAATTCCTGCCTCAGAAATCAGCTCAGAAGACCAGCGCAAACAGATGCAGCATTATTCAGTGGATGATTTTTTTGTGTTGATTCTTACAGTAGTTACATAGTTTGATCTACAGAATGACATCTGATCACGTCCTCCAGAAACAGCCATAAAGGAGGTTGGTGTCATAAACTTTAGCTTTCACATGCACATACATATATCAGCTTAGGAAATCTGACCAAATTAGTTTTTTTTGTCATGATTTGAACATTTAGAAACAATGTGAGACAGACAACAATGTGTTAAACTTCATTGCTGATTCCAAATTTAATATTTAATGATAAGCTTGGTAAACAGTTTTGTGGAATTAGATGTTTGCCAATTCAAAGAGATAGAAGTTGCACTTGCGTGTTTATTGCATATCGCATGCCTTAAAGTTCCAATGAAATTGCAATAAAGTTTTTTAGATGTTAGTACCAGTATGTTAGTCTTAAGGATATCTATTAGCTAGTGTGCTACAAAACAGTGACAAAATTCGCATTTGTAAAATATAGAACTGATATAAATATGTAAAGCTTGTAGTTTGTTACTTCCGCTTAAATGGATCAACGTTTTCTTTTTCACGTCACCTCAAACTTCAGTTTCTCATAAAATCTTGACCAATCAAATGCTCTCTAGTATCTGACATGCCCTGCCCTCTTCAAGACGCTTTTCATTTGCTTTTCATTTGACCAGTTATAACACAAAGATTTTCATTTGACCAATTATAACACAAAGATTTCGACATTGTACAATGCATTTCTTCTTTATCATGCGTTTATCAGTCTTTCTGCAGTCTCTCATTTTGTTGCACTGGGCAGAATCAGATACCAAACTTACTGACAGAGCTGTGATAAAAAACAAAACATTATTGGCTGTGTTTTAAAAAGAGGAGGAGCTTCTCTATGCCACGCCCTCTCTTCATGTTTCAGTTGAAATTATGTCAAATATCGAATGAAAAAACACACATTTCAAATCACTTCACAAGACCTTTACAGGGACTTTGTTACTCAATGAGAAGCACCAATTAAAACACTAATGGAGAACAGCACACATCTGAAGCGAAACAAACATTTGAAATAGGGCTGCACGATATTGGAAAAAAATCGAACATTTAATTTTTTTTTATTCTGTAATATCTATTGTGATATTAATACAATTTAACTAGATGTGTTGAATAACTATTTGGAAAGAATTCATCATTTTAGATTGACTGGGATAATTCTGTAGGGGAGTGCATATGCATAAAATTTAAGAAACAATCTACAAGCATAGATAAATACAATAGAGAAAAAGATACAAATTAAATAAACAGCGTTTGATTGTTTTGTTTTTTTGTAAAGAGTTGAACTGTATTCAGGTATACAGTAGTTGAAAAATCAAATATGAAATTATACTGCATAGTCTTTGTTTTATAAACATTTTATAAATGGTTAAATTTCTTAGGTCCGAATGCTTTTAAAACCCTCACACAGTCACACAGGCCTCAAAAACATTTTTATTATTATTATTATATTATATATTTTATTATATTACATAATTATAATCCAGACTCAGTATTGAGTATACTAGCGATGTGACTATTGCGAATGATCACGATATCGATGCTGAAACGATATATTGTGCAGCCCTAATTTGAAATTATCCAAAATCTGTCAGCTTTAACAGAAATAAACAATGTGGAAAAGGTTCAATAGTACTATCATGCTTCTTTAGGCATTGTTTGTTTCCAAAAGTCGAGAAGCAATGCTTCTTGTCCACGAAAATCTAAAAGTCAAGATTGCATCTGGCACAGTGACTATAATGTAATAGACACAAATATAATCTAGTCTGAATTACAATCTCACTCTTAAAAAAACTAAGAATCTTTCAGGATTTGTCCTTTAAGTGTCAAATAAAAATGTATTTTTTAAAAATGCACATGGTTACTTATTTTGACCCAGATAAATTTGGCAACCTTTTCTTGTGACTTTTGGGTTGACCTTTCAACCCTTGCAGCCACAAGCAGATTCATCAATCAGATTCTGATGCCTCAATGGCATGAAAAGTCCTTGTCATCTGTAGAAACAGTGGCGCACTGATCATTTGCATCCCTACAATGACACTTCTAACTGCTAAAGGTTAGCGAAGAGATTTAGAAATGAACAAAGGTCATCCTCTCACACATTAGCCTCCATTCATAAGAGAAGAAAAGAAGTAATTAATGAAAGCTAGAAAAGAGGCTGCCCTCTATCTGAAGCAGGCTCTTTATTAGGACACTTCAACAGTATCAAAACTAAAGCTTGTCACTGACAGAATCTGTATTTATTTTCAAAACGCACAGCTGCATATGTGCTGCAGAACTACTGGGTCACAGGAGGAAATGAGAGAGGGAATCATCTCCCGTTTCCTCTTTATCTCTTTCTGCCCAGTGCAACAAAATGAGAGACTGCAGAAAGATAGTCTTGACTTTTGAAGACTGCAAACGCATGATAAAGAAGAAATGCATCGTACAATGTCTAAATCTTTGTGTTATAATTGCAGAATAACAGTGTTCTTGTTCAGAGTAGAAAACAGAAGTGCTTCCCAAGAACACACACTGTTTTTCTCAGTACTTAAATAGAGGTGTTCAGAAACCTGAGGTGTGACAAATGTCATAAAAGCATAAAGCCTCAACACAATTAGTGTTTTTGAACGCACTGCTAGCTACTAGCTAAGTACTTTTTCCATATACTAACACAGTTTTGCTCAACTTGGACTCAAATGGCAACCCAATATAGTACCAAAAAAGTTTGTATATAAGTAAACAAAACATCAAAGTCTGCATGAACGGGAAGCTATGACCGTTTGGGGTTTTTTATCTTCGTATTGTGACAGTTCCTAGAGAAACGAAATATTAGATAAGAAAACAGTGGCTTGTTTTTTTCTGCTTCGAGCTGATTGGTTGTTGTATAGTATGCATTTCATTCAGAAAGATCTGGAAAGGGTTTTGGGGAGAGTTATTGCAACCCTCTGTATACCTGTATCTGTATATCTGTATACCTCCTCCTCGCCATTTCTTTTTGCTGTCATAGCCCTGTCAATACTGACAGTTTGAGTATGTTAACCACGCCCAATACCTCAAACAGCTGTAATCTGAGAATTTAACTGAAAACAAACAGGAAGTGCATTTTCAGATTTCAATTTTAGATTGTAAACAATATTTGTTTCTTAATGACATGCACAGATGAATTGTTCACCACAAAACTAGCAAAATAAGCTAACAAAATCAATATGGTTATTTTGATTTCATGTGTACTTTAAGGGCTCTATTTTAACAATCTAGGCGCAAAGTCTAAAGCGCATGGTGCAAAAGTGTGTCTGAATCCACTTTTACAACTTTAAGGATGGAAAAAGATGCTCTGCGCTACGGCGCATGGTCTAACAGGGTTGTGCTTATTCTCCTAATGAGTTATGGGTCTGTGTTGAGAATAAACCAATCAGAGTCTCATCTCCCATTCCCTTTAAGAGTCAGTTACATCGAGCCATGGCGCATTTGCTATTTACATGGCGGACTTTGTAAGTGGAAAAACTGAACGCTTCACTAGCGAGAAAACAGATAAACAGACCATCTGCAGAGCAAGGATAAAGAATGAGCCTCCTCCAATCAGCCTTTACTTTCACTTTCTCTTTCTCTCATTCGTGGATAAGGAAACTATGTTGTACACTCCACTGAAGACACCCATTAGCCTACATATTTAATTTCGTTTGTTAAGTGCAAAGATTTGTTTTAAAACTATTTCTAAATTCAGTTCTAATTTCCAGCAAACGAATAAATGAGCAATCATAACGAAGTGTGGTAAAAAAATAAAAAATAAAAAAATAAAAATATCCAAGCAAAGTTATATCCAAGCACACGTGCTATGCCCCATATGGTCCAAAACATGACAGGTGGACAAATCTAAGCTTGTTTTTAATAAAACAAATATAAAATATGCATATAATAAATAATACTACTATTAATAATAACATTATACAAAAGCAAGCTGTCGTGAATAAACTGAAAAAAGCCCCCCTGAGATGAAGGCATGGAGGTAGTGGTTTTTATATTCATGGAGTAATCATTTTTGTAATATTTTATTCCTGTAATTCTATTTCATTTGTAAAGATATTTGCGTATAGCTGTACATCCTGTGTGTTTTAAGCAATGTGTAAGTGAGGCGGACAACTAATGCGCCCTGCGCTGGACTTTAGACCTGCTTTCAGCTGGTCTATTGCACAGTCTATTTTAGTTCCTCAAAATAGCAACGCAACAATGCGCCTTAACACACCTTTTTTCTAGACCGGAACACCCATGAGTTCACAAAGTGGCGCAAAAGGATTTGCTATTTAAACAACGTGGTGAAAAATGGGAAAATAATGTTGCGCTGGTCTGAAAATAGCAACACGTCAGGGCAAACACGTCTTGTGCCTTATTGCGCCGGGTGTATGATAGGGCCCTAAATCAGTCACCAAACTTTGTTGTTATCCTAAACTTTCCTTTACAGACCTCAGTGTATAAGCATAACCTATTTTTGCCTCATAATTTTTGGTGGTTGAAAATTCGGCGCATCTTTAACATCAACACAATTACAGTTTCCTGTTGCTGCATATTTCTGCTGTGTGATTGGCTCTTAGATCAATATCGAGTAAAAATGTCAAGAGCTTATCCTCAGTATCGACATAAATTTTATTGCGATTCGATATGATATCTTTATATTAGAGTGATTGTTGAAGAATCACGCGACAGAAGATTTAGGCTATAAATTACATTTACGGTAATAAATGACATTTTAAACCACTGTAAAACAAAAGAAAAAATAAAAGTTTGTAATGATATTTAGTTTACCTTTAGCATAATTTTCCCTGTTGTCCAAAAACCAACACAATTTACAGCTTTAAATAATCTTATCACAGCACTCTGGTATCCGTTTAATTTACACTCAGGCTTTAAATTTAGTATTGATTTCCAGAAAGTGTATCTAAATACAAATGACACTCTGAATATTGATTCTGACAGTCTGAATTCTCAGAGAGAGGTTTCATTTACATCTACGCTCCACTCCACCGGATCAACTGGGTATCTGCAACTCAGAAAGGAGGTCAGCAATAAATAGGCCACACTCCACACTCAGAGGACCATTAGCTGACCTCTGCCCACCAGTGGGACTGGACTGAAACTTGAGGCTGACTTACTGTAGGTGACGATACCAGCTACAGAAAACATTTGTCCATCCAAGAGAACAGATGTGGACATTTCAGTCAGTATGGAAAAAACAAATCTACAATTTAAATGTAACAGTTTTTTTACAGAAAAAACAATATGTACCTATCCCTAATAACATACTAACAAATTGATCATACCAAATTTCAAAGCCAAATAAAAATATTATTAACAAAGGATTACCAACATTTCTTTGTGAAAGATGCTTTGGTGTCCACATCAAATTCAATTTATGAAAGTGGTTTATTCCTTATTCTGATCTGTGATAAATAAAATATATAAAAGAATATTGTCACGATCATTCTCTCACAAATGCACAGGGACACAGGAATTATCAAAAATACACGGATTTATTAACATAACACTCACTGGAAACACTGGAACATCCGACACACAGGAATCATGGGGTGAAGACAACATGGAACGACGATCAGGATGACGTATAATACCGGACCAAGGACTGAACCAAACACAGGAGTATAAATACACAGGACATCGTTGAACTAATTTCACACAGGGGTGAGACACAGGTGAAACTCATGAACACTAAGGAACGGCGGGAAACAGAACAAAGGAGCACATGGAAACGACACAGAAAAGACACCTGACAAATATGTAATTATATACTACATTTTATTACATTTTGAATTATCAAACACTTCTTGTTGACAAATGAAAAACAAAACATATTGGTTTTGAAGGACAGTGGCAAAAAATAAAGATTTAAAAATACAAATATGATCCTTAAAGGCTCCAATGTGATCCTGAAAGGTCCCGTGAAATTAAAGTTTTTAGTTAGTTAGTTAGTATAAGTATGCTGGTTTTAAGGATATCTATAAGCGAGCGTATTCCCAAACAGTGACAAAGTTTGTGTTTAGAAGAAACCTGATTTAAATATCCAAAGTTTGCAGTTTGTCACTTCTGCCTAAATAGATCAACGATTTGTTTTTGATTGATTGACCAATCACCTTTACTATCTCACATGCCCCACCCCCTTCAAGGCACTTCTCATTTGCTTTTCATTTAATGTGCTTGATCAACCATTCTCACTGGCAGAGCTGTGACGAAAACCAAACAAAAAGGGGAGGAGCTACTCTATGACCCACCCTCTCTTCATGTTTCTGTTGAGATTATGTCAAACATTATTTAAAGGTCCCATGCTTTGAAATGTGCATGTTATTATTTTTTTAGAGTTTAATAAGTCAGCTAATGATTTTTGTTCTAAATATGTCTGGGCATTTAAACTATAGTTAAACTGAATGGGATTTTAGTGAGTGTCTTCAGTATATCATGGTAAAAAAAATTAATTAGGATATAGTATAATGTAGTGCGGCACAGAGTTTGCATGTTCTCCCTGTGTTCGCGTGGATTTCCTCCGGGTACTCCGGTTTCCCCCACAAGTCCGAGGACGTGCACTATAGGTGGATTGGGTAAGCTAAATTGTCCATAGTGTATGTGTGTGAATGAGAGTGTATGGGTGTTTCCCAGTGATAGGTTGCAGCTGGAAGGGCTTTCGCTGCGTAAAACATACGCGGGATAAGTTGGCGGTTCATTCCGCTATGTCGATCCCTGATTAATAAAGGGACTAAGACGAAAAAAAAAAATGAATGAATGAATGAATAGTATCATGTAGTTTACAACCCGTTTATGCCATATAGTCTACCATTTATAAGGTTTACAGTTGGTAAAATGGTCCAGCTTGATCTCACGAGGAAACATAACTATTTTACGTTTGGTCAGTTTAGTGGCTGATTTATATGAATTTGTACGAGTTCAGGCGTACAAAAATGTAAAAAACCCAAATGTAAAAAGGAGGCGTGGCACCCAACCCCACCCCTAAACCCAACCATCATTGGGGGATAAGCAAATTGTACTAAATTGCATATATGAGATCATATGAATTCATACGAATTAGCTACTAAATCAAAAAGTTACAAATTGCTGTGAGATAGCGTTGAATGGTTAGATGCTTTAAAAGAATTCTCAAATCCTCAACAAGGCTGTATTTATTTAATTAATTAAAAAATACAATGAAAACATTAATATTGTAAAATTTGTAGTTAATTTAGTTTTAGTACCTTTTAAAATGAAATTCATTCATTTGCTGTCAAGCTGTATTTTCAGCAATCCTCAAGATCCTTCAGAAACCATTGTATTATGTTTTTTACTACTATATTATTAACAACAGTTGAAATTCATGCTTAATATTTTCATGGAAACTGTGATATATTTATTTGCAGGCAAACAGGAATTCGAGGGATTACCCCTAATAGCACTTCAGCAAATAGATTATATCAAAACCCAAAATCAAAACATGATTTTAAAAGCACAAATAGGCACACGTCTGTCCTCTACAAATACAACAGCTTTCAAATATTCTGCAGCAAAGCTAACCCTGCTGTACAGGTATGTGTTTTGTTTACACAATAAGTGCAGTTTCCTCGTCTTTCCCATGGAATGTCGCTCTCAATCTAACAGATCCAACACAAATGTTTGGCCGGAGTCGCAATCCTTTTAATGACTCCTAATCTGACGGACTGACTCCATACACCTGTTCAACACCAACTGGTGAGAAACGTCTCTTAATAAATCACTATAACATCTGGGGATCTTACTCTGCGCTTCTGACCAATCAGACGCCTTTGTTCTGCACGCATCAGCACATCGGAAAGTGTAGGAATGCACAATAGTGTTAACTAAAACAAAAGAGCCACTATAAACACACACAGCTTGACCCTGTGAATGCCGTCCGTCTGAGCACCGAGGATTACTCAGTCTGTGATTAAGACTCACTTACCCTAACCCCTCTAAGGTCCTTCATTTGAATGCTCTATTAAGCCTGATTAGATATACAAGTTTGGAGGTTAAAGCAACATTGATGAACTAATAAAACATCTTTAATCCTAATGTCCTACAACACTGAAAAAAATGATTCATTGGATTTACTATGTTTTTTAAGGTAACTGACTGCAAACAATTTATATGAGCTAACTAATTAAGTTGAACATTACTCAATTTAATTTGTTTGTTTAAATTCAGCCCACATAAATTGTTTGCAACCACATACTTAAAAAAAATGTAGTAAATCCAGTGAATCACTTTTATCAGGGAATGTCACATGGCATCATTCCTCATTTAATGTGCATTAGTGAAGAATGTTTCTGCATAACTGTCGGTGACTGGATCAGTGCTCTCATTTGACTGGTTTGTAATGAAATTATGGCAAGAGACAATATAGCACAGTGTTGGAAAAGGCATGGATGAGTAAATCCGCTCACATGTCTACACTTCCTCTGTGTGGAAACTGGGTCAAGCAAATGGCAGTTTGAGAGACGACATTTAAATATAAACACACTTTTCCCGTAAATGTGCCAGACACTTCATATAGGCCAATTTTGATGTCCACAGCAGTAACTGTGGTACTTGGATATTCACAAAATGCTAGTCAACAGCTGTTCATTTATTTATTTAATTATTTATTGCACAGACCAATTGTTTTTGCTGCTTAAGATCTCGATGTATCATCAGGAGCCTCTGGTTTTAATTTTATTCTGCCTGTAAATGTTTTTTTTTACTCTTAAAGTTCCGCTAGTCCTTGAAATCTATGAACCAAAAAGGACCACGATTTTAGATAATCTTCTTTAATGTTTTACTGAAATAAACAAAGTCACCTACATCTTGGATGGCCTGGAGGGAAGTAAATTTACCTTTTTTTTTTTTTTTTTCATTTTTGGATGAACTTGCCTTAACATGAACTAACAAGGAAAAAAGCAATTATTAATCTTAATTCATGTAAAAAAAAATTACCTTTTAACTGAAAATTTATGAATAGTTGTATTTTTATTTATTAACCTGAATGAGATTATTAAATAATGCTACAATAATAAATAAATCATTTAAACAAACAACAGAATGTGTCACCAAAAATCTAATAGATGCCAAACATTTGAACAGTAGCATCAGAAAACAATAGGCTAGTACTATGTACCATGATGGTATCCTATGCTGATACCTATGAAAGAGGTAAATATGTACTTACTGTATACCAATATATACCAGGGTATAAAACAATCACTATGTTCTGTACTAAATTAGTGCTTCAAACATTTTAATAAAAATATGATAGTACCATTGTATGATTATTGTCCAATCATACTGTAGAAAAACACACATATATTGTTTCTCAACCTTTTTATAGTTTAATACAGTAAATGTATAGTAACTGTTTTCTTTTGTTTTTGTTTTTTGGTGTTTTAATTTCAGCTTCTCTAACTAAGGTTTTACCACGAATAATGGGGTTAAAACTAAAACCACTGTGATTTTTTTTTGGTAGTAAAACCAGAGTTAACTTTCTTAAGAGAAAAAAAACTTGCCAACACTAAGAAAACCTTCCTAGGAATTATAGCTTATATATTTATCACATATTAGTCTATCCGCAATTTGGGGTAACACGCTTTTGAGGATCATATTAAATCATCTGCATACCAAGACAACATTTTGGTATATCACACTTCAAGGCAACATTTTGGGATATCACACTTCAAGGCAACATTTTGGGGCATCATATACCAACACAACATGGGCAATGTGATACTCAAAAATCAATATGATACCCAAAAAATGGTGTTAAGGTATTTTGAGCATCTATGATGTCCCCCCAAAAAATGTAGAATGCAGCTTGCTGTGTTTTGAAGCGCAGACAAACATAATACAATCATTTCTACTTACTTTAGGGAGGTGTGTTGCATTTCGTATTCTGTCCACCATCTCCTGTCCATCAGGGTGAACTTTGGCGACGTGAGACCACATTCTCTCCCAGGTGACATTCTCTATGGGAAAGCCCGTCCTGTTGACGAAAAACGGGACCCCGCCGTCTTTCTCCTCTTCCTCGCCGGACGACCTGCCGGTGTTGTTTGCGGCAGTGGAGGGAGAGGATTCAGCAGCAGGACCCGTGCTGTGACAGTATGTACTGGTGCTTTTGGACCGTCCGTGTCTACTGATCTTGGCCGCGGAGCCGCTGCTGGTGGCGCTTGGTCCGGTCATTGTTAGAAGTCTTCCGATGGTGGGGGGTTCCCCAAATCACTTATGATCGCTCAGCATTCATGTACAAAGACATGTTGCGCCTCGAGCATGCATATTAATGTGCCAAAACCACTCAGTTCTGCTCAAGTGTGAAAATTCAGGTGGTTTGGAGAGGATCCAAAGATAGAAAAGATGGCTTTAGGTACCATTTCTGTAGGGACCAATGGCTGAAGGTGCTTGCAGAAGAGATGAAATCAGAAATTATCATATATTCCCAATAAGCTGCATACTGTAGTTTGGCGTTCAGCTTCGGATCTCCACAGAAACTAATTCTTCGTCCTTTGGTCAAAAACACCGAGGAGGCGTCCGACTGCCGAAGAGAATAAACACGGGCTGTATAATCAATTGAACATCTTATTGTAAAGCATCAATGAATGGTTTATTTTTCTATGTAGGCGTGTTGCCGCGTTCACCGACGGTCTCAACAAATGGTCACTCACTCTGGCGTTTTTGATACTGTTATTGTATTGCCATAAACAACAGCCAATCACGCATTGGCGGGTTTTCATTGGATGAGGCAACAAAGTAAGGCGGGCTCAATTCCATATAAGGGCAGCACACAGGTGTGTGATTGGTCAACATAGCGGATGTGGGCGTGAATCTTCGTTGAGTATCCAGCTTGGGTTTTTTGGTGAGCTTTTAAATTGTGCATTTAAAGCGATAGAGCGTACAAAGTAAAACATTTTCTAAAAGTCACATTAAAAGCATCAACTGTTTAATTATCGCTTCTCTTTTCTAAGAAGTCAATAATTAGCGCATTTTTATCCCTTTCCGTCAATAAATGCCCTCAAAACACATGCAAGTTAAAGCGATAATTCGACCAAAAGTGAAAATTCTGTTTTATTTCCTCATCCCTCACTTGTATCAAACATGTTTGACTTTCTTGACATGTTTGACATGTTTCTTTCTTATTTTGAAGAAAGCTGGAAATCTGTAACCACCGACTGATAGTAGGCTGTTTGTTTTTCCTACAATGGAAGATGGTTACAGCCTACATGTTTTCAGCTTTCTTCAAAATATCTTACTTGGTGTTCAGTGGAATAAAGACAATCATGAAGGTTTCAAACCACTTGAGTAAATATAGAGTAAATGTTCATTTTTGGGTGAACTATAGGCCTACCTTAAAAAATCTTCTTAGTATTTGAGATACTTTTATTTAATGCTTTCTGTATAATTGTATGTCCACCTCACTTCAACACCACCATAAACTCAGGTTCTTTATGTCGATGTGTCATGATTTATTGGTATCTTACAGTAACTATATCACAGCAAAGAGAATCATTAGAATCATTAACCAGATTGAGACTGAGCTTTTTACCTTCGTTTTGGTCATTGTATTGTATGTTTTTGTTTATTTTTATAAGTTCTTGTGTTTTTTGATGTCTATATAGGGTCCGATACACCGATCACATAGCTCTAATGGTTTTCTGTTGAATTATTTTGGTACACCAAGATAAACCATTAGATGGAAATGACAAATCTTTAGGCTTTTTGACAACTATTAGAAACATTTATTTAAATTTTCTTTCTTCTGTTGAACACAAAAGAAGACATTTTGAAGCAAGTTGAAAGCCTGTAACTATCGACTTCCATAGTAGGAAAAACAAATTCTATGGAAGTCAATGGTTACAGGTTTTCAG
The DNA here is from genome assembly GCA_903798125.1 of Danio choprae. NCBI lineage: Eukaryota > Metazoa > Chordata > Actinopteri > Cypriniformes > Danionidae > Danio > Danio choprae. The sequence goes on along the minus strand of CAIGQW010015581.1, from coordinate 14,187,589 downwards.
CTTTCTTCAAAATATCTTCTTTTGTGTTCAACAGAAGAAAGAAACTCAGAAAGGTTTAAAACAAGTAATGGGTGTGTAAACGATAACAGATTTTTTTATTTTTGGGTGAACTATCCCTTTTAAGCGACTTTCTTTCATCCAGGTTTTACATTAGAGAATCAATAAATACGGCAATAGTGTTTAAAATATTGTTAAGAATCTAAAACACATTTTAAAGTGGTTTGCAACCACACCCTATTTCTTGCACATCTCCAAAAGAGAGTGTATGAGCAGAGCGAATCCTCTCTCAGTGCTGCATATCTTTGGACGTTTCCCTTTTCAAACCCTCCTGACCCCACCAGCTCATTAGCAGAGGCTCCATGACTCAGCTCTACCTATATTTCTAAATCCTTTTATCATCTATATCCTATTTAGGTGTCTACAATAAAAAAAAAAAATGAAATGAAATGAAAATTCTGTCATCGTTTACTCACCCTTTACCTGTTTAAACCTGAATGAGTTTCCTTTCTTCTGTTAAACACAAAAGAAACTATTTTGAAGAAAGATGAAACCCAGTAACCATAGCCTTCCATAGTATTTGTTTTTACTTTCTTCAAAATATTTCCATTTGTGTTCATCAGAAGAAACAAACATATAAAGGGTAGGAACTGCTTAAGGGAGAGTAAATAGTGAGTTTTTGGGGAACTATCTCTTGAATTTAGAAAAGCGCATTTAATGACAAGTGTTTCCGTATGACCACTAGAGGGAGCAATTGTTACATATTTAAATCTGCTCCAGTCTCTTTAAAGAAATGGGTTTCATTCATCTGAGGCTCAGTGTCTGCACTGAGTCAATGTCTGCTCAATACTCGTCGTCGAGGATTTCCCCTCATCACTTCTTTTAAAAGTTCAATTTACTTTTTAACACGTCCTTCAAAAAATCGGAAAGAAAAGAGAAAGGAGGACCCTTAGAAATAAAATACAAAAATAAAACAGAAAATAAGTAAATAATCAGTATACTCGTATAATGAGTACAGTACTATAATACAGTATTATATATTGCTATATGCCTTTCAGATTTTAAAATGGGGCAGATTGCAAGCTTTAAATCAGGATATTTTTTATGTTTCTTATGTTTAGACTTAAAGGGTTAGTTCACCCAAAAAAAAAAAAATTTTCTCACTTACTAAACATTTATGAGTAATTTTTTTTCTGTTGAACACAAATAGTATTTTGAAGAAAGTTGAAATCTTGTAGCCATCGACTTCCATGGAAGGAGAAACAAATAATATGTAAGACAACAGTTACAGGTCTCTTGCTTTCTTTAAAATATCTTCTTTTGTGTTTATAGAAACTCATGAACAAGTGAAAGGTGAGGAAATAATTTTTTGGGTGAACTACCCCTAATGTCTCTCCATTATTTAGAACAGTGGGTTCAAATAATATGGAGTCTATAAAAAAAGCTTTAAAAATTGAGTTAAAATTTTGGTGCTATAAGTTGTACCCTTCAGAAGAAACTTCAAGTAAAGATCAACAGTTTGATCTTCCACTGTTCTTAAAAATATTCATTCATTCATTTTCCTTTGGCTTAGTCCCTTTATTATTCAGCCAAATTATCCAGCATATAAGTTTTACGCAGCAGATTCCCTTCCAGCTGCAACCCAGTACTGGGAAACACCCATATACTCTTGCATTCACACACATACACTATGGCCAATTTAGCTGATTCAATTCACCTAGTGCACGTCTTTGGACTGGAGCACCCAGAGGAAACCCACAGGTAACATAGGGAGAACATGCAAACTCCACACAGAAATGCCAACTGACCCAGCCGGGGCTCGAACCAGCGACCTTCTTGTTGTATGGTGACAGTGCTAACCACTAAGCCACCACACCACCCCATCCTTAAAAATATTTCAGAGGTAATTGAAAACACACTTCATTTAATTTTCGTTAGCATTTATTCATGTGTTGATTTGTATGTATTTTGGGCTGTTTGGATGTATTTTTCTTTTTATGCACAGATCTTTGATATCCATTGTGGTTGTTTAAAAGTGCTTTAGAAATAAAGTTGAGTTGAATATTATTTGATTTTTAATTTCATGTTAGTACATAACATAGTACATAAGATTTTAAAGTACAAACTGTTTTGACATGATATCCATTGAAATAAACATTCATTCATTCATTTTCTTTTCGGCTTAGTTCCTTTATTTATCAGGGGTCACCACAGTGGAATGAACAGCCAACTTATCCAGCATATGTTTTACACAGCGGATGCCTTTCCAGCTGCAACCCAGTACTGGGAAACACCCATACACACTCATTCACACACATACGTTACGGCCAATTTAGTTTATTCAATTCACCTAAAGCGCATGTCTTTTGACTTGTGGGGGAAACCGGAGCACCCTGAGGAAACCAACGCCAACACGGGAGAACATGCAAACTCCACACAGAAATGCCAACTGACCCAGCCGGGCCTCGAACCAGTCACCTTCTTGCTGGGAGCCACCGTGTCAACCATTAAATATACAATTGTCATATAATCTGTATAATATACAATTATAGATTATTTGCATTTTTATTTTGTCTCGTTTCTGGAAGCGGGAAAGTCCTTCAGGTTTGAAGGGTAACAAAAACGTTGTTGGTTTATTGAACATACATTTTACCTATAGACCATTTTAATATGGCTATATCATTGGTCCATGAACAGTTCCTGCTTGTCTTAAAACGTTTTCAGAAGTGTAACAAGAGGCGATTCAGCCATAACTCATGTTAACACGGCTGTCAATAAAAAGTATCAATATGTGGAGCTTTCTGGATTCTCAGAAGCTTTGCAAATGAAAGATCTGAAACGGGAAATACATTAGAACCATTGTTATTGCTTACATCCCTCAAAATGGCCTATAGTATGGAAACCCCTGTATTTTCAGAATATTTGCAATATATTGCTCTATGCAAAAATCAACAAATCACATTTTATTTAGCAATATTATTTTTATTGCTACAACAGCAGTGATGAAAACATGAGACAGAGCTTTTTGCACAAAGTGTTACTTTACACTGAATTTCCCAGCATCATTTGTGACAATCCTGTGAAAGACCACAATTGCACAGTTGCCTTCATTAACTGACAACTACACTAAGTAGAAACAGTAGATTAAAAGCAAAAAATAAATTAATAAATACAAAAACAATCCTGAAAAAAAGGCCATCTTTTCAATAAATATGCTTTTAAAAAACAAAAATTAGTTAATACAGGAAAGTAAACCCAGGCATATAAAACAATAGTGCTTTTTTCTACCCCACGTCTGAGGTATGGCATTTTCAAGAAACCTCGCTAGGCCTGTTAGCAATGCACTCTCGTATATAGATCGCATTCCTTTAAACGAAACATTCTTAATGTGGTACAAATGCCGACAGGTTGATTTGTGCTTTCCTGAAAAGACTAAACAAGTCTGATCTCTTGAAGTATCTTCCTGTTAAACGTGTGAGAGGTCACACAATATTCGATTTTAGCTTGCGATGATTACATAAGCGCTTAAAATGATGTCACATCCTCATTGTGGATCTTTTGATTTAGAGCATGGCAATTCTTCATCATCCTAAATAAATAAAATAGGAATTCATGGCCTTGGGTGTTTCACAACAGCAGATGCTACAAATGAACAACATTGCTTTATAGTAGACACACACAATCAGAAAGGTCCTTGAGACGAAGCAAACAAAACATGCTGTCCAATCACACTAACAGGATTGTGCATACAGGCATTAGAAGCCCTCTTAAATATGGAATATTTGGTCCACAGTTCTTTAAACAGATAAAAAGTACCATGTTTTGATAATTAAAAGACGTATTGTAGGTAAACGTTGTCCTTTTCAGCCTAGATTGAAGAGAAATGAATTCACAGTATATTTGTGAACGATTATTACAGTCTGTTTTTACTGAATATTGTACTAAAACATCAAGTCATCTCAGGATGGTCTGTGATCAGTTCTGAAGTTTGATGTGCTGTTGGAGATGTCAAAATCTTAAATTGAGGTCTCGTGAGGTAAACCTGAAGACTCCATCTTGACGTCGCTGGAGGCTTTGTCTGAAGGCAGTTCAGTGGGAACCTTTAAAGGAAACACACACGTGTTGAGCTGAGGTCTAATTAAGAGCTCTTTTCTATATTGACAGCCATTAGTTTATCAATTGATTATTTTGAAGTTTGTCATTTTGAGCACATCCTACCAGTTGAAGGCGAAATACTAAACCAATGAATGGTTAAGGATCAAAGACTTTTTAAAAAATATTATTGGAATTTTTAAAAAAAGATTTTGAATATTTGAAGTAGCCTAAATGTTCTATTATAGATTAGATAGACACATCTAAACAGACAGATGGACAGACAGATAAACAGACATACAGGTAGATAGATAGACAGACAGACAGACAGACAGGTGGATGGACAGACACACACAGACAGATAGACAGTTAGGTAGATAGACGGACAGGCAGATAAACAGACAGACAGGTAGCTAGATAGATACATATATAGATAGACAGATAGACAGATAGATAGATAGATAGATAGATAGACAGATAGACAGATAGATAGATAGATAGATAGATAGATAGATAGATAGATAGATAGA
>CAIGQW010015581.1:14140365-14153344 GCA_903798125.1 Danio choprae | reverse complement strand
ATATATATATATATATATATATTTCATCAAGACCAGAACACTTCATTTCTGCCATACATACATTATTTTGACAGTCAACACTTATTTTTTTCAAAACCACCACTTCCACTCTCCCCCAAAATCTATAACTTTACTACTGTAAAATATACCTGGTAATTAGCAGTTTCCGTATTTTGTGATTCACAAGTGTTGAATTTATTTACGGTTGTGAATAGCATTATGGGACCTTGATCTCTGCTCAGCTCTGTTGATGTTGAAAATTCAACTCTACAGTTTAACAGAGTGACTTTTATTGACCTTTTAGCAGTTTGAAATACTATATTGTATAAAAAATAATTTAGAGAGAAATAAGTCTGTAAAATAACAGAAAATGTACTGGCAGTTTATTACAAGATTCTTTGTAGCATAATATACAACACCAACCCAGACAATACATCACTTTAAACTATTAAAAATGTTCATAAAACTTTTAAGGTCAAACGTTGTTGGAAGAAAGATCAAGGTCCCATAATACAATTCAAAAACATAAATAAATGGGGAAAAATAAAAACATGAATCACAAAATACGGAAAACTGCTAATTTCGGATATTTCTTACAGTGTGTGGTGGTGCCATTTCAGAAGGATTGCATATTGGTAGCCTACCTTAACAGTTTATATTAATATCTGAACTGTACATATTAGTTTAATAGTTCCGAAATAATATTAGCACTGCCCAGAATTATATTTATATTAACTTAGTAGCCAAGGGGCATAAATTGACAAATAGGACACTGAAGTAAAACTAGATGATTCTAAACATTTATTGTAACATTTGATAAGACTTTTATTTGCTAACATTTGTTCATAATCGACCAACAACCAGTGTACTTTCATAATTTTAAAGTTGTTTTAGTAAATGCTGAGTTCATGAATGATGTAGTATTGTTCATCTTAACTACAACAGATAACCTTATAATAAACTCAAACCAAAGACGTATTGCTTCCTTGAGTTTGCAGAAATATTACAGAACTTCGTGTTCCAGTCGATGTGAATGAATCATTAGCTGACAGCTGTTAGATAGACAAGTCCGTGTTTCATAATCTGATGTTGTTTCTAACGTTTGATGATGCCTTTCTTTTCGGGGCCTTATTCCTTGATTGTTATGCCCTCTTGTGGACACATTACCATTCAACATGCATATCTACTTGTTTTACTTGTATTTAAAGCATTTTATATACATTTAAGAATAAATGCATTGTATTTAAAAATGTAAATCTACCGCAAAATGGATATAGCTACTAATTGTAATCTTAATAGTTCCGGTTACATCTACACTGTGCATGCTTGGTGTGATTTGAAACAAATGTGGTGTTTTACACCATAAAAGGTCAAGTTGCAGCAGAGTAAACATCTCTTCTAGTAAATGCACTAAAACAGAAGGAAGTAAAGCTTTAAATCATAACCTGTCAACCACCTTTAAAGTGAATTATGTTTTCAAATCTGACCAGAGGCGCATGCAAATACGCTTTGTGAGCTGGGAAATGATGGGTGTGGCTTAAACCCGTCGCTTCAAGGCGGAAAATTCGGTTATGGTAACTTTTCCTTCCTTATATTGAAGTTCCTGGTAGCCGCTGTAGGTGGTTGGCCTCATAAATTGAAACTCTTGGAAACGTTACAGGAACTTAAAGAAGAATGTGGACCTCGAAGTTCCCATTGAACCTACACTTCCTTGAGCTCCCACTTACTAAAAACAAGGGGCATTTCCAATGTACTGGAAAGGAAATGGTGTAGACTATTCGCTATACATCGTCACTAATCTATACAGACCAATGGAATAATACATAGGCCTAATCTGATTTGTAATATGTGCTACAGGGTGATTATTACACATACATGTGCTGAATGAGTGAATCATTCTTGCGCTATTATGGGTTTTAATATCTGTCTGTCAGTCGTGAATGCGGTCCGTCAAAACTCTAAAACCATTACAATCATGTTCAGAGGTTATGAAACTGATATTTGAAATAACAGTACAACACCCTATTCGACATCTGTAGATTCTATTGCAACAGTTTTCAAGGGTTGCATCAGAATGTGAAGTTTCCACTGATTGCATTTTGATTGCCAAGGGCCGTGACCGTGTTGGTTCACATTCTGACAGGGCAAAGTGCACTTGTGTTACTGTGAAATTCAAGTCATGGTGTGAGGAATCAGGGTCAGTTCGGATTCAACGCAAGATGTCGGAATTCGTTTACATGTGCATTTTGAATTTATGTACAGACATAATTAAGAAAAATTGAGTTTATTTATAATAATAAATATATTAATAAATGAGTAGGGTATATGATTAGTACGATTTCAAAATATGAATGTCCCATGTTGTGCCCTTTATAAGGTGACCATTCAGATGTGGATTCATATCTGAACAAATTGCTAAATAAATCAACTTAAGTAAGTGTTTGTTTTATTTACTACCTGGAAAAATAATTGCTACAAATATATTGCTTTTGCTTAGAAACTGTGATTCAGGACACAGATTTGGAAACAGACATGAACAGAAAGTGTTCAATTCCCGGTGATGGTATTGTAATGCAATATTGGTGTTTTTTTTCTTTATAGGCTCTATGTTTTCAGTGAAAATGATGAAAATTGTCTGCAAGTAATTTCTGAGAGTTTATTTATCAGTGATGATGAAGCAATGAGCAGCAACTCTGACTCAATTGGGCCATAAATATGTATTTTTAAGGGATGTGCGTGAATGATCTGAGGTCAGGCTAAAGAGCATATAGCAAATAAGCATATCTATCTATCTATCTATCTATCTATCTATCTATCTATCTATCTATCTATCTATCTATCTATCTATCTATCTATCTATCTATCTAGATCTATCTATCCACCCATCCATCCATCCATCCATCCATCCATCCATCCATCCATCCATCCATCCATCCATCCATATCACCCTGCAGACCGGTTACTCACTGAAGCTAAGCAGAACTAGGTCTAGTCAGTACCTGGATGAGAGACCTGCGGTCTGTGTGAGTCCTAATGCCCCAGTACAGTGAAGGGGACACTATACTGTCAGTTAGTATAGATCCTGACACACTGTGGTCATTAAAAATCCCATGGCAGTTCTTGTAAAGAGTAGAGGTGTAGCCCCGGTGTCCTGGCCAAATTCCCTCCATCGGCCCTAACCCATTATGGCCTCCCAATCATCCCCATCCACCGAATTGGTTCTGTCACTGTCTCTTCATTCTATTTATCAAATCTATCTGTCAATCATTATATCATTCTGTCATTTTGTTTATCATTTAATCTTTTCATTTCAATGTCGCCTATTAGCATCAGTAAGGATTTTTCATTTGACAATAAACAAAAAGGCCACGTGGGATGTTAAAAAGCAAAAACAATCTTTTAATTCTATATTTAGTGGGAATTATTTTCCAGGTAATTGTTTTTTTAAACACACAAACAATTAAGGAGTGTCTCTATTTATACATTGTTTTCCACTACTAAATTACTCCCTCGCAAATGTTTGAACATAAGTTTGTTTCCTGTACAACTTTAGAGTTCTGAAGAATTCCCTCTTTTTTTTTTTCCTCTCCCACAAAAAGGGGGTTACCAAAGCTCATGTACTGCCAAGAGTTCTGTAGTATGTTTGTGCTTTCCAAAGAACTTCACATCTGGAACAATCCCAAGGAATTTTGCAATGTGTTCTAATGCCAGAATCATTTCCAAGACTTAATTGTCCCACACAAAACCAACCACTTAGACAGAACTAATCAGAAAAATCTGCAAAAAAATGCTGAATCATTGCTCTCTGACAGGATGAACTCGATTGCACTAAGGGTTGTAGTCAGCACGTATCTCAGGTTTGACATGTGCAGACTTGCCCTACCGCAAATTCCTCGACACTTGACAACTATAAATGGTTATGCTTTTTTGAACACGTCAAATACTCTTTATAAAGTAACAATGTGCAGGTGTTGCCTCTTGTGATGCAATCAAATTGTTTCAGTCATCTTTAGTCACAGTTGTCTTAAATAAAACCAGTGTAAAATGACTCAAGTGGTATAGTTTTTTATTAATAAAGTATCAAAAACAAACAACAGACAGTCAAAATGAGGCCATACATATTTCGTATAAATAATTAATTGAATTTGACAGGCTATCGTCTTCTCAATCATGACTTTTGGAAGCAATTGCACTTATTGACATCAACAGCATTGACATGATGGGTGAAATCTGGTTTAACCACAAATAGGAAGCATAGCTTTGTTTTCATTATACATTTAATTTCAGTAGTACCACGTTTTGTGGCATGCATGTTTTGCACAAATACAAACAAAAAAAATGGGGGAGGGGGGAGATGACGCCTGCGTCACTTAAAATTTCAGTACATGACAGAACATAAACGGAGACCATACTCAAAAACATAAGGGAAAATATGGAGAGAAGGTTTGGTGTTTTCCTTTGTTTAGTAGAAATGGAGTGATTAATTTTCCCTTTTTGTACACCTTTCTGTAATATTAGGCAATGCAGTCACAGGGCTGATCAGATGTCTTGTGGTGTGTTTCTTCACTAACAAAGTGGTGTGACACTAAAATGGCTTGACACATGATCTAGGAACAAAGCCAGACAAATAATAAGAGCTTTACTTCAAGTTTTTTTGTTTCTCTCTCTATAGAATTATCCCAGATAACAAAATATGTCCTAAGAATGTTTTTCTGGTTCTCTATTTTCTAAACACATTACGCAAAAGTTACAGAAAACATTAATGGAATGTTCAAAGCATAACCTTGCGCAAACCATATAAGAATGTTAATTCTGAAACAAGTATCAGGTAGTAAACTTAGGAAAAGAATTTGAGCACACTATTAAATTGAACATTCAATTAATGTGACTTGACGAGTGTTTGCACACAGCTTTAACATAACCTTCTTTCCTGTTAGCTGAGAGTATAGAATCTAGACAATAACAACACAGCTACAATACATGAAAAATGTGACATTAGAAATTAACAAAAAACACTTTTGTGTGTGTGTGTGTGTGTGTGTTCACAGTGGACTGACAAATTTAGACCTTCCAGCTCACAGCATCGTAACAACATTGAGGTGATAGCAGTAGCGAAGAACTTCCTTGTATGTACCATGCAGGACACCTCGTCGTCTACATGTCCACTTCCCTGTAACTTTATCTGTTTATTTAGTTTGTGTTTCCTGTATTATATATAGACCGAGTCCTGAGAGATTAGTAGCAGCTTGAAATACTTCTTGTGGCATCTTATGTGGACACATAATAACTATAAAGGGATAGTTCACCCAAAAATTGACATTCACTCACCCTCAGATTGATTCGAAGTTTCTTTTTTTTTTTCCTGTTGAACTCCTACGAAGGCATTTTGAAAAAAAGTTGGAGTTCAGTAGCCATTGAAATAGTAGGAAAAATGGCCACTAACATTCTACAAAATATCATCTTTTGTGTTCAACAGAAGCAACAAACTCAAGCAGGTTTGGAACAAGTAGATGGTAAGAAAATGTTCATTTTTAGCTGAAATATCCCTTTGACAAGGTAAAGGCCATAGATAAATATGTAACTAAACTTCATTCATCACCCTGTACATCTTGCCAAGTAATGAAAAACAAAAACACACATATATTCCCCTCACTAGAACAGCACTTGCCATCAAACACACACACCGCCAGGGTTTCATTCAACAAACAAGCTGATAAATAAATGAAATCATGCTGTTCTAGCAGCAGCAACATGACATCAAGCTTTGGTGCATACGGATAAAAAAAGCATATCATGTTAAACAGTACAATGACGAACACATTTAAATAACTAAGTGAAAACGCATTGAATGTCCTTCAACACTTTTAGTGCTTTTAGTCTCTTTCAGTGTACATCAGACCGACCTTGATTGGCAGCATGGCAGGCACCCGTGTTTAGTCCTTTTTTTTTTTTTACTTGGGCAAACCTTCCAGTGTTCCTTGGCGAGCCGTTAGCTTGTTTGCCTGTAGAGTTTGTGATTCACAGATGCCCACAGCTGGTTGGTATGGCAGTGTGTGTTGGTCCCAGCCCAAAACCCAGCCCCTGGAGTGTGGATTCTTTGATTTGTTGGATGAAAAGCTTCTTCTCGTCTTCGGGGGTCTGGCCGTTCTGAGCGCGGACGATGCAGGTGGGCCTGTGCAGGTTGAGCATGTAAACAAGCTGCTGCTTTTGGCTCTTCAGCTCCTCGATCTGGGCTTTCAGCTCCGCATTGATGGACTCCAGCTTCTCAGACTCCTGAAGTCAAAACAAAAACATACATGAGTTTGAGTTTTTACATATTAATTGTGATTAATATAAAACAAAGAGGAAAACATAATACAACCAATTAATTTTATTGTGCGCTAGTTAATATATTTGCTTAAAATAACTTAAAGTATGTGAAATATGTATGATTTTCATAGCCAAAGTAACAAAATATAGTGTAATTTTATTTATTAAATGTTTTAATGTTTGAATCACATTTGATTAACAACAGCTGTCAGAGTTTTTATTTAATATTATTATTTTCACTTTTAATTTCATATAATATAATATACACACCGAGTACACATACATTATGTTGGATGTGATAAATCGTGATTAATTCTTTGACAGCACTAATAGATAGATAACATTATTATTATAATATAAAAAACCTCAAATAATAAATAGACAATGAAATAGCTTTATTATATATTATGTGTTATGTAAACATTCAAAAACAGTTAAAAGGAAATAAAAAATCTAAAAAAATATTTTTAATCAGACGCAATTGTCATTTTAAATGTAATGCAAGCATAACAGTTGCAAAAACAGATAACAAAACTAAAATTAAATTAAAATACAATTAATATTTGAATCAGATGCTTTGAATTTTGATACTTGTTAGCAACAGCTGTCAGTTTATATTATTTATTTTTTATTTTACTTTATAATTGTTCAGAACTTTATAATTTAGAACTTTTTTTTTTTAAACTATTTTAACGTTATTTACTCCATTTATATTAGGTAGATGTAATAAGTAAAATGTAAATCAACTGCAGTTAAAAATAGCAAAAATTATTAATATATAAAAAATTACATATATAATATGTTTATATAAATGTTATGTTTGAATCAAATGCTAAACAACAAGTAATACCTTTTGTAAAATGTCAGTTTTCTCCTTTTTCTTGTTCCGGCATTTTGCTGCAGCAATTTTGTTTCTTTCCCTCCTTCTTTTCCTCCGGTCGTTCTCCTCTGGGACAGCCTGAAATAACAACATTTATCATTATGGGAAAGCCAGAACTACCTAAAATGCCCACAAGTGGATGAACAAGTGAATTGTGCAAGCATGGCTTTTCTGCGTCCACGTTACTCAATATAACTAATGAGAAATATGAGCAATTACACTTTCAAAACAAAAATGTTGTGCCAGTAAATGATTGGCTCTTACTTCTCGCTTCATCACAGGTAGTTCGGTGGGTCTCTCGGTGTTCATGCAGGCTCTGTCAGTGGTCAGGCTGCTCATGCCGTTGGACAGGCGTTTGTTCTGGATGGCGTAGCGCAGCTCCTCTTTCACTAATGGAGTGAAGTTGGTGAAGTCGTCCAGCGTGAGGGAGCCGGGCGGAGAGAGACAGGGAACCAAAGCTGACGCACTGATCTCTGACAGACCCAAACCAGGGTGCTGAAGCATCATGCCGAAATCTAGAGAAAATACCAAACAACAGTTAAATCATCTTGTTGATGAGGAAACTGGATAGATAAATAAGTAAATAAATCTTTCTCAATAAAACTAACTGTATTAAAATAATAAATAAAAAAGAACATCAGAATTGTATTTAAGAAATAAAAGTATTAAATTACATACTGTTATAATTATATACCAACAGTTATAATGTGTTAATAATTATAAACAATAGTTATACAGTTATTGTAATTAGAATATATATTCATTGTTAAATATTGTCATTTATGATATTTATATGAATATTACATTTAACAAGGTGATTAATATAATATTAAATTAATTTAATAATATGCATTTTAAAATGATAAAAAGTTATGATATAGGGAGAAAAGGGTATTCACAAGTTCTTGTGTTGTTTAATTTTGTTATGTTACTTTTATGGTTTATGTTTATAAAGTTATATTATATTATTATATATTATATTATACAGACACAACTAGCTAATAAAAGGCTAATTATCATGAGCAGAAAGTAATTTGGCTTACAATTTTCATTTTCAATCAAGTCATTTTCAGTAAATCTTACAATGACAACCATAGTTTAATAGCTCAAATAATAGTGTAGAATAAAACGATGACATTTAATTATAGATAGAACAACATACAATTATTAAATTGCCATCTTGCTTGTTACATTATTACAATATTTATAGGGGTTTTATAGGTTCTGGCTACCACAGCTGTCAATGTTTTGTTTTTTTAAAGTGACGTATTATAGACGTTTTACTCTTTACTTTATGTTATCGCTTTGTGTCATTACACTCATTTCCACAAACGTTTTGTTATTTATGTGTACTAGTCGACACGAATACATGAAGTAACGACTCGCTAACAGAATAATCTAAACCCATCAAATATTGATTAACAATTTCATATTAATCCTAATATTTTGAACATTTAAGTTTTAGACTGACAGGTTTGTAATACGGAGTAAAAATGTAAAGTTCTAATCTCTAACTATTTAATGAGTTGTATTTGTTACACATCGTCGCTGAAGTAAACTTACTGACGTAACGTAACATAACAGTTTTAGTCGGTTAAAACAATTTGAAAACAGGAGAACTTAAAACAATCAGTTTAAAAACCCTTTTAAATGAATAAATATTAACGTAAATAAACAGTAACGTACAACATTAATTATAGCTAAATAAAAAAACGAATCCTAATAAGTTCGATAACTCAAACCTAAATACAATCGCTTGACCCAAAAACGCAAAAATCCCCCTTTAGTAGCCTAAACCAAACACACCATAGACGTTTTCCCACAACGCGTTCCAGAATAGGCATGAATAAGAAATGTACAATGCCGTCTCTTACCTGGTTGTGTGTAAATAAATGTAAGCGCGTGTGTTTGTGATGCTCTCCTGATGCTGGACTGTTCTCGCGCTCAGCTGCTAAAGTTACAGTTGTCGCCGGCTCGTTGCATCACCCCTTTTTATGGCTGGAGGACGTGAACTACTATGAGGGGCGGGGCGAGTGACGTCACCCTATTTATAGCATCAGCGGCGCTGTCTTTTCGCGATGATGCAATCAGGCAACCCTCTCCGCGCACCATAACTGGGCAAACTCCTCCCGCCCTCCTTCACAATGATGAAGCCGAGAAGTTGGCATGTTAACCTAATGAGCAAATAAAGACATATACCCGTGTAATGACAGGCCATCTCTGGTATGCTCTAATGTCCTCTACCGAATAGTTATGAAAAAAATAAATAAAAAGATATGAGAGAGAGCGAGCGAGAGAGAGTTTCACTGACTGACTGGTTTGAAAGAGAGCATATGAAATCCCTCTTGGTCTGTTAAGTTAAACACACTTAGCCTATGTTTTCTTGTTTTGGTCTTTTTTTGGATATTTGTATGAAGAGATAAAGAGATGATGCCAAGGTCAGTGTGTATATGGCTATGTTTTATAAGCTTTTGGTTTTAAATGTCCATTGGCTTGGAAAAAAACAGCTTTGAATATATTTATGGCGTTTAAATCATCCTTGTAGGCTAATTTCATTGGTTTGTTTTTAGCTGAATGTAGGATTTAATAAGTAATCAGTAATTAAACTGAACAAAGATTGAAACATGTAAAGAAATTCTTACCCTAACATTGTAAAATGTTATTTACAGGTTTTCAGGTTTTAGAGGGTTGAATATTTGAGTGTATTCAACTTTGTTTTTAAAGTATTATTCAGTTACACTTTATTTGAGCATCCTTGTTACTTCTAATTATACATTTAAGTAGTGAGTAAAATTAATTTAATTAGGGTTAGGAATATAGGTTAGGTTGGTTTGCATATAATTAAGTATTTACTTTATTTTTTCTCTTATTTTAGGCACGTACTGCGTCTGAAAAGGACACTACAAAACTAAGTATAAAAAAATAAATTGACTATTGTAAATATAATTTCACTTATACCTGTTTTATTCATGGCTTTATTTAATTTTGTTTTATCTATCTATCTATCTATCTATCTATCTATCTATCTATCTATCTATCTATCTATCTATCTATCTATCTATCTATCTATCTATCTATCTATCTATCTAACAGTCATAAGTTGGTGGATATAAGTAAGTTCTTTTCTTAATTAATTTTGATAGATCTAATATGTAACAAAGCACTATAAAATAAGATGTAAAATCAAAGTTTTGTTAATAAATATTACTACTTAATAGCTGTTTTACACATTATTTAAAAATCTGTGGATTATAATTAGTGACCAGCTTGTTGTTTTTCTCATGTTTTTCTTTTTCAATTCCCTTTGAATTCAATATTTAACACCGTGATTTGGTGGTGTTTTAAGGGAGTGGGTCGTCAGCAGTGTCTGCATTCCTCTCTTCAATGCGAAGCACGGCTTTCTTGCTATAGCTGTTCATTATTACCCAGCCCAGTCCACACGCTTTCCTCTGTGTTCTGGAAATTTCCAGTAATCTCTCCTCACCGTCCTGGTGCAATCACCAATAAAACACTCCTTTATTACATACATTTGTGCTTGGACACTAAATAATGTTACCAAGGAGCCGTGTCTAAACCTGACACAAAGTCCAAACAAGTATTTATATTTGGAAAAATATGTCTGATTTAAAAATGTAATTTTCAAAATGAATGAATCAGGGTTAACGCTTGAATAATAACTATTATATAGCAAATTTGCTGTTGTTGTTTTGTTGATATCCACCAACATATATGATTTTTTTTTTCAATTATATTAAGAAGTTTTTATTTATTATCTATTTTTACTTATTAGCTATTAGGAAAAGTCAAAAATAGATATTAACAACAAACCACATATATACTAATATCTGAAAACATAAAAAATTAAGATATAATGACCCCAAAATGTACAAGGGAGGTTTAAAAATAACAACATTTATTTTTCAAGGAAAATACTGTATCACAGTTTTTTCCTAGTCTGGTTTGCTAGATTTAAAACTGTAAGTCTTTCTGGTTGCCAAATCTTACAGGAAAATCACCTTGATTCTAGCTGGTTATAAATCATAAAAAAACAATAATGAAAAAACAAACGGCTAAGAAACGGGAAGTTATTTAGTTCTGAGAAAAGCTCTTGCAACATTTGCACCATGCTTTGATTTTAGTTGCCCAATACTATCAAATTTTTTTTTTTGTACAAAAGTTTCTAACATTTTATGAGATATATATGGGATAAATATGAGAGAATACCAACACATCTTCTTAAATAATCAATTAATTTATGTACCTAAAATCCTGCGTGTGATTTCTGAAAAGAATGAAAGGGTAAAATATTTATACTAATATCATGAAGTTCAATGTGTTTAGCCATAACAGACATACGTGGCCCCGTGCGAATGATCTATATCTAAACCCGTACACAGAGCTTAATATAGCAGTATATTACCCATCTTATCATCTCTTTATCATATCTGGCAGGGCAGAGTCACGTCATAGAGTTCTTCGTATAAGTCAAACAGGTGTTTAAAGGCCCGCAGCCATTTTCTGTCTGGGATACATGGATACAGCTGTTGTGATGTCAATATTGACCTGTTAGCTATTAATACATGAAGATATTTTCCATCTGTTACTTGTTGATTGTTGTCTGTCTATCTACAAATGTGTGCCGAGTTTAAGTAAAGGAACTGAAAGATAAGGGTGTGTAAACATCATTCATTGAGTTTGCTTTTCACTCACTTTCTTTTTGATGCAAAGATGTTTTTTGTGCATCAGTTTCAATTTTACTCAAGTGTCTGTATCTTTATTGCTGGTCTAATCTGATTTTCGACAAGAAAACACAGGCACGTTTTAAAAGAGAAGTCATTTGCTACACTGTAAACAATTATATGATCGATTGGTCCTGACAGCATATGCTTTCAGGTCATTGTAACTTATTAAACTAAGTTAATCATGTTCTAACTTAATTTTATGAGTTATGCAAGCTGTTTTAAGTCAGTTTAACATAATATAAGTTCAATGGACTGATAAGGTAAATTTTATTCAGCTTAAAAATGTAAGGCAACCAGGATTTTTTAACAGTGTATTTATGCATTTGTAGATTCACTGATTGATTTCAAATATATGTTAACTGATTCAAAAATGAAGCAATAAATACATTTGAGTAAATATAAAAAATATACATTTTAACTGATTCAAATATGTGTGCATATATATGAAGCAATAGATACATTTGTGTTTTATGTACACTCTAAGAAATGCTGGGTTATTTAAAGCAAAATCGGCTAAAAATGGACAAACCCAAACATTGGGTTCAATTTGGTCCTATACATTTAATTTAAAAAATGAACCCAGCAGCTGGTTTAGTCCATATTACACCCACAATTAGGTTGAAATAACCCAGCATTTTTAGAGTATATATATATATATACACACACATTTTAAAACGCAAATGTTTTTTAATGGCCTCCCTTTAAAAAATATAGCTACTGTATGTATGATTTTAATAATGTTGCATATGATAATCTAATGCAGTATATCCTCATTTGACTTGCCATTTTGATTTTGAAAATGTTTTATGGACAAAGTGTTATCTTTCAGTTGATTTAGCTGTGCATCCAATATTTAGATCTTCACATCTACCATCATAGTACTTTAGAGAGGTTTATAGGTTTATAACAAATGTTTCCTAATTGTGTCTGTTCTCTTTAAGTATATTTTGTGTAGCCCTTTCTGACAAATAAAAATATGTGAGCATTTTGAATGAACAAAGATCTATCTATCTATCTATCTATCTATCTATCTATCTATCTATCTATC
>CAIGQW010015581.1:14121639-14135365 GCA_903798125.1 Danio choprae | reverse complement strand
TATTTATTTATTTATTTATTTATTTATTTATTTATTTATTTTTTATTTTTTTATTTTGTGACCAACATATGAAACATTTTTGTCACTATACAGCACCAAGTGTGGGATAAGTATTAGATGTGTATATTATGCTTTATTAAACTTCATATTAAAACTATCACTGTAAATGCGAGAGAGCTTTAAGATCATCTCCTATGGTTTATAGTGATCATTTTTGCTAACCTTAATTCTTTATACATTTAAAAAAATAAAGGCTACGCTGTAAAACCCGATAAATTAACTCAAACTGTTTGAGGAAACCGATTTCAGCAAACCAAGTTTTGAAACAAAATGGTTGAGTACTGTAAACTTACATATATTGAGTCATATACACATATATTATTTGTATTGATATCGTCAAACATTTAGAGTATTAGTAACTTAATCATTTTAAGTTCAGTTATCAAATCAGTATGAGTTTAGTGTATGAGTATCACAATTAAGTTCAAACAACTACATCATATAACTATATAACTATATATATATAACAACAAACTAAGATGATTTGGCATTGCTTCTACACTGTAAAAAATGCTGGGTTCCACACAATCGATTTGTGTTGGGACAACATGATGGAATTAAGTTAACTTAGTTTTTACAAATGTAATTGCATTAAACATTAAACAATTAAGTTGCCCCCCCCCCCAAAAAAAAACCCCTCAAGATTTGTGTTTTAGTTTGAACAAACAGCAAACATAATTGTTTTCAATGTAAAGTTAATACAAAAATATAATTAATTCATCCATAACTCCTTCCTTTGAGTTCTGCCTAATATAATCAGTTTTTGAGTTACCACAACTTTTTTTTCATTGAGTCAAAGTAACATTTTTTAAAATGTATGTTAAACTAACTCATTTCATTTAGTTATTTTCACTGTTAGGTGTACAATATGAATTTCTACTATAAATTTAATAGAAGAACCAATTTGGATTCCACAAAGAACCTTCCAGTGAACAACAAATCTTTAAAAATATATTTTTTTCGTATAATAAATGCTAGATGTTAAAGGATGTGGAACCATCAATTCCAATAAATAACTAAATGACCAAATGTCTTTGTGGTATTTAGTTCACACGGGAAGTTCTAGCCTCTTACAGAGCACTAAAAATACCCTCAAATGAACCATAAATTGCTTCGACATGCCGTATTATGAAGCCTATATCTGCAAACAGAGATCATTTGTTATTCAGTCCTTTAATGATTACAAGAAGATGTTTCCCTTATATTCCTGGACTTGATGTAAACAGTTTCGGTAAAAAAAAGGTCATGGGGCAGAACCAAAGGTCATGTCATGTGATGAAGGGGAATTTCCTGCTGAATGATACACAGCAAAGCACAGGCCATGCAGACACAGAAACAAGTCACGTGACCTGAGGTGTTGCATGTGCCGAACGGAAATCACCCGCACAGTTATTCAGCACATTCAAACAGCTTATGCAACAACCAGTCCATTCTTATACAGCGCGCTCTATTTATAGCTTAACCCTCGTCAAACAAACCATCATACTGTATAAGCGTGATCATTGCTCTTTTTGGTGTCCTGCCCATAATCATTGACAGATTGACGTCATGTTTTTACAACGTTTGAATCACTGCATTTTTGATCTCCTTTTACTCTACCGTCAGTATCGGTGGTGGGATTAACCACAAGCTGACCTGCATTTCTGTCAGCATGAAGCCTAAGTCTATAATGTAGATGGCTTGTTTCCTACCAGCGCTTCTGCTCAGCATTGTGACGGTACTTTCGCAAGACTCG
Source organism: Danio choprae (assembly GCA_903798125.1). Lineage (NCBI taxonomy): Eukaryota > Metazoa > Chordata > Actinopteri > Cypriniformes > Danionidae > Danio > Danio choprae. The sequence continues at coordinate 14,133,570 of CAIGQW010015581.1, read as the reverse complement.
TTGACCTCAGAACCCACTTCCCTATCTTATTTACAGTACACTGATGCCACAGTAAACCCAAAGCAAAATTAACGTTCTGACATCATTTCCTCACTCTTGTGTTTTAGAAAATATTTCCAAAGTGCTGTTCAACATATAGAATTTTTCTTCAACATATTTTTTAGGCGTAATCGTTTTAATGATTTGTTTTCTCTTTGCCACGAAGACAGTATTTTTCCAGTTATTTTGTAAGATTCTATTATTCAGCTAATGTGCAATTTAATGCTTAGCTAGGTTAATTAGGTTAATAGTCAAAAGATTGGTTTGTTCTGTAGACAATTGAAGAGAAAAATGCTCAAGGGAGCTAATGATATTGATCTTAAAAATAGTTTTATTAAATGTAAAAACTGCTTGTATTTGAGCCAAACTAAAATAAATAAAACAATTATAAGAAATATGGTGAAAATGTCATTTCTCTGTTAAAAAGCACTTGGAAATATATAAAAAAGTATCAAAATGACACTGTAACAAATGCAGGGTTCCAAACAATTCCTTCATGTTATCCCAACACAAATAGATTAAGTTAACATCATCGTTTTTACAAACTTAAGTGTATTGAATATAAAGCAATCATGTTGTCCCAAAAAGTTAAGCATGGTAATGTTTAACTCATTTAAAAAAAGGAGTTTGAATACGCAGTAAAATTCATTTTTTGATTGATCAATTTCTGTTTCTGCTCTGTTAACAATTTCCTGAATCTACAGTAACTGGCAGCAGTTCACCAGTAACTTACTGTGAATCAATTGCAGCACAAATACTGTATTTACACTTATCTCACTGTTCATGTATTTACAGTATTGTATATTGTTACTGTGAAATATACAGTAATGTTCAAAATTCAACTTTAACATACTGCATAACTGTCCTACAGTAAAATACAGTTCATTTTTACAGTTAAATACTGTGTAATTTGCAAAAATTGTTACCAGTGTGGATTTATCCTGCTGCCCTAGTGTGACTTTCTTCATAAATGGATTGAGTTATTAGCTCACTCGATTTGTTTTAAATAGATTTAATGAAACACCACAGTGAGACACACAAATGTTCTTCTCCAGCTTTATTTGGAACTGTTTTTGTTAGTGAAAAAGGTGAGTAGAAAATAATGTCTAAAATGTAACTCAGTATGGGTTGCAGCTGGAAGGGCATATGCTGGATCAGTTGGCGGTTCATTCCGCTGTGGCGACCCATGATGAATAAGGGGACTAAGCCGAAGGAAAATGAATGAATGTAACTCAGTATTAAGCTTTTAAGCTGGGTATGCCCATATGGTTATATTTAATAACTACATTGTACACTGTTAACTTTTTTGTAAGTTACACAGTATTTAACTGTAATACAAACTGAATTTGACTGTAGGACAGTTATGCAGTATGTTGCTGTATTTTAAAGCTGCATTGTGAAAATTACTGTATATTCTACAGTAAAGATACAATAAAATACTGTAAATACATGTACAGTAAGATAAATGACTCAAACACTGGCTGGTTTAATAAGACTTGTTCACAACAAAGACAATAACAATAAGCATAAAGAGATATGTGACTTTTCATGAAAGGATAATTGAATCTTTATTTGAAGCTTGTTTGGAACTATTTTCATTAGCAAAACAGGATGAACATGAGTAAAATGTAACTCAATATTAACATCTTGTTTGCTGAGCGGTTGTTCAAAATACAAACTGCACTCTTGCTTGTGTAATGTTACTTGGGCTAACTATCATATTTTATAAATCTGCACAAATAAAAACCCACGCAATAATGTCTCGCTTTCATTTGTAAAAAAACGATCAATTGCGAGTGAAATATTGAGTAAACCCATCGTAACTTGTAGCTGTTAAGTTGACAATTTTCAGGTAAAGTCAACTATGACTTTAAAAGCAACTGGTTTACTCATCAACTAATCACTTTTTTTTACAGTGTAGGGTCCTTCAAGTAGACTTTATCACACATAAATGGCGGAATTTTCTTTTTTGGCTGAACTATCCCTGTATTTGGCATGTCCTGAATGTTAAGTACTGAAAGAACTATCTAGTAAAGGTTATAAACTGCTTCATTTCCTTGCCCTCATGTTGTTCCAAACCTGCATGACTATTTCTTCTGTGGAAACGTCTCTGGGGGTTTTGTCAATAGTGAAATGCAAAAATTTCTTTTTTGACAAAATCTTAACAAAGCAACATCTGCTGTGTTCCACAGAATGTATCGTCTACAATAATTAGGGGCCGAACACCTACGATGCGTAGGCCCTATTGGAATTGTGTTGTTTATTATTGTAATTGTTGTTTTAACAATTTGTGAGTTTACATTATATTACAGAATACTCATTTCGTAACAAAAGATGAGTCTAAAAAGCATCGTATGGGATTTAGTATGATAACATTTCTTCAAAATTGTCAATAAATATAGAATGTACATGTGATGCAAATGTAAAGTAAATGTAAATATAGTCATTGGGCATTAAGAACTTTCGTCAGAAAATGACAATTGATCAGAATAATAAATGTCTTATTACAAAAACATTAAAATATTTAACCATCTTAATCTTTTGAATTCTTGACATTTTCATTATAAAATAATATAGTAATTTACAGTAAATAATACAGCATTTGTTTAACCAGGCTAGTAAAGTGTATTATACTGTATATTATATTGCCAACACTTTGTTAATGAAGGCTGCAGGATACTGTAATATAAACTAAAGTGAACTGATATAATAAATACTGAAGTAGTCTATACATTACTACAGTAAAATGTGGTGTATTGTAGTATTATATACCCTATTTGTAGAAAACCGAGTGCAGTATTGGGTAAGTTTATTGCCATTGTTGTATTAGCATAGCAACTATTACTATAGGATTACCTCAACAGATCAAATTCTTGTAGTTGTTGTATTAGCATAGGATTACCACAACAGATTGTCTACTCTAGTATTTTTTATGTATCCTTGTCATGGTGTGAACAATTAGTTATTGTTTGGGAATTGATTCTCCTACGTTACATTACGTAACTCGCAACCTAAACTCTCAGTTGAAGATGCTGAAGCGACAGGTTTTTAAAGGCTTTATAAGGAAGTTGCGCTAAAAGGGTGTTGTTTTGTGTAAGAGCAGTCGTCATATGCTTTCCACATGCTTGCAGCGTCTTTTTCTGTCAGAAATTACTTATGTTCTTCCTGATTGTATTTCTGTACTCGAACTGTTTCGTTTATTATTAGAACATGACGCTCAATTACAAATACTTACCGCCCTCTAGAGGAAACCAGGAGATTTTCTTTACAAGAAACACGAGGATTTCTTTTACGGTAATACCTTTTACATTGTACTCGCTACACCTTATAATAATTATATTATGCTTAATAATAGCAGTAAATTGTGCTAATCTCATGCGATTAACTATAGCCCTAAATAACTCAATGCTTGTTCAGTAGCCTACAGTTAGGAATCAGCTGTACAATATCATAACAATTTAAAATGACTGTCCTCTATGTCAATATATAATATATCTAATGTAAGCTGGAGAAAGGTCTGACTTTTTTGCCAAGTAAATTTTTTATGCCTTTAATAAGGTTAAGGTGATTCATTACAAAATTTAGCACAAAATGTACCCGTCAATTTATCTTTATGTAAATATGCTGATGTTGATGCGTCTTGTTCATATTGTGGATTTGTTGAAGAAACAGCTCAGATGAGATGTTTTTTTGAATGTGGCGTAACAAAAAGATGTTGGATTGAGTTAAGTTCCCTTGATTTTAAGTTTACAAATTTGACACACATGCACTTTTTTCTTATTTGTTTACTATGAAAATCCTAAATGTTCATCTATTGAATACATTGTTAATTTTTTTATACTGAATGCAATTTTAATTTTATTCATAAGCAGAAATGGCTTAAATCTCCTTTGTTTTTTCCTGTTTTTCGTGCTGAATTTGACTCTCGTTTCCTCTCTTAAACTTACTAAAAATAAGAAAAGCACAACATTTTTAAAGGACACATAAACCCTTGTTGATTAGATTTTTTCTCTCTCTATTGTTTAATAGCTTTAATTCATGTAATCCCACATTTTTTGGTTTATTGTCCTGTTATTATTATTTTTCCTATGTGTGTGACATTTACAATTAAGAGATGTAAGTGTCATATTTCCCTGTTAATGTACAAGTTTGACAATAACCCCCCCACCCCTCCAAAAAAAACCAAACAAAACAAGGGCCATGTGGACACACAAAAAAAGTCAATATATAATAAAATAAAATCATTATGCAAACCTTCAGAGTTCCATAATTCTTCAGAAGTCATTTTAATATGCCAATTTTTGTTGTGGAAACTGTAATACGTGTTACTTTTCGGGATTCTTCAATGATTTTTAAAATGTTCACAATAACAGCAATTAGTTAAAATCAAATCTTTTGTAATATTATAGATACAGTGCTCAGCATAAATGATTTTGAAAATGAATATTTTTATCCATTTCTCAGTGAATATAGGTCTTATATTTTGGTGCATTTGAACAAAACAGATTTATTAAACAGATATATTTATTAGAATATTATTTTGTTACTGAACATCTTCAGATATAGAAATATTATACATTTAAATTCATGCTAAATATTGCAAAAAAAATTACAAACTGCAAAATTTCAACCAAATCTTTTTTTTTTCCTCTCTCTTGATTATTATTATTTTTTTTTATATTTCAACAAATAAATTTGGGCTACTAATTTTTGGACCATTATCGCAAGTTATTTTGTAAGATTAGCTCCAGATTTGGCTTCAGTACTGATTAATCTAATGCATGTGCACAAATATAATATTTTAATGCATCCTATTGAAAATATGATTGAATTAATTATTAAACTAAATATTAATTCAAATGAAAGATTTGTGAGAGGTGTACTCGTATATGCTGAGCACTGTATGTCTTTGCCACTTCTGACCAAATTAACATGTGCTTGATGTTAAAAAAACAAAACAAATGTCAGTTCTTGATGAACAATCTCTTAGTACAATAACAATTCGAAATGTTTGACGCACAGTAAATAAACCAAAGACTGCCAAATTCTGTCATGTGACTAGGAATTATGCAAAATATTTGAAAATACATCACATTATTAATAATATTCCCACGCCTAACGGTGTTTTAAATTTAAATAACATTTGTACAATATTACATTTGCTAATGTAATGTATTTTGATAAAAAAACGCAGCCTTGGTAAGCAGAAGCAGTATTTCTTTCCAAAACATGAACATATCTTAATGTCTGTGTACTTACAGAAGGTGCAACTTCAATTTAAAATAAATTATAAACTTTTATAAAAGCCAAAACAACATGCACTATAGTCAAACAGTGCTTCCTTTTAATGAATAGATCCAATAATATTACTCACATTATTTGTTGTTAACATTCATGGGTCATTTTACAAAAACAAAAAAAAGGAAATGCTACAAACTGTACAATTTTTGTGAAACAAAAACGACAGCTCAACAATTCCCATCAGTTAGTAGCAGAGCCATCAAAGATAAAAGTCGATACAAACGAAAATGCTCCCAAATATCCGTTTGCTTAGCAGTAGTGCTAAAAACATCATGCGCTGTTTACTGGTGCAAAGGTGAGCTTTTGTCCAGATGCTGATATAATATTGATATAATATACAGAATAACCACAATTCACCCATTGAAGTCCGCACTGCAGATGTGAATGCGTCAAAATTCAGTCCAGTGAATTCAGTTTTTTTCCTTTTTATTTGTGATCGTTATAATAATGACAATATTATGCTACAGGGGTTGGTTTAAAAAAAATGTAATAAATAATGTGCTACTGTTTATTATGGACTAAAAACCTTGGCATGCCCTGGACAATGTTAAGAGGGTCACAGCATACAGAGGGGTCAGCTAAAGCTACTCCAAACTGAATGCCTACTAACAACAGTGAATCTGAGCTCCTTTAACACACACTTGGAACTTGATTCAAGTTTTTTTTTTTTTTCCTCCAGGTTGATTTTCTGGCGCGTGAGGAGAGCAATTCTGTGCTGTACGGCATGGGAGATTTGTAGGAGTTTTGCTTTTATGTCTTGTTCATTTCTGAAGTTCCTGAGGGGTGCTGAAGGTTTCGTATACGTTGGCGGCAAACTCTTTTACCTGGTCTATCAACAGGAGATCCTGAAAAGCCACACAGGAAGGAACAAGTGGTGTATGGGAAGCTTTTATATTATTTATATGAAAAAGAGTCGGTGGATATGAAGGTTCTCACCTGAACAAAGTGGCTTGGAATTTCACTGCATATTGAATGGATCTGTCCGTTGATGATGGGAATAATTTTGGCTAGTGGGAGGCTTACATGCGATAGTCTGGAGGGATAAAACAACAGTTCTGATTTAGCTTTTCATTTAAAAACAGATTAATAAATCAATGGTAAACATGCAAACCCAAAATGTTGAAAAAAAGTGCAAATTCAGAATTACAAAAGTCAAAAAGTCAAAAATGTGAGATGTAAATCCAGAATTCTGAAGGAAAAAGTCAAAAATATGAGACCTAAATTCAGATGTCCTAAAGGGATAGTTCACCCAAAAACAATTTACTCATCCTCAAATGGTTCCCAACCTCTGAGTTTCTTTATTCTGTTGAACAAAAATATTTTAAAGAAAGCTTAAAATCGTGCCTCACAGTGGCGCAGTGGGTAGCACGTTCGCCTCACAGCAAGAAGGTCGCTGGTTCAAGCCTCGGCTGGGTCAGTTGGCGTTTCTGTTCTCCCTGTGTTGGCGTGGGTTTCCTCCGGGTGCTCCGGTTTCCCCCACAAGTCCAAAGACATGCGCTACAGGTGAATCGGGTAGACTAAATTGTCCGTAGTGTATGAGTGTGGATGGGTGTGAATGGATGTTTCCCAGAGATGGGTTGTGGCTGGAAGGGCATCCGCTGCGTAAAACATATGCTGGATAAGTTGGCGGTTCATTCCGCTGTGGCGACCCCAGTTTAATAAAGGGACTAAGCCGAAGTGAAAATGAATAAATAAAAGCTTAAAATCATGTAATCACTGACTTTCATAGTAGGAAAAACAAATACTATGGATGTCAATGGATACAGGTTTTCAACTTTCTTCAAAATATGTTTTTTTGTGTGTGTTCAACAGAATAAAAAAATCTTAAACAGGTTTGGAACAAGTAAAAAGTGAGTAAATAATGACAGAATTTTTGGCTGACCAATCTCTTTAAGGGAAAATGTCAGATATGCGAGATGTAAGTTCAGAATTATTAAGGAAAAAATCTGATCTGTGTAAAATGAAGTCAGAACTACGAGACTGTGTGAACTTAAAATTGAGACAATGAACATGAACATGAAATTTGAAATTGTGAGATGTAAATTCTGCATGGGATAATTAAAGCTTGAGCTTATATAACTTGTAATTGTTTTCACAATGCAATGAATTCAGATGTTTTTTTTCTCACAATCCAGAACTGTGAGGTTAAAAGCCAGAATTAACTTTAAATATTTACATTTTTAGCTCATGTTGTTCCCTGCGATTTTTGTAAATTAACCCTTTAAGTGCCCCAATAATTACAATAATTATAAACCATATCCATTGAGTCATTTTCCTTAATGAAATGAAAAGCATGTCCACTGACTGGTCAGGTGTGCTGGAGGGAGTGGAGTCTCTCTGCGGGGGTCGGAAAAACTCTGCCATGTTGTCTAGAAATCGGACAAATCCTCGATTCAAGCAAGTGTGAAGAACAATATTGAAGTCTGGACTGAAAAAAGAAGAAGTTGTGGAACAATTAGTACCTGGTAGTGCTCAAAAGACCTCCTTAGCTTTTTATCATAAATGCTGTTTGAATTTAGATTTATTTATCTTGTAACTCATAGCACCAAATGTACTTAAAAAATGTAATGTGTTAAGTGCAACAACAACAACAACAACAACAACAAAAAGATTGTGATCAGTTTATTCTTTAACCATTTCTAACTGTATTATATGGGTTCGATGATTTTCCTCACCTTTCGAGCATATCTCTGGTTTCATTTAGCAGCTTTATCGTTGTGACATCATTCTCTGTGAGACCACAGGCCTAGAAAAAATGTCATTATACAAAAATAAATAAACAGAGAAACGTAAAATGTAATTTTTATCATCAATACAGTTTTCAGTGTTATACGATCCTTCGGAAATTACACTAATGTGCCAATTTGATGCTCAGTGAATATATTACAATTAATATAATATATAGTATACATTGTAATCAATAATGGTTTATTTAGCCACAAAATTGTAGTTATGATTTTAAATGTTATATTTGCTACTATCAATCAAACAACTATGCTTTACCCATTTGTCAGTATGTATACTTTTATATATTTGAATAAATACAGGTCAGAACAATTATATTGTTTTATTTGTACATAAATCAGTCCCTCCAGGATTTTGAGACTCCGGTGGTTCTTGAGACCAAAGAAGAAAAATAAATGTTATAAAAAAACAAAACACAAAAATTGAAGGAAATGATGCTGCAGGCTTTTCACAAATCACAAAACCATTAATTTTAGGTTGCAGATATTAAAAAAAATATGTCACACCAAAATCCTGGAGGGACTGATAAATACACTAAATGACAAAAGTCTTGTCGTCGATCCAAGTTGTAAGAGCAACAAATAATAACTTGACTTCTAGTTGATCATTTGGAAAAGTGGCAGAAGGTAGATTTTTCAGATGAATCATCTGTTGAACTGCATCCCAATCATCACAAATACTGCAGAAGACCTACTGGAACCCGCACAGACCCAAGATTCTCATAGAAACCAGTCAAGTTTGGTGAAGGAAAAATCATGGTTTGGGGTTACATTCAGTATGGGGGTGTGCGAGAGATCTGCAGAGTGGATGGCCACATCAACAGCCTGAGGTATCAAGACATTTGTGCTGCCCATTACATTACAAACCAAAGGAGAGGGCAAATTCTTCAGCAGGATAGCGTTCCTTCTCATTCTTCAGCCACCACATCAAAGTTCCTGAAATCAAAGATGGTCAAGGTGCTCCAGGATTGGCCAGCCCAATCACCAGACATGAACATTATTGAGCATGTCTGGGGTAAGAAAAAAGGAGGCGTTGAAGATGAATCCAAAGAATCTTGATGAACTCTGGGAGTCCTGCAAGAACGCTTTCTTTGTCATTCCAGATGACTTTATTAATAAGTTATTTGAGTCATTGCAGATGTATGGATGCAGTCCTCCAAGCTCATGGGAGTCATACACAATATTAATTCTTTTTCCACTGCACCTTTATATTCTATACTGTACATTATTTCTGTTAAGTGACAAGACTTTTGTCTAAGCAAAGTCAGACCTTACTGTCCTAATTAAAAAAAAAATCAAGGCATGATCATATTTTATTGTGATAAAATAAGCATAATCTAGAGGCCTTTGCCTTTCATATAAGCCACTTCTGATAGCAAATATCAACTAGAAGTCAAGTTATTTTTTGTTGTTCCTAAAACTTGGATAGGCAACAAGACTTTTGTCAGGTAGTGTACATCTGTAATGCTGAATGACAACGGAATTTTATTTCACCCAAGGACAATTTAGTTTCATAAAAAATATTTGAAGCAGTAAAGTAGACCCCTTACTTGCACTTAACATGCTTCCTGTATATATGAAATTAATTTTGTCCTTTTAAATTTGTTTTTACATGAATTCCAACATCGAACAGCTTTGACCCAGAAACTAAATAAAAGAATGCATTATATATTTAATAAAGAAATTATGCCCAAATCATACATTAAATATCTACCTGTGAGGCAAGTGTGTTCTCTTCATCAGGCATCATGTACCAGGAAAGACTTTTGTGTTTAGAGGAGTCGTCCTCCACTAACTGTCTGATCTGAGTCAACTGTTGCTCTAGATCTTGTAAAGACAAACTCTGCTTCAGAGACACCCTGAGGAAACATGGACAATAGTTTGCTCCCTTGATAAATATACAATTTTGTCACCACATGATAGCTGCACTCGCTAATAGAGTAGATTTAAATTAATTTTTCAAATCAACATACGGTCCAAAAACTTCCTGAACAGCTTTCTTCACCACAGTTATCAGTTCCATAAGCCCTAAAAAACACAAAAATTAACATCAGTGTCAGCTATAGGGGATATGAGCTCGCAAACAGAGGATTAAACTGTAATACAGATTATACACTCTTATACAGATCTGACATTGTCCTCACCTTCTCCAAGAAGATGTTGGATACTGGAAAGATACTGCTGTTGAACATCAGGCGGTGCCAAGGGGGTCTAAAATTTCAGTATGAGAGAAATTAAATGCTTATGTGCTTTAACATGATAAAATCAGATTGCTATGCTGTTAAAAAAGCTGACGTACCATTCCATTTTTCATCACAGAGTTATCTAGGTACAGATATCCACCGATTATGTTGAGCTGAACTCTGAGTAACACAACCAGCATGCAAGTGCTGTAAACGGCTACAATGCTGCGGGTAAAACCTGGACACAGAGATGGGTGTTTTAGAATAAGAATGGAGCAGCATTACTAGGAGACGTGATTTAGAAATGTCATAATTATTTGACTTAGTCTTGGCGTTGTTAAAACCACTAAACCCAGGCCTAATCTTGGCTTTTTAGAGTCAAAAGTGGCAATGAGGAGAGGTCTAAAAACTAAATGCAAGGTGGCTATTACACGTTCATTCATTTTCCTTCAGCTTAGTCCCTTATTTATCAGGGGTCAACACAGTGGAATGAACCGCCAACTATCCCAGGATATGTTTTATGCAGTGGATGCCCTTCCAGCCACAACCCAGTACTGGGAAACACCCAAAACTCTCACATTTACACACACACTCATACACTATTTTTGTTTACCCAATTCACCTATAGCACATGTCTTTGGACTTAGGGGAAAACTGAGCACCCGAAGGAAACCCATGCAAACACAGGGAGAACATGCAAACTCCACACAGGCCCAGCTGTGACTCGAACCAGCAACCTTCTTGCTGTGAAGCGACAGTGCTAACCACTGAGCCACCATGCCGCCCCATTACAAGTTGTGACAATTAATTTTGCAATACATTAATGAATCAATTAATGTCACTTCTCTTCACCTTCAACTTATAAAAGATGAGAGTATGAATACCTTTTAAATAATTAATTGAAAACAATAGTAGAACCTATCCTCCTGGAATTGTTTGTGCAAATTAAGTTAAAAAAAATCATGGTTGAGATTTCAGCAGAATTTCTGGTAATAACCCATTTTATTGCTATGTGACATATTGTAAAGCAGGCCATACCAAGAATTGTAGGGCGTGAATTATTCTGATTGTTAGTGGGCGTTCCATACTAGAATTGAGCCAAGACAATGCCTTAATAACTATTAGTCATTGCCAAACATTTTTTAAATAACCCAAATGATGTCAGTGGAATTTGTTACATTATCCTTTAAAAAAAAAAAAAAGTTTCATTTATTACATTAATGACAATTGATAATTTAGCCCACTGATATTCAATTTCTTTAGGAAAAAGTGATTATTTTCAAGATTTTTTTGATTGAGAATGTTAAAAAGGAAATTCTATAGAATTCAAAAAATATTCAATTATATTAAATTTTAAAAAGAGTGGGTGAATTACAATGTCAACATTTTTACTGTAAATTTACTGTTCATAAAAAAACTCAAGCAATTAAACTGCTATATACAAAATATTTATACTCAATAAAAAAAAGGATATATGACAAATTACATAAAAATGTGAAATAATCTCACTTATAATCTTTAGATCCTCCCAGATTTCAAGTTTATTCGCTGGCCTGTAGAGAAAGACATGATCACTTGCATCATTTATTCTTTTACTTTTATAATGTAGATAAGCATCTAACACACACACACACACACACACACACACACACACACACACACAC
>CAIGQW010015581.1:14102587-14121539 GCA_903798125.1 Danio choprae | reverse complement strand
AATTACAAACATCACAAATTATTATAACAACATAAAATCACTTATCCCAGTATTCAGTTTACCCGTCATGTTACATGTCCTCTGGTTGCTTTCAAAATGAAACTGTCTCCGGGCTTGAGCAATGTATTCAGCTGCCTCTCGCTCCTGCATCTCCTGAATTTTTCTCTGTGCATATTTACCAAGCAGATAAACACCTGGAAATAAAGTTTGAGAATACATTACAATCTAGTATAACATCCATGTTAACAAAGTGACATGCTGTATGCAAGAACTATTCAGTTAAATAAAGCCTTTCTGTTGACTAAAAATACCAGGGTAAAGTCCATTTCGACTTTGATTTGACTATGCCAATAGAAAAACTAGGTGACAGGTGAACTGAGATTGAAGAGATGAATGTGGAAATAAGATATATTGGTTGTCAACACTGTAATAACACGCAAAACTGCGCATCACGTCATATTAACATACTATAGCTACAAGTATTTGATTAAAAACAAGAAAGAGTTAAGGCTAGTTAACAGTCTCTGAGCTGTAAGCATGGAAGTGGATTAGTTGCCCACGTTACTTGCCTCCAACAAACACCCCAGTGAAGATGAATTTCCTCTTATGGCGTTTGATGAAATTCCATGTAGAACTCAACATTTTAAAACAGACTTGACACCGAAAAAAAAAAGAAATAACAGATGCAAGAGCGGGTTTAGTCGTTACTCACTAGCTAGCACAATGCTACATGGCAATAACTTCTCATGTTAGCTGCAGACAGACGAACTGCAGATAACAGATAGAGTCGATCGATCGATTACTCGGTCTGTACACCACCCTGAAAGGTCCATCAGTTATTACAGTCCTCCGTAAACACGTGCATGGTAAACGCTACAGTTTTTTTTTATTTGTGCTAACTTTACTTCATTTGTACACTTACACGTTTGTTGATAACACTGACCGAGAGATGCAAGAAGTCAGCGTTGATGCAGAGAAGAATGATTTTCTGCAGCCGTCAGATAGTGAGGTACAAACATGGATGGCAAAGGCGTTTGATATGGTAAAGCTTCTTTGGTGTTTAATGTTTCTTTTATTGAGGTAAAGTTGGTTTTATATTAGCACATTCTGACTTTTTCCTTAATAATATAATTTCAGAAAAGTATTATTTGTGAATTCTAAATAGGAAAATAGTATTATCAGCCAATGACTATCAAAGTACAACAGTGCTCAGTCAATAAAATAGTGCTAATGTTGTTATGAAATCATTCTTACATGCGATTTCAAACCGAATATGAAAAGTACAATAGTAAGAAATATAGGGACTGTGTCACAAGTTGGCACTAAACGAATGTGGCAATATAAAACCAACTGTACGTTACCCTTAATGTTTCTTTATCATTATTCACCGTTTCCACTTTTAGTTATTGCAGTACAAAGTTATTATATTTACTGTGAAATCAAAATTATTTAACTCGTTGCATTTGTTTTGGTCACTATACTAAAGTTAAAATATACTTTGAGAAAGATATGAATACTTATTACAGTCTTTTTAAAAAGTTATTTCAAAGGATAATTAATGTCACTTGCCTTTGAACAAGAAAACATTATTTTTTTGCATGCAAATTATTATTTATTTTCTATGAAACTATAGACCATTTCAATGTGGTCATGTTATTGGCCCTTGAACATTTCCTGCTTATCAAACTATTTCATAACTGTAACAAGAGGCAATTCAATCATAACTTAATGTTAAAACAACTATCCTAACATTATTTATCAATATGTCACACTTTGGATTCTCGGAACTTATATAAATGAAAAATGTAAAATAGGAAATACTTTGGGACCATTGTTTTTGTTTACATCCCTCAAAAATGGTCTATATCACAGCTTCTTGTAATAACTTCTTTATATCCCATGTTATTTTAATTGTCTTTGTGAAATTATGTGGTGCATTTAGGATTGTTCTGAGAAAATATTCATTTCTTTTACAGGCAGTTGAAGCTCTTGAAAACGGCGAGGTTCCTGTTGGCTGTTTAATGGTTTACAACAATGAGATTATTGGAAAGGGAAGAAATGAGGTGAATGAAACCAAAAATGTAAGTAGATTTAAAATAACCCTGATTGTAGAATATATCAAATTAACAAAATTCTGACAATAAATGTTCTTCAGTTTGTATCTATAGATTATAATTAATCAACCATCATTTTCAGATCAGTGTTGGGTTAATCAGAAATACATGAACATAGTGGTTCACCTAGGTATCAATTGCCATGTTTTCGATTTCAGAATTTAAAGGGATAGTCATTGTTTACTCCCCTTGACTTGTTACAAACAAGTTTTTTTGTTTTTGTTTAGTTGAACACAAATGAAGATATGTTTAAGAATGTTGGAAATTGGTAACTACTGACTTCCATAGTATTTGTTTTCCTACTATGGATGTCAATGGTTACCGGTTCCCAATATTTAAAAAAAAAAAAGAATTATTTTGTGTTCACACAAAAAAAAGGGTGGTTATTAATTTACATATTTTTTGGTAACACTTTACAGTAAAGTTCTATTGGTTAATGTATTTACTAACATAGATAGATAGATAGATAGATAGATAGATAGATAGATACTTTATTTATCCCAAAGGGAAATTCATAAATTCCAGCAGTATCTACAAATAAGTATAAATTAAAACAATAGCAAAATACATAAATACACCCATACTCAAAATATATACATGCATGTATACACATCTGAGTACATGTACCTATATAAACATGCATATACAGTGATATACATCAATCACATACATGCATTCATTATAAAGTCTTATGGCATGGGCAAAAATAATGATAATGAATAAACAATGACCAATACCTTTATTACAGTATTTTTTAATCTTTGGTAACTTTTAATGAAAATAAGTTGTTCATGTTAACTCAGTACATATACCTATATAAACATGCATATACAGTGATATACATCAATCACATACATGCATTCATTATAAAGTCTTATGGCATGGGCAAAAATAATGATCATGAATAAACAATGACCAATACATTTATTACAGTATTTATTAATCTTTGGTAACTTTAATGAAAATAAGTTGTTCATGTTAACTCAGTACATATACCTATATAAACATGCATATACAGTGATATACATCACATACATGCATTCATTATAAAAAAAAAGTCATATAGTGCAATTCCCTGTATGAAAGGAAACACCAAACAGGGGTGTAATGTGTGCAATATGTGCTATGTTAGTTATACAGCCTAAAAACAGAGGAAGAGAGAAGAAAGTGTCCGCATTTACTTCTCCCACCCCGTGTAGAATTAAAAAGACTTATGTCATGGGCAAAAATAATGATAATGATTAAACTATGACCAATACCTTTATTACAGTATTAATCTTTGGTCAATTTAATGAAAAAAAAAGTTGTTCATGTTAACTCAGTGCATTAACTGATGTTAACAAATAGGAATTTAGATTTTAATAATGCAATAGTAAATGTAATAGTAAACTATTATTAATAAATGCTGTACTAGTATTGTTCATTATTAGCTCATGTTAGTAAATACATTAACTAATTAAACCTTATCATAAAGTTTGACCTATTTTTTGTTTCCGAAAAGTAGGTGGGTTTTAGATTAAATATAAGTCTAATAAAAAAAATCTTATTGATCAAATCATGAATCGGATATGTTTCAGTGGTGTTTAAAATAGTTTGATATATTTTAGATTAGTGGTTGAATAATGTACTTTTCTTTTTTAATTATTTGTTTATTGGCTTTAATATACCAAAAATAGAATTGTAAAAAAAAAACAACAAAAAAGAGAAAACGGTCAATAAACAATATTACTTTACTGCTGTAGTTCTAGGTATGGTCATACACTTTTAAGTAGATCTGGAGTGGCCACAAGCTAAGAGGTCTATGAGAGGCATCCATATTCTCCTAATTGCATCACTCTAATTTCTTAATTAATAAGCGTATTGTTCTAATGTAATGTTTCACTTAAAAGTTGTTTGAACAATTGAAATGTTGGAGGCCTTTATAATGGACTTTTCTAAGAGTTTAGCCATGCAGTTCATCATGAACTAATTCTTTTTTCTTCTCAGACATCCTTATTTGCAGTTGACCCATATATTACAATCATGTTTAGACTTTGATTAATGATTCTTTCTAGTAGAGCACAGAAAATGTTTAGAAACGATGAAACAACCTGTCGTCTGTGCCTGCTTTGCCCAAGGCTACTCGGCATGCGGAAATGGTGGCACTGGATCAAGTGCTGGATTGGTGTCGTTTTAGAGAGAAGGACTGGAAGGAGGTGTGTGAACAGACCGTACTTTATGTGACAGTGGAGCCGTGTATCATGTGTGCAGCTGCTCTGCGCCTGCTTCGTATCCTTCAAGCCACTTCACTATTGGTCAATAAAATAATACATGCGCTACTGTTAAGTTATTCTATTTTGTAGTACTGTCTAAGATTTGTAGGGTTTTTGAAATTCTCTTATGCTCAGCAAGGGTTCATTTATATGATTAAAAACACAGTTAGGTTTGTCACAATATCTATTTTTTTGTTGTACGATATTGCACCAAAATATATTGTGATGAATGATATTATTGCCATTTTAAGACAATTTTATGCCACTTGTTATATAATGGCAGAATGACAATATAATATCAACACAATGCAAGTACACTCTTCCAAAGAACATAATATTTTATTCTTTAGAATATTTCATTTAATTATAGTCTTTTTAACAGTTTAATAATTAGGCATTGAAATCAGAATGTGAAAACGCATATCCTAAATAAATAATAATAAATGTAAACAAAAAATTGCAAGGTAAAATGTAACTGAGGCTGCGATATCTGCTACCAGATCAATTTTCAGTTGTCAGACACCTACATGAAAATATACTAAAGTAATTTATAGTAAATACTATTACAATACTAATAACTATTTTTTCTAACCATACGGACACCTCCAATAGAGATAGAGATGTTGCACAATCAACGTGTTGCTAGAATTGATTTTTATGTTTTGCCGATATATATTGCATCACCAAAAATTATGATGTCCATGTGTTGTGGGATAAGTCAATATATTGATTATTGTGACAGGCCTAAACACAGTAAAACTGTGAAATATTATTACAATTTAAAATAACTTTTCTATTTTAGTATATTTGAAAATGTTTTTATTCATGAATAATACTCCAGTCTCATTATATTTCAGAAATCATTCTAATTTGCTTATTTGGTGCTCAAAATAGTTTTTGTATTGCCAATGTTGAGAACAGTTGTGCTGCTTATTTTAGTGGGATCTATGTATTTTTTTCATAATTATCTGATTAATAAAGTTTACAAGAAAATCATTTATTTGACTTATTTTTGTATTAAATTTGCCTAACACTTGATCATTTTTACGAATAAATATAAGTATTTAATTTTTTATATGAATAATAATAAAAAGTAGAAAATAGAAGATATTTAATGTTTTTTGTTTACTCCATTTTTTTATCTTACTAAATCAATCACACAATCAGTAAAACGCACCTTAACATTTACACAGGCATACCTTTTGTTGTTTATGGGTGTAAAAACGAGCGGTTTGGAGGCTGTGGCTCTGTTTTGGATGTCTCGTCAGATCATTTACCACAAACTGGAACTTCATTTAAGGTAAAAGAATTCCCTCCAAATCCTATCCAGTTCAGTTCAAATTCCAGCTTGTGATCAGATCTATATATATAAAAAAAAAGCACTTCCTTAAATTCTGCATTGTCCATTTTCATTCACTGTGGCTAGAATATTTTTCTTGTCGAAACTTCCACATTCCCCAGATTTGCATATTTTGCATTGCATATTTTCACCGTAGCAAATGCTTATGTGCTTATTACAGTGCATCGCAGGCTATAGAGCGGAAGAAGCTGTTGAAATGCTCAAGACTTTTTATAAACAAGAAAACCCAAACGGTAAGCAGGAAATATTTTTATTGCATACTGTATGTGCCCATTAATATTTTCATTGACATGTCCTGATGCAAACACTGGTATCTATAAAGACAAAATTATTCAATAATTGTTAAAGCAATTAATTAAAGCAAATCAGTTACTGATACTCAATTACAACATTATTTTGAAAATTTGTAGTGTTGCTGAAAGCCGAAAGTTTTGGTGAATGCCAAATACCTCCCTGTGGCCATAAAGCCCTTCATCTGCCAATATATATTAAAGAAATTAATTATTTGAAATAAATCTTTGCTAGCTAAATATTTCACATACCTTTTTAAATCAAGACATGAACAAGTTGTGCATACAAGGAGGTATCAAATGTCATACTAGACTGACTCTTGGATATTTGTTAAATGGTGAAGAAGCACTAACAATTTCATTTTTTTTGTTATGAGAGATTTTTTATGAATACAAACTTTTAAATATGTATTTTGAGCCAAGAAAAACATTTAAAAAATGTATATAAAGAACATTTAAAGATTTTTTATTAAGTTGTATTTATTTTGTTTGTAATCATTCGATTCTTTTTTTATTAAATGTAATTTTTAGTGCATTATATTAATAAAAGTTTAACCTCGTGTTAGTTTCGGGGTCTCTATAACCAGATCTCTGTAAATAGAGCAAAAAAATATATATAATTAATTTTTATCTTGATATTTCATGATTTTTACTAATTACATAAAATATTTTCAGAAATGTATTTTTAATTATTTTTTAATCTTTCTGATGTGCTGTACCCATGTGATGTTTGAGGTCAATTGTTTAAATAACATGCATTCACTGGCCACTTTATTAGGTACACCTGTCCAACTGCTCATTAACGCAAATTTCTAATCAGCCAATCACATGGCAGCGACTCAATGCATTTAGACATGGTCAAGACGATCTGCTGCGGTTCAAACCAAGCATCAGAATGGAGAAGAAAGGTGATTTAAGTGACTTTGAACGTGGCATGGCTGGTCTGAGTATTTCAGAAACTGCCGATCTACTGGGATTTTCATGCACAACGATCTCTAGGGTTTACAGAGAACGGTCAGAAAAAGAGAAAATATCCAGTGAGCGGCAGTTTTGTGGGCACAAATGCAATTCGCACAGGCTCACCAAAATTGGACAACTGAAGATTGGAAAAACGTTGCCTTATCTGATGAGTCTCGATTTCTGCTGCGGCATTCGGATGGTAGGGTCAGAATTTGGCATCAACAACATGAAAGCATAGTTCCATCCTGCCTTGTATCAACAGTTCAGGCTGCTTGTTGGTGTAATGATGTGGGAGATATTTTCTTGGCACACTTTGGGCCCATTAGTACCAATTGAGCATTGTGTCAACGCCACAGTCTACCTGAGTATTGTTGCTGACAATGTCCATCTCTTTATGACCACAGTGTACCCATCTTCTGATGGCTTCTCCCAGCAGGATAATGCACCATGTCATAAAGCATCTCAGACTGGTTTCTTAAACATGACAATGAGTTCACTGTACTCAAATGGCCTTCACAGTCACCAGATCTCAATCCAATAGAGCACCATTGGGATGTGGTGGAATGGGAGATTTGCATCATGGATGTGCAGCTGACAAATCTGCAGCAACTGCGTGATGCTATCATGTCAATAAACCTCTAAGGAATATTTCCAGTACCTTGTTGAATCTATGCCAGGAAGGATTAAGGCAGTTCTGAAGGCAAAAGTGGGTCTAACCCGGTACTAGTAAGGTGTACCTAATAATGTGGCCGGTCAGTGTATATAGGCCATACATTTTTGGATTAAATTAAGTAGTTATACTATTAGTTTTTTTTTTTTTTTTTTTTTTTTTTTTTTTTTTTAATGCACATTCCTACTTTTTTTGATGTAAGAATTAATGATGCACTAATTTTTATGATTTCATTTGTTCATTAAGCTCAGGATAAAAGTAAATTAAAATTCTATAGGTGGAAAAGGTTTTATTTTAAATTATAGTTATCATTTGCACATACAGTGCCTATAGAAAATCATCATATCCTGTGAAAATCTATACCTTTACTCTATATACCTATACCTACATGCTCTGTACTCTATACTCTATCTATACCTACATTACACCCTGCTTTCAAAAGACCTTCGGGATAAAGTTTTAGAAAGACACAGCTTAGGAGAAGGCTACAAAAATATTTAAAAGCTATTTTGGTAATGTTAGTTTGTGTAATACATGCTTCAGTGAATCAGTTTTATGTATTTATTTAAATTACATCTAATTTTTGAATAAAAAAACCCTATTTAAGCGTATTTAAGTTTTTAGTGTTGTGAGGGATATTTAGTGTATTCTGCCGTGCAGTATCCTCTGATTAGCTAATTTAGAAGTTAATGTAGGTCAAATTATACAAACTATGCACTAATTTGACTACATTTATGTAGAAACAAACTCCTATTTTACCAGAAAACTCTTCAACACTTATGATGTCTATCGGTGTAGACCATCTGCAGTTTCAGACTGTTAAATGAATATTTTCCACAGTGGTATGAACCGTTATAGGGGTGATGAAATGTGTATTTATATTTTCTATTATTTTAATTATTAATATTATTATTTAAAATACAGAGCAAACTGTTTTTACGTCCTTAAGGGGGGATCAAAGATTAATTAGGGGGTTCAAACCCCCCCTGTAATTCGCACCCTGATTCTACTAAATGACGTTTATGAATCTGATGCTTTACCTCATTTTTAGCTCCCAAACCTAAAGTGAGGAAAGATTCGATCAATCCACAAGATGGCGCTCCAGTCATCCAGGTAATACGGGGACCACCAGATGAAGAGATGGAAACAATCGCTCATTTGAGCTGAAATATTAAAAACATTGCACCATTTACCTGGATTTGAGTGACATTTGATTTTGAGATCACTGACTTGATCTACTCCTATTTGAGGAACCACAGTGCCTCATTATCCAGACCGCGTCTCGTGAACCTCCAGGCCTCCTCTTCTTTGCGGTCGGACGCTGTGATTTGCCTGTTAACAGTGAGTAGAAGCAAAACCAGGTCTGTTCTGCATTAAAACACAGGTTCTTCTCCAGCTTTTGCTCTCTGTGTGTCCTCATACAACCCGAGAACTGCCCCTGAACTCTCGCTGATCTCAGTTTTTGGCTCGCTAGCAGATGCAGGGCAGACCCAGGTGGAGTTTCCAGTTACTTCATAGACAGAAACTTTACAAACTCATCTCTGCCAGTAACGTTACTTTCTCACCCTACTTTTGTGCCTTTTTCCGTGAAGCACAATAGGTGTTGAGTGTTTGAAGAATATTGACCTTATTTTTTAAAAGTATAAATCGAAATGAACGATGACAGAGGCTGGCAGGTACCAAAATGGTAAATAAAACGCTTAACGATGCCATATATAATTGTGTGTTTATTCATTTTGTGTTCACTGAAAGCTCGAAAGTTACATATGCTTCATACAACATAAAGGTGAGTAAATGTTCACTCAATAAATATTCCGAGAGTTTTCATGTTTTTACTATTACTACTACTGCATTAAATACTCATAGATTTTGTTTACATAGTTTTAGATTTAATCAGATACATATTCCTACTTTTTTAAGATGTAAGAATTATTGATACACTGTTTTTTTTTATTTATTAAGCTGGAATATTAATGGAAATTAACATTTAAGTGATGGGAAAAGTAGTTTTCATTTTCACATATTAATCATATATTCTGCTACTCATTGACATGTTTATGCAACTGATGCTTTCTGAAACTGATGATTTTGTTTTTCTTTCTTTTATTATTATGTATTTATTCATATATTTAACTTTATTTATATAAAAAAATTGTAGTTTAGCTTTAGTTATTTGTTTCTCGTTAGTAGTTTTGGCACATCAGCTTAAACTTACAGTTAATCCCCAAGGCAGCATTTAATTTTTTTTGTTAACAAAATAGTTCATGATAATAATTCAGTTTGGCACCCTATAATTGTATTTAAATATTACAGAGTTTTTATTACTAATGCATTTTTTTGGGTGTGTTTTCATTGTAATTTTAGCTCAATTTAGTAATTTTTATAAAATAAATTTAACAAATTGAATTGTATTTTTTTTATTTATTTATTTTTTTTAGTTCAACAAATTAACAGAAATGAAACGTATTACCTTTGCATTTACTTTTTTTTTTCAGTTAACATTAACAGTTTTTATTTTTAGTTGACTGTAATAACCCTGTCTCATTCTTTCACTCGCTGTGAAAGTATTCCTGTCATTTCACGTTTTTAGTTATGGAAGTATAACATGAGCAGTACCATAATGTCTAAAACCTCACAATATTAAATTGCCATGTAATATGTTATTAGTGGCTGGAAGTGGCTTTTTTGCGGGCGCGTATGAAAGAGAAATCAAGCGGTTTTGGAAGTAGATGTGAGGTGTCTGAGATGTTTAGGTCTGTCATTTCTCAAGCCCTGTCATCTTACATGGTTCTGCCAGCAATATCGTATCTATGAAAAATATCCTCAACTCTGCTATTGCCATTTTAAGTTAAGAACCCATGGGTTTTATTGTTTCGTGATGAATGATCAGACAATTGAGAGCTCCCAGCTGGCTTTTTTAATACGAACATACTATCTTGATGTTGAAATGACAGCAGCTGTCGTTAATAAGAAAAATTAATCATTTAGATTCATTGTGTAAGCAGTAGAATCTTAGTAACCAATTGGAAACAACAGAGGCCTGGTTCTGCACCTGGTAAGCATTTAACAGGTGTTATGCCCTGGCAGCGTTACGCCATGAGTCAGTGCCATTAAAAAAAAAAACAACATTGTAAAACAAGCTGCATCCACCTACGCTCTTCCCCGTTCACATGGAGGAGAACAATATTTACTCTCTAACTCTTATTCCATTGACTCGTTTCATAAAGCTTCATTCAGCTTTTAATAGAGTGAATCAAAGTTGCAGATTAGTGTGAGGTATCAGGGTATTTCGTAATAGATTTTCCAGTGTGAGGTGAAAATTGTAGGTTTGAGTAACCCACAGTGGGTTTGGGAAAGACACGAGGCATTTTAATCTGGAAGTTACAGTATGAAGGATTTATTTTTTTAATTATAGCGTTCTGTGGGGATGTTGAAAGCTTGATGCTGATTGGTAGATGTATGTTCTGAGCAAGGTGTGCAATTATTTGCAGACTTGGTTAAATTCCAGATTCTAATAATTTCTTCAAAGAATTTAGAATATATTAAGAGCAGAAGATCCAAAAACACTCAAAGACATTGAAAAGCAAATCAATGTAAGCAATAGGATTACTGTAGTACTTCCAAGTTTTTTTTAATGATATTTGATCCTGGACCACAAACACAAAAGTCTTACACTCTAAAACATGCTGGGTTATTTCAACCCAATTTTGGGTGTAAGACGTACCAACTACTGGGTTAATTTTTTTGAAAATAAAATTAATAGGACCAAATTTAACCCAATGTTTGGCTTAGTCCACATTTCAATAATTTTCTCACATATTGTTGGCAAACTGGCGATTCCCTGCCCATCTTTGCTCCTAAAGGACCAGAGCTTTCTTGGATGCAGATTTTTTACCAAATCATAATTAAAATCTTTTTTTATTTGCAATTTCCATACTGTCCCAACTTTTTCTGATTTGGGGTCGTAAATCTGAGAAATATATATATTTTTCTTATATATCATCTTATTATCCTTTGGGAGAAGCCAGTGTCATTTCCGGTCAGGAAAAAACAAAACGAAAAACTTGCTGATTGAATAAATGTAACCTTAAGTTTGAATTTGCCATGGGTATTAATCATTTCGGGCTTGACTATATATTATATATTTAAGTTTAGTGTCTAGTTTAAATACGGAACTTTGGATGTATTCATTTATTCATTTTCTTTTCGGCTTAGTCCCTTTATTAATCTGGGGTCGCCACAGCGGAATGAACCGACAACTTATCCAGCATATGTTTTACGCAGCGGATGCGCTTCCAGCTGCAAACCATCACTGGGAAACATCCATACACGCTCATTCCCACACATACACTATGGACTATTTGGCTTACCCAATTCACCTATGTCTTTGGACTTGTGGGGGAAACCGGAGCACCCGGAGGAAACCCACGCCAACACGGGGAGAACATGCAAACTTCACAAAGAAATGCCAACTGACCCAGCCGAGGCTCGAACCAGCGACCTTCTTGCTGTGAGGCGATTGTGCTACCCACTGCACCACCGCGTCGCCTACTTTGGATGTAAACATAGTTATTTTAAACGAATCACAAATCTGTCATCATTTACTCTCCCTTAACTTGTTTCAAATTCGATCTTTGTTATATTGAACACAAAAAAGCTGGAAACCTGTAACCATTGACTTCCACAGTATTTGTTTTTCCTACTTTAAAAGTCAGTGGTTACAGGTTTTCAACTTTCTTCAAAAAATTTTTTTTGTGTTCAACAGAATAAAGAATTTCAAAGTTTCCGAACCAATTAAGGGTGAGTACATAGTACATTTAAATACATTTTTAAGTGAAATATCCCTTTAGGAAAGTAAGTGATGAATCGCAAACAATGCAGTATTAAGTGTAGTCCAGACCAGTTTGTTCATCACTGAGCTGTGCTTCAGAAGCAACACACACACACACACACACACACACACACACACACACACACAGACAGAGCTAAATTATTATTTTTTTCTAAAGTTTGTTAATACACGTTAGGGAGCCGTTCAGTTTGGTACGTCAACATGCTGGAGAGGCAGTGTTAATGAGGAGACTATGAAGTGCCGATCTGAAAATAACACTCTGACTGAGAATTTAAACACGCGCACACACACACTTTCACCATCTCCACACACCTCCAAAACACACAGCACTAGACGAAATTATCAACAAGACTGTTGTCAGGCAAACCTATCCAAATTTAAAATGCAATATTTCAGAAAAAAATTAAATAAAACCACATTTAATTGCTAGTCAGTGTTGAAGACATTCTTTTTTTGTTGTTTAACGATTCCTCCGAGAATAAAAATCATGTATGATGGGGTGTGAATATCAAATCGGCGAGTATTTTGACAGTTTTGTATGCATATTTAGATGTGATAATACAAGGTTTCTCACTAATAGCTTCTTTTAAACCGTCTGAGAGGTTTTGCTCCTCACGTTTCCTCTTTTATCGCATGGCATTTCACCATTCCGAGTGCCGAATTCTTTTTCTTGGCTGTACGGGACACATTTTGGACTCGAAATTGCAGTTTGAGGGGACGAGGTTCAGCAGGGCCTGGTTATTTAGACTTGTCCGTCAGAAGGTGATTGTTATTCCTTTTCTAGCGAACTCCTTTTCCTTCGGCCTGAAATGTGTGTTTCTCATTAAAGAATGTCCAGCTCTGCACAAAGGAATTGTTATGTTTGGGCAACATCTGTGTCTTAAAAGGCAGAGGCGAAAAGGCCAGAGAAAATACAGGACAAACATTAAATCATAAGGACAACAATTTTTTTCCTCTGTAATTGAATGGTTGGCTCTGCTTTTCCCACAGAATTGTGGTGCGTCTGCGTATGAGTGTTAGGGGACAAAGAAAATAGACTGTAGGTTTCATTTCGCTCTTCCTCTTGTCTGGCTTCCTCCATGGCTTTGGAAGAACAGATGAAAAAAAAAAAGACAATTCAATTTTCAGACTTTTTTTTTAATAATAAAAGGTGAAACGGCTTATTACTAAAGTAAATCAAAAGGCTGTATTAAATCCCTTTGCGATTAAAAGTAATTTGTAATAGGAGGTAACACTATAAAGGTTCCATGTTTCTTCAACTTAAGCTACAAAACGATCGTAGAGAGATCGACAACTAAATCCATATGAAGTTAGAACTTTATTAAAGTATGATAAGACAATTGCATGACGAGTAAATGTAATTTTGGCTTTTATACATTGATTAGCAACATAAATGTTCAACCGTACCTGCTTGTTGCATGAGAACAAACCTCTTTGGTTCCTCTGGAAGTCCAAATGTGTTGCATGACAT
Organism: Danio choprae; assembly: GCA_903798125.1. Classification (NCBI taxonomy): domain Eukaryota; kingdom Metazoa; phylum Chordata; class Actinopteri; order Cypriniformes; family Danionidae; genus Danio; species Danio choprae. The sequence goes on along the minus strand of CAIGQW010015581.1, from coordinate 14,107,570 downwards.
GCAAGAATGAAACATTGGTTCTTGTAGAAGCTCAGTCCAATTATTTATTCATTTGGCTCATGAAAGAGTCTTTGTTAATTTATTATAAGCCATAAAGCAAAACCAACCAGCTAAGAGATAATCTCAGCATTAAAACATTATTTGTTTCCACCAACTTAAAAGTGTATATTAAAACAAATGACTTTGAGGGACAGAACGACAATCTCATGAAGCACTTCAGATGACACTCATTATAGATATACATTTTTTTGCAGAAAAACAAATGCACTGCCAATTTTCATTGGCAAAATTTGGAAGGAACTTCATTGTACAGAATACAACAAAAAGTATGTTTTAATAAAACTATAAAACAACTATAAATCCTAAATCCAGAGAATCTGATTTTTCAAGTAGTCTTTAAGTTTTTCACTCATACACACAAATAAAGTATTTGGAGAGCATTGATTGGCTCGATTATGTCATTTGTGGTGCTTCATGAGAGTGGACTGTGCTGAACATCTCTTTTGATGTTTTGTTTGATGCAGTTTTCTGATCTTATTGTTTCTTCACGTATCCCACTATTAAGCATTACCATTTTAAAATGTTTACAGTACACTGAAAAAAATGATTCATGGGATTTACTTATCTTTTTAAGGTATGTGGTTGCAAACAATTTATGTGGGCTGAATTTAAACAATCAAATTAAATTTAGTAATGTTCAACTTAATTTGTTTGTTTAAATTCAACCCATATGAATTATTGATCCAATGAATCCAATGAATAATTTTTTCTGTGTACCAGATTGGGTCCCACTTTAATTTCAGTGTAAATACATATTAGTTAAGGCCACTTAATATAATCATTTTTTACAGTCTACTTATTGTGTAAATACATGTTTTTACATTGTACTTATGATTGATTAAATACACACGTGGTAATTACATCTTTAATTACACTGTTGGCCATTCCTTACACCTTAACACACCCTAAAACCTATCCATGCCACCAAACCTGCCCCTAACCTGACCCGTATCCAACTTCAAGACCACCAGAAGTGTTCTGCAATACATTCTGAACATAGTAAGCAGCCTACATTCATTGTATTTATTTTTCGTGATGCAAATACGTAGTAGTTAAGGCCACTTAATATAAAGCGGAACCCAAAATATTCATGAGTCTTATGGGTTTGCAAAGACATGAGAGTGAGTAAACGATGACAATTTTCATTTTGGAGTGAGCTAACCCCATAGTTTTTATTTTAAACAATACGTACATTTTTAAATAATAAAAAATAATACAATTAACCATTTAAAAAAACAACAACAAATATATTTATTAACATTTACAAAGTTTAATGAATGCTTAAAAAATATATTGCTCATATAGTTCAAGTTAGCAAATGCTAACAAATGAAAACTTATTGTAAAGTGTGACCAAATTGAGGCAGGCCTGTCACGTTCCCTTCTGGCAATGTTTGAATATGATGTGGCAATATCAGCTTGGCTTAATAAAAAAAACAAACAAAAAAAACTTTATGGCTTCAGAAAGACCACAAAGACTGAATTACCTTGTGCTCACTGTCGTTTGCCATATGCTATTGTGGATATAAAGGTGTTGCTTATTTATTTTACAGGGGCAAAGAATGACAAAATACCCATAAATCATCCCTTGTTAAGTAAATAACACCCGTCATAAGTTATATATGCAATATATAATACGTATGGTTGTTAGTAACACTGGCTTTGGACACGTGACGACAGCATGTGTTCAGTACACATAATTCAGTGATCACGCAATGCTTGAGGTAAATCCTGTAACATTCAACCGGATGTTCAATACATGAATTATTCAACTTAATGTTCAAGCCAATGCAGGTCTGTGCTTTATTTAGTAGTTAAGGGGCATTAATGAGGGTGAGATAAAGGAGAGCAAAATAAATATATCATGTAAGAGGAAGGAAAAAAAAGAGTCTGTGATGATCCTCAGTCAGTTTTGGTCTTGTCTGATTCCAGAATGCCTAGAAAAATCAGACAAAAACAGGTTATTTGGATATTATGAAATATGTAGTAACAATGTGTCCTAACCACAGGCTGTGACATGAAATTCACTGTGGCTGTCCACACCAAACGTGACCCCATGGAAACATTTAGGTGCCGATTACACTATGCATTTTGATTTAATATAGCATTTTACAATAAAAATATTTATTGGGCTTCAGGAAAAACAATCTGTTTACTAAGGATGGGCAGCTCAACAACTGTCTTGAGTTTTCAACATGAGTGCTTAAAAATGAGGCTGTCATGTGACCTGGGCAAATGAAGCTTCCCTGGGCATGGAAAATGTATAATTTTATAAAGGCGGTGTGCCCTCATGCCTCACCCCTAAACACCATCATTGATAAACCCAATGACATTGTAAAATTCATACAAATTACTCACTAAATCAAAGAAGCAATTTTGCATGTCACTGTTACACAAAAACAACTCCTTTTAACATGGAAATGATGCTTTTCATCACACAAAATTGTATGACACTGGTAAATATACTATAGCTTAAATACTAGACGTTGTTTGGATGTGTTATTTTTTTCCCCACTTGTGACCTAAATTTAAGGTTGACCACTAAACTTATTCAGTGATGTTTTTGCTACCTTTTGGACCTTGAAAGTGTTAGTTGTGTACAGAGGAACAGAACCATCTCAGATTTCATTACAAATATTTTCATTTGTGTTCTGTAGATGAACGAAGGTATTACGTGGAACAACTTGAAGGTGAGTAACAAATGACTGAATAGGGAACCATTATTTTAAGGTGTCCTTGTTACACACATTCCACGTATTTATTATAGTAATTACAATGAATTATGCATAATATATTCCCTCCAAACTTAATATTCAAATAACCCTCAACCTAACTAACCCTAAATGTGTAGGGTTAGGGTTAGGTTTAGGGTTATTTGAATATACACCTGAATATACACTGAAAAAAATTATTTCTGCAAAATTCATTCATTTTCAAAATTCACTAAGAGGGAAACCGGAGCACCCGGGGATGGAGCACCTGAACACGGGGAGAACATGCAAACTCCACACAGAAATGCCAACTGGCCCAGCCGGGACTCCAACCAGTGACTTTCTTGCTGTGAGGCAACAGTGCTAACCACTGAGCCACCATGTCGCCATATCTGCAAAATTGTTGCAAACAATTTACATGGGTTGAATTTAAACTAATTAAATTTAGTAATGTTCAACTTTGTTTGTTTAAATTCAGCCCAAATAAATTGTTTGCAACCAGTTACCTTAAAAACAAATTTGTAAATTCAAGGAATCATCTCTGAATAGTTTTTTTTCTGTGTACTCCAAGAATTATAAATACTATATATAAATATATATAAAAAAAGTATTTAAATGTAAATAATTAAACTGCATTTAATAACATTAAATACAAATGCAAATCAGCTTGTGGTTACATTCCTGTTCACAACTTCTGCATAACTTTGCAGATGTTGATGATAAATGCTGCAGGAACTAAATCCAATGAATGATTTTTTTCAGTGTACATACATTAGTATATGAACACAAAAAAATGACTTTTGGTCCTTGTTCAAACTACTAATTTCAAGAGTTCACACTTAGCTGATGATTGAAAAGTAAGCGTATTTGGCATGCTGTCCCGGGAGAGAGCCCTGAGCTCAGAATATCCTTGAGCCCGGGGCTCCCTCCCGTTTGAGGGCGAGAGGGGAGTTTGAGCTCAGGTAGGTCTCGAGAACTCCCCTGCTGTGAACGTTCTTGAGATATGTCTTAAGATGTTATTTTTTGAGAAGTCAATTTACTTATGGTGAATGTCTTTGGACGGTGGGAGGAAACCGGGAAGCCCGGGGAAAACCCATGCGAACACGGGGAGAACATACAAACTCCGCACAGAAACGCCAACCGGCCCAGCGAGGGGAAAAGTCGGTGGTGTTCTTGCTGTGAGGCAACAGTGCTAGTCACTGGGCCGCCGTGCCGCCCAGTTAGAGGATGGAAGGAGTAGGGGTGGAAGGGGGGATTCTTCAAGACGAAGATGTCTAGAGTGAAAAACTCTGGTTATTTATAGTGTGTCTGATTGGTGCAATAAGCGAAGCTGATGCGGTGCCAGCTGCGTTCAATCCTAATCACGTGATCCTCTCGAAATTAGTTTATAACTAAACCACACTTAAAATTAGTTGAAACAACAAAATTCTTGAGTTTTTTTTTAGGACAACTTGATTGTTTTATGTTCAATCTAGGCGGTGCGGTAGCACAGTGGGTAGAGCTGTCACCTCCCAGCAAGAAGGTTGTTGGTTCGAGCCTCCACTGGGTCAGTTGGCACTTCTGTGTGGAGTTTGCATGTTCTCCCCGTGTTGGCGTGGGTTTCCTCCGGGTGCTCCGGTTTCCCTCACAAGTCCAAAGACATGCAGTATAAGTTAATTGGGTAAGCTAAATTGTCCGTAGTGTATGAGTGTGTATGGATGTTTCCCTAGTGAGGGGTTGCGGATCATTACGCTGTGGTGACCCCTGATAAATAAAGGGACTAAGCCGAAAAGAAAATAAATGAACGCATGTTCAATTTACTAAAATTTGTAAAAATAAATAAGTGAACTTAATTTGTGCTGGGAGAACATGAAGGAATTGTGTGAAACCAAGCATTTTTTTTACTTTAGACATTATTATTTTCTTCATAATTTTTTCTTTAATATTCATCGTAACCATTGCATGCTATTAGTGACATATTCCAGACCTGCGATCTCTTGAAAACTGATTTTGCATTTCAACAACCAGACTGAACAACAGCACAACGCATTAGAGTCGGAAGTGTTTATGGTTGGTTTAGCTGGAGGGGCTGTTGTAGATTTCCAACACTGCTGCTCTGGACATAAGAGGACAAATCGACACAAACCTGTGTGTGTGTGTGTGTGTGTGTGTGTGTGTGTGTGTGTGTGTGTGTGTGTGTGTGTGTGTGTGTGTGTGTGTGTGTGAGGGCTGAC
>CAIGQW010015581.1:14075552-14087587 GCA_903798125.1 Danio choprae | reverse complement strand
AATAACTTGACTTCTAGTTGATATTTGCTATCAGAAGTGGCTTATATGAAAGGCAAAGGCCTCTAGATTATGCTTATTTTATCAAAATAAAATATGACCATGCCTTGATTTTTAATTATTTAATTAGGACAGTAAGGTCTGACTTTGCTTAGACAAAATGCTTGTCACTTCAAAGAAATAATGTACAGTATAGAATATAAAGTCATGGTGCAGTGGAAAAAGAATTATGTGTATGACTCCCATGAGCTTTGAGGACTGCATCCATACATCTCTGCAATGACTCAAATAACATTAATAAAGTCATCTGGAATGACAAAGAAAGCATTCGTGCAGGACTCCCAGACTCCATAAGATTTTTTGGCTTCATCTTCAATGCCTCCTCCTTCATACCCCAGACATGCTCAATAATGTTCATGTCTGGTGACTGGGCAGGCCAGTCCTGGAGCACCTTGACCTTCTTTGCTTTCAGGAACTTTGATGTGGAGGGTGAAACAAAAGAAGGAGTGCTATCCTGCTGAAGAATTTACTCTCTCCTCTTGTTTGTAATGTAATGGACAGCACAAATGTCTTGATACCTCAGGCTGTTGATGTTGCCATCCACTCTGCAGATCTTTCGCACACCCCCATACTGAATGTAACCCCAAACCATGATTTTTCCTTTACCAAACTTCTGTGAGAATCTTGGGTCTGTGCGGGTTCCAGTAGGCCTTCTGCAATATTTGTGATGATTGGGATGCAGTTCAACAGATGATTAATCGGAAAAATCTACCTTCTGCCACTTTTCCAAATGATCAACTAGAAGTCAAGTTATTATTTGCTGCTCTTACAATTGGGATCGACAACAAGACTTTTGTAATGTAGTGTACATTTACATTTAGCTTTTTTTTGTTACATTGAATTTATATATATATTTTTGTTTATTCTGCGGTGGAAGTGGCTTTGGTTAAAAAAAAAAAAAACAGTTATAAAGGAAGCGCCATTGAATATTTCCCTTAAGCCCAAGAAATAAAAATGACTTATCGTGAATGGGGCAGTGATAAACAACTTGATTGCCTAGAAAATTAATTAAGTCAGTATTCATGACAGAATTAACGTTTATAACAAAACATAGACCAATCACCATCAATGCAATAGATGCATCAAACTTAATATAATTATCAACTCGCCATTTTACTCTTGCATTAGGATAGACAATAGACTCTAAGCCATTCAATTCCTCATTAAACGCGAAGTGAAAGGAAATCTGCGTGTGGATTGAAGCCGAGTATTTGACATGGTTTCACAAAGCCAAAAAGATGAAGGCCTGCTGGACAAGCCAAGCCTTCTTTAACCACGTCAATGTTGAGAATAAGCGAGCTGTCATCATTATAACCATTACTACAAATATGCACGCCAATACAAACACTTCAAGACATGGGTAGTAACACAGTTAGTTTACTGGTTCTTTTTTTATGTGGAGCCGAACATCTGTTTCATTTTTATGAGTGCTACCATGTGGACCATGCTTGAGAAGATATTCAGGCTGATGGTTTGTTATATCTGAATGATGACACAATGGATTAGATTAGGTCAGGGTTTAAAGTTAATCATTTTGCAATATACTTTGAAATGTACTTTTGAGAAAAATGTAATTGTGTCATTGTTTACTCATCCTCATGTCTTTCAGTGAACTTAGCTCATCTTTGAGCCACCAATTCATCTTTGAGCAGATGTTTACTGGTTTCTTCTGAAAGCAGGGACGCACCAACATTTGAATAATACTGATAACTCTTTAATATTTACAAGCTGTTAACTACAGTTGAAGTCAGAATTATTAGCCCTCCTGGATTATTAGCCCATACACACTCATTCACACACATACACATGCACTATGGCCAATTTAGCTTATTCAATTCCCCTATACCGCATGTCTTTGGACTGAGGGGGAAACCGGAGCACCTGGAGAAAACCCATGTGAACACAGGGAGAACATGCAAACTCCACACAGAAATGCCAACTGACCCAGCCAGGGCTCAAACCAGCAACCTTCTTGCTGTGAGGTGATCGTGCTACCCACGGCGCCACCGTGACGCCTATAACTAATTTCTAATGATTTATTTTATCTTTGCCATGATGACAGTATATAATATTTTACTAGATATTTTTCAAGATACTGGTATTCAGCTTGAAGTGCAATTTAATAGCTTAGCTTTGACTGTAGAATGATGGTTTGTTCTGTAGACAATTTATTGCTTAAGGAGGCTAATAATATTGAGCTTAAAATAGTTTTTAAAAAATTAAATACCGAAATAAAACAAATAAGACTATATATATATATATATATATGTGTGTGTGTGTGTGTGTGTGTGTGTGTATTATTTTACTATATATGTATTTAAATATAATAGGAAATACTGTGAAACTGTTCCTTGCTCTAAAAAAGTGATTTCATTAGCATCAGTGGTTCCATGAAACCTTTCCATTCCACAAAAAAATTCTTCATAGTGGAAATTCTTACAGAATAATTATTTTATAGAATTTGTTTTTGGCAAATATTATTTTTAATATTGTACATTGAGCACTTCTCAGGCTTCATTAAAGGTATCTAAAAGCATCTTAGTATGTGTTTCAAAGGCTAACCAAAGGTGGAGATGAGTTAATGAAGAGCTCAGGTGCAAAAAAACTCTAAGTACTGTCTAAAAATTTTTCTTCCAGAATGAGCATTTTTCTTAACCTCATATGTTTTTGTTTAGTTATTTCACATTAAAGGCAATGAAAATAATCAATTAATCGCCATTAAAATGAAATGACTGAACCTAGACACAAGAGTCTGAGAAAAGAGCTTATTTTAGAAGAAAATTTTAAATGGCACTCTTCAAATGGTGAATATATCTATGAATGTTTGTTATCATTGGGCTCTTTCTTTGCATGTTCACTTCCACTCTTAGTCACCAGATGGCGACCTTCTAACATTTCAGACAGCCAGCGGTCTTGTTCCCTTGCTGATCTTGCCTCATTTGACCCCACGTCTGTGGTAGAAACGGCATCCGAAGGAAGACTTTCGATCCTTAGCGAAATGACATGACATGACATGATATTCCCATACGCTTTTAACATGCCACCACAGCTCTTACTGGACCCCCTTCTACAACAGATGAACATATTTCACGCTAAACGAAAAACAGACCACGCTTACTGGGCTTTCCCTAGATATAAATCCGCCAGTCAGCTTAAAAACTGGGATGCTGGGTCTTTTACATGTTGACGTCTCTTCAGATCAGCAGGTCTTAGCTTGCCTTTGACAAGTGTGAGATGTACAGTCAGTGAGAAAGCAGCTATTTGTGTGTGTGTGTGTGTGTGTGTGTGTGTGTGTGTGTGTGTGTGTGTGTTTTTGTGTGTATATCTGTGTGTATGATATTGACAGTTCAGGTGTGTGTGTGTGTGTGTGTGATATAAATTAGGTATGTACATGTGTATACATGTGTGTGTGTGTGTGTGTGTGTGTGTGTGTGTGTGTGTGTGTGTGTTTGTCATCCTGTGAACCCATGATGTGCTGCTTACCAGTTATGAGTCACGTTACTGCTAACCAAACAGATAGTGTAACATCTGAGAAACGCAGTCTCTGTCAGTCAGAAGGCATATGAGGAGGATGAGCAACTCTGATTCACCATGACTGCGGAGTTTTATGGTGTATTCACTTGTATTGTTCAGGTGTGTTGAGTATATTAATTGGAAAGAGTTTCTTTTAATTTTGCGTAAACTGAAGCAAAAATAGTTTTTTTGCACACCTGTACATTTTGAGACTTTTTATAACCTTTTTTTGGTAACACTTTATTTTAGGTCACAATTCACTGTATTTACAAATCATTAACTTAACATTACTAGCTTAATACACTACTAGTTTGCTGCTTATTAATAGTTAGTAATGTAGAAGTTGGGTTTAGGTTTTGGGTAGGATAAGGGATGTAGAATAAAATCATACTTTATAACTAGGGGACTGCAGGGCACAAAGTAGCGAGGGGTAAAATGTAACAGAGTTTTAAGGTATTTGCTCAGGGTTAAGCATGGCATGCTTCTGAGGTTTTCACCACAGTGTAGGCAGACGTCTTGCTGCCATTTATTGAAAAAGTTTTGGCGAAACTTTTTGCAGCATAAAGGTATTTTTATTATAGATTTTTTTGTCTGTTACAACTTGCCCCGCAGGTGGAGTAAATAGTAACATTTTTACTCCTGGCATTTTTGTCAATACTACACAGAAACCATAGGTCTGGCAATCATACTATCAGTGCTCATTTGTAGGAGAGGCTTGTGTGTTGTTGGTAAAAAAATATATGGTTTGTCTAACCCCATAAATTTGTTCATTATTTGGCCACAACCAAAAAGTGTTACTTAGTGCCCCGCTCTCCCCTCCTAATAAACAATTAATTTCTCTCGAGGTTTTTTCCACCTTCACTTTGTCAATTGGTAAAGTTTTTTCCTTGCCACTGTTGCCACTGGCTTGCTCGGATCGGGACTTGTGGAGCTGCGCTTCGGTGGATTTGCTCTTCAGTGTTTGAACTTTCAGCAGTGAAACTTAAACCACACTGAACTGAACTGAACTTCAACTCTGAAATCTGGACTTTACTAGAACATGTTAAGCTGCTTTGACACAATCTACATTGTAAAAAGCGCTATATAAATAAACTTGAATTGAATTTCTTAATAATAGGCAGGTAATACGCCAGTAGTTAATAGCATAAATTGTGACTTAAACTAAAGTGTTACCAGTTTTTGTTTTTTGTCTAATGTAAAGAAAGCATTTAATATAAGTTTTTCTTTTGTCACATTTGATCAATGTGTGTCTGTTGGATTACAATGCATTTTAAGGTCGTTTTCTTAAAATGAGTTTTGTCACATTTAATCAATTTGTGTCTGACTTTTTAAGGCTGTCTTCTTAACCCTTGTGTGACACATATTTTGGGAAAATGCTTTGGAATAAAAAAAAAAAAAGCTCAACAATACACTCTAGGCAAATTTACTACTCTTTTGGTATGTTTGTGGCGGTTTTTCCTCCTTTGACTTCCATTATAACAACATTTTTTGATTGCAAAGCCATGGCACCATATAACCAGTGTCAACTGATGAAATTTTTCCTCTTCCCAACAGGGAAATCCATCAACTATCAAGAATGCATGATTATTTGGTGTCATGGCTTTGCAATCAAAAAAATGTGGTTATAATGGAAATCAATTGGGCAAAAACAGCCACGAACATAATGAAAGGGTAGTCAATTTGAACAATACAAAAGGGTTCAAATAAGAGTTTTTTTTTTCTCCTGCACTGAGCCATATTATTTCCAATCCATCAACACTGACAGTACATTAGCATGTAAAAAAAAAACTAAACAAGAGTTTTTAACCTGACTTCCAATGTGCATATTTACATCAGAACACATGTATGCAATGAAACATAAGCAGATTAGTGTACATTTCATTAAAAATGCCTCATGTGATTATATAAACATAATTTTAGAAAACTTGCAATACAAAAAATGTTTGCAGTCCTTTAATGAGATTAATCAACTAGGTCAGCATGTTGATAACCGTGTTTAAACCCTATCCCTCACCTTTTCTTGCTGTAAAATCGAAACACAACATCTGTACTTCTGAGAACAAAGAAAATACAAGTATCACATTGTGATTTGTATTTGCGGATTTGTCATCTGAAATGTGCAATGTATTGTTTACACATTAAGTTAAATTAATCATTTTTACAAATTGAAGTGGATTGAACATAAAACAATTAGGTTGTCCCAAAAAGAAACCTTAAGAATTGTGTTGTTTCAACTCATTTTAAATAAGTAGTTTGAACATGCAGCACAAGTCATTTTTTGAGTGTACGCAGAGCAGACTTTAGACTCAGGTCAGATTGGCAGCACAAAAATCGGGACGTCCCTTATTTATGGGTTTAAATATATATTACAAAAATATGCCTTTGTACATCCAGACCGATGTCTTTGCTCGTTGTTTTATCATCACGTGTGCAGCATTTTTTACATACACAAAGTAAAAACTTAAACTAATTACTTCAGCATGTTACAACTACATGAATTAATTAGTTCCACTTTATTTATTATGGTTTTCAGTAATAAATAAGTTGGAAAAACATCATTCTTTTAGGTGTAAGAAGTTGAAGCAATATATTTAAGATGATCCAATGAGGCTTTTTTTCAGTGTAGTTTTATATAGTGCTGAGATAAAAATGGTTGACATCTAGTTTCGAGTTCCTGCATTCTGTTTCTGTCTGGCTATTTGTGTACACATGAGCATGTTCTGTGCAAACGAGTGCATGATCTTGACTCTTTCTGTGTGTCTGCTGTCTGGAAGTGTGGTTTGGCACACAACATTTAGCTGCTGTAGTCTACACTGACTAAAAAAGACATTAAGCTGCAACATAAAGTGTTTCTATTTCCAGATGTTTATTTAAGGGGTCACATGATGACACTTTCGACAATATGTAATACATGTAATCCCCAGAATGTGTTTGTAAAGTTTCAACTACAAATACGCAACCTATATGTCAAATGTGCCCCTTTTTGAATGAGGAGAAAGACTCAGTGTTTGTGTGTGTGCCTTTAAATGCAAATGAGCTAATGCTACCTGCCCCCTTTCAAAAGAATTCTCAAATTAAATGATTGTAATATTCATGAAATGGAAATATTTGTTTTGAAATATGTAGTGGTTATGCTGGAACATGATTTGAACAATTTATGATTTAAATATGATTTATATTAACACTGTAAACAAATGTAGTACATTAATTATTTTTGGTTCAATAAACATATACATTAACATTTACACAATAAACATTTCTGGTCATCTCAACTTGCACCAATTAAACTGACTACAAATATTAAGCTACACTTTGTATAACTAAATAATTTAGTTGAAAGCTGATTAAATTATTAAAATATTATCATTTAATTATTATTCATTATTATTATAAACTTAGATTACTTGGTTATTGAATGAATAATCTAAATGAATGTTTTTCTATATACAAAGTAAAGATTCCTGCTTCTTTTTTTAAACTGAAGTGCTGTCGGATTTTACTCTCGTCTTGTGTATACATGTGTATGTCTTTCTTCACCATAATGATTTTTCCCTAATCGTTCAGTGCCCTCAAATATTTACAAAACATGTTTGCGACAAGTTTGCAAGATTCAGAAAACCCTTTCATCCTTACCCAGAAGCAAGTTATGGTGTCAGAGTTGGCACGTGGATAATAGTTATTCTTGTCATTATGGTGATTATAGTTTTATTGCTATAATGCCAAAGCTCCGCATACAAGAGTGTATGTTTCTGGAGGTGTGGAGATGTGTCTCGGCATGCATGTAAAACTGAAGGATTCTCTAAGGAGCTCATCCACCCACACCTTCCATCCAGAAAGTCCCAGTGAGAGATGATCATTAATGCCCCGCTATAAAAAAAATCACTCTCCAGCTCTCCAGGCTGATCATGAGAGACTCGTGGCTGCACTTGAGCACTTGTGCAGAGGCTGGCGTGGGTTTTCAAGACGCATACCAATGCTTTGAAGTAAACTGTTGCAGAAACGGGTTTATTCTGATAACATTTCTTCCAAAATATCAAAACTATTTTAATTTATGGCATTTTTCCCCTAGAATAACTGATAAGTGTTCAGAATAACAAATGTTATTTAACAAAGATGACATTTTTTTCAAAGTAACAATAAAGACATTTAGAAAAAGTGATTTTTTATTTTATTTTAAATAAATGCTGATCTCTTGAGTTTTCTTCTATGAAAAAGGTTTAGTTTTATACTGCTGATGACATTTATTCTAAATTTACTTATATTTAATTTTTATTTGCATAAAATAACAGCCATATTTTATGGCTGAAAATCATAATCAGCCATGATTTTAGAGATGTTTATATAGAATTTTAGACACAACAATACAAATGTTTTACCTTCAGAAGAGTTAAGAGATCGATATTAGCTGGAATAACGGAGTGTTCTTTAAAAAAAGTACTTATTTAAAATTTTAAATGAGTAAAAATAACATTCATTCATTCATTTTCATTTCGGCTTAGTCTCTTTATTAATCTGGGGTCGCCACAGCGGAATGAACCGCCAACTTATCCAGCATATGTCTTACGCAGCTGATGCCCTTCCAGCTGCAACCCATCACTGGGAAAAAATAATAAAATAAAAATAACAATATAGTAATAATAATAATATAATATAGAAATAAAATAATAATAATAATAATAATAATAATAATAATAATAATAATAATAATAGTCAAGATACAGTAATAAGGGACTTCATTAAACTGCTTCTATATATGATATATATTAAAAAAATTATATTTTAAAATATTGCTAACACAAATTAAAATAGTAAATATATGTTAATTTTACTACTAAATACCTCTTAGTAGGTATTTTTGTAAGCAGATATTTGTTTTATTGTAAACATATAGTATTATTGTTAAAATACAGTTCTGAGCTTGTTTTGGATGAGGGTGACACGGTGGCTCAGTGGTTAGTATTATCGCCTCACAGCAAGAAGGTCGCTGGTTCGAGCCCTGGCTGGGCCAGTTGGCATTCCTGTGTGGAGTTTGCATGTTCTCCCCGTGACCATCTGAGAAACAATAATCTAACATTAAGACTACTTATTAACAATCTACTATTTTAGATCTGTTTTAATAATGAAATCAATCATCACTGACATCATGTTTTCATTATTTTTTTAGATAGACAGAAGAGTGTTTCTACAGGTGATCTGTCAAGCCCACTCACCTGTGTGAAGCACAGTATTTTTTTGTGCTGTTTGTAAGAACTGGGGCAAGTGTTGGTTAAAGTGTCAGTTAAAGAGAGATGAGAGAGTGTGTTTTCTACAGGTGGTTTGTCAAGCCCACTCACCTGTGTGAAGCACACTAAATTTGGGGTGGTCATTTTGTAGTAGTAGTAGTTTGTAGGGTTGTATTAGTAGTGGTACACTGTAAAAAATGCTGTGTTCCACAACATCGATTTGTGTTGAGACAACATGAAGAAATTAAGTTAAGTAAAGTTAATATTTTTACAAATTTAAGTGAATTGAAAATAAAACAATTAAGTTGTCCCCCCCCAAAAAAACTTAATAATTGTGTTGGTTCAGCTCATTTTAAAAAAGTAGTTTGAACAAACAGCTAACGTCATTTTGTGAGTGTAGTAGTAGTAGTATTCACCAATCACAATGTTATTTATTCAGTCTCTGATAGTGTTGACACATTACTGGAATTTCGGTATCAATTTCTGTTGAGCACATGAACACAACGGCCAATCAGCAGTGTTTAAGAACGAGTTCAACAACATTTTTTAAATTTCAGTACCAATTGGTACTGAACTCGATACATTTGACGACACTAGTCTCTAAATGATACAATTGCTGGATCAATCAGCAGACTGAGTCATTTTCAATCATTCACAATGTGGCAAATATTTACTTCCCTTCTTGTCATTACCAGTTCTTACAATGGCAAGTGCTAGCAAAAATAAAATGCAGTGCAAAAGGACATTAATTGTGCTCTCCTTACAAATCAATAGTGATCATTATTTGTGCAAAGAGAGCAAGGTTGTTCTTTGTGCAAACATGACCCAATAATGATTAATGGCTTGTCACTTGAATACAGCGCTTATAGCTTGTTTGGCACTGTGGATAGAGTTTCTTGGGACAGATGAGCCTGCTGGTTTAGGGCCCATGATTCAGTCTTATCTCGGTCCAGCTTGCCCTGACCTGTCAAAGTGGCAGGAGCCTGTGGAATCTGAACGGGAGATTTGCTGCCGCTGATAGCAGGCTCACAGAGGGTATAGGGTGACGGAGAGAGGGCTCCCAAGGTCAAGTGTTGGGTTTCCCTGCTGAGCCTCCCAGGCTGGCTGTGACATAGTAACTGCATTTCCCCTGTCGGGACAGTGTGAGTAGGGCTTACACCGGGCCAGTAGCCTCAGAGCTCAAGCAGGCTCGAGAGGCCAAAAGCAAGTGCGTCTACACTGTCAGACCAACGGTCTCACAGGAATGCTCTAAAACCAGCCCTTAACATCTCTCTGTCATTTATTAGTTGGGTATCATTTAAATTTTTGTGATTCCAATTCCGTTTAACAAATCCGGTTCTCATCGATTTTTGGTTTTGGAAAGAAAAAGAGGGCAAATATTTCAAGAAAAATGTTTTAAACTTTTTTTCTTGCCACATTAGACTATAACCAGTATGTTGTAGCTGTTAACTGTGGCAATTTGCCCAAAAATAAAATAAATAACACTTTCCTTAAGAAGCAATTACAAATCTAAATTATTTAGGTGCCTCACAGCAAGAAGGTTGCTGATTCGAGCCTCGGTTGGGTCAGTTGGCATTTCTGTGTGTTCGTGTGGGTTTCCTCCGGGTGCTCTGTTTTCCCCCACAGTCCAAAGACATGCGCTATAGGTGAATTGGGAAAGCTAATTGCTGTAGTGTATGTGTGTGAATGAGTGTGTATGGGTGTTTCTCAGTTCTGGGTTGCAGCTGGAAGGGCATCCACTGTGTAAAACATATGCTGGATAAGTTGGCGGTTCTGCTTGTTATTCATCCCTGAATAATAAAGGGACTAAGCCGAAAAGAAAATGAATGAATAAATGAATGAATGATTTCAGGTATAACACAAGGGGGAAAAATCGAATATATAACTAGCCGTTATTATGGGAGACATAAGAGAGATTAAAATGCAAAATCAGTAGTTCTTTTTAAAAAAGATTAAGGGACTAAGCCCGAAGGAAAATGAATGAATGAATAAATGTTAGCTAGTAGACCGATACAGTCTACTATTGGAAATGACCACTACTCAAACTCCAACTGACCTGCTTTGGTCCAAGGTATTTTGTGGGCCCAAAAAGCCCTGGCCATTAGCTCAGAGGAAGCCCGAGGAGTCCCGATCAAACCCCACCAGTGACAGAGGAAATGCAGCTACTGATTCCCAGTCAACAGGGGCTCATATGATCTCTTAGCCCTTTTTCCCTTGGCAGATCGTGAATCCCCACTAAATGCCTCCCTGTGCTGCTGCGCGAGCAACCGCCACCACAAGGAGAGCCTGTTTAGGTCTCCGCTCAGCTGGACGGGTCTCTGTAGATTTGGCCTGACGGTGCATTTTTCGCCACCGAAGCGAGCTTGAATGCGATCCAGACTTGTTTTATTTTAGCTTGTGTTTGCGGGCCCCTGTTTTAATTTAACATGGCAGCCCTCTTTCTGTGAGCAGCTCTTGGAGTCTTGTGGTTTTGGCCAGCGTGTATGGACTGTCTGCGGGAAAACCCCCTCCAACAAAACAGCACAACTCTCTGCAAGGAGCCTGAACTTTAAACAGGACAGACCCGTCAAGCACCCACAGGATTGAATCATGTTCCAGGCAGAGAGCTGCAGGATGTCAGATTGATGTTGCTACAGTGTCAAACATTCACTCTGTCAGAACACTCTAAAAAATACAGGGTTGTTATAACACAATGTTGGGTCAAATATGGGCAAATGCAACAGTTTGGTTGAATATTTTAATTTAAAGGTCTCTTAAAATGCTTTGAAATGTGCATTTATTTCAATGTGTGGCATAATTTGAATTGCAATATTAAGACAGGGCGTGACACATAGAGTAGCTTCTCCCCCTTATCAAGCGCATGTAGCAATAGCGTATTGTAGTATGAGGTGTATGTCAAAAACATCATTGGTCCAATTAGGTAGAAGTGACAAACTGCAAGATTTGGATGTTTATATATTCTAAATGTGAATTTTGTCACTGTTTTGGAGCACACTAGATATTCTTAAGAGTAATAGATATTATAGATATTCTTAAGAGTAATATACTGATACTAACATCTAAAAATGTTTTATTTTGATTTCACAGGGACTTGAATTTGATTTCATTTAATTGACAAAAAATAGTCTACAGCCTAAATTCTACAGAATCAGTGTGATAAAAGAAACATCTTGTATTTGTGCTTTCTTTACTTTTGACTGAAAAACAAAGCAAAAAAGCGAACTTTTTAAAACTTTTACAACA
>CAIGQW010015581.1:14059060-14074060 GCA_903798125.1 Danio choprae | reverse complement strand
CCGTAGTGTATGAGTGTGAATGAGTGTATGGATGTTTCCCAGTGATGGGTTGCGGCTGGAAGGGGATTCACTGCGTAAAACATATGCTGGATAAGTTGGCGGTTCATTGCGCTGTGGCGACCCCAGATTAACAAAGGGACTAAGCCGAAAAGAAAATGAATGAATGAATGTTTGGTGCACAATATATCGTTTCAGCATCGATATCGCAGTGTAATCATTTGCAATAGTCACATTGCAGAACATGCAATGTTGAGTCTGTATTACAATTTATAATTTGCATGTGTTTTAGACACCTGTGACTGTACAATGATTTTAAAAGCATTCATGCATGAGAAATCGTACCATTTGTAACTTTTATATTGATTTATTTTATTGAATTTTTTAAATAATTTATTATATTTAATGTGGGCGACACGGTGGCGAGCACTGTCACCTCACAGCAAGAAGGTTGCTGGTTGGAGTCCCGGCTGGGTCAGTTGGCATTTCTGTGTTTGCATGTTCTCCCCGTGTTCGCGTGGGTTTTCTCTGGGAGCTCTGGTTTCCCCCACAGTCCAAAGACATGTGGTGTAGGTGAATTTAATAAACTAAAATTGTCCGTAGTGTTTGTGTGTGCATGTGAGAGTGCGCATGTGAATGCTTTCCAGCACTGGGTTGCAGCTGGAAGGGTATCCGCTGTGTAAAACGTGCTGGATACGTTGGTGGTTCATTCCGCTGTGGTGACCCCTGATGAAAGGAAAATGAATGAATGAATATATTTAATGTATGATTTACTCCCTTACAGAATCATTCCAATCTTTCTAAAATTATAAATTCTTTCCAAATAGAAATATTTAACTCATCTGGTGAAATTGGATTCATATCGCAATATATACGTTACATTTTTCCAATATCGTACAGCCCTAGTTTGCAAATCACAATGTAAGAAGAATGTTATACACTCAAAAAATGACCTTTGTTTGCTGAAGCAACACAATTCTTGAGTTTTTTAACTTAATTGTTTTATGTTCAATTCACTTACATTTGTAAAAACGAATACGTTGACCCAACACAAAGTGAAGTTTATTTATAAACTAATTTCGAGAGGATCACATGCTTATGATTGCTGCGGCTGGTCCCGCATTATCCAATTCATTATTCACCAATCAGATGATTCCAAAGCCACTAAAAATACCCTAAGTTTCATATCACAGCCATCTTCGTTTTGAAGAAGAAGAAGATCCCCCCTTCCACCCCTACTCCTCCTTTCCTAAATGGGTGGCACAGTGGCCCAGTGGTTAGCACTGTTGCCTCACAGCAAGATCATCACTGGTTCTAGTCCTTACCAACGCAGCCGACGTTTCTGTGTGGAGTTTACTCGTTCTCCCCGTGCTCACGTGGGTTTACACCGGGTACCCCGGTTTCCTCCCATCGTCCAAAAACATGCAACTTAAGTTAATTGACTAATCCAAATCAGCATCATAGACATGCTCCTAGTAAGTAGTTACCTCAAGAGCAATCACTATCTGTTCATTAGCTACTACAGCAGGGGAGTTCTCGAGATCTACCTGAGCTCAAACTCACCTCTCGCCTTGCAAACGGGAGGGAGCCCGGGGTCGAGGATCTATGAGCTCAGGGCTCTCTCCCGGGACAGCATGCCAAACAAGCTTTATAACCAATCATCAGCTAAGTGTGAACTCTTGAATTGATTGTGTGGAACTCATTTTTACAGTGTAGTCATGATCACAGATGACTGTTCATAGTTTATGTACTGAAGATGAAATTAATTTAAATATAACTTACTTGTTAGTGTTAGTTTATCTAACCTACCCAATTCAGTGGCTGTTTTACAGCATAGTGATTGCGATTAAATAAGTTTATGTGATGTTAGCGGAGTTACAAACATTGGGAGTAGCTCACTACAAGTAGCTTAGCTGCTAGCTTGGCTAAATTTTTCACTAGCTTGACAGTAGCTCATCTGCTTATGATTACAATGCAGCTTTTTCAGTAGCAAGCTACTTTTTTCTGGAATTAGCAGACTAGCTTGACAACAGCTACATTTCATTTAATAAAACCTGCACTGCAAAAAAAATGCTTTTCTTACTTAGATTTTTGTCTTGTTTCTAGTGCAAATATCCAAAAGTTTTTAGACAAGCAAAAAATGTTGTCTTGTTTTAAGAAATATGTTAAAATGATGTGAGTTTTTCTTTAAAATAAGCAAAATAATCTGCCAATGAGGTAAGAAAAATTATCTCTGGCAGATTATTTTGTTTGTTTTAAAGAAAAACAAATGACTTAATTTTGGCATATTATTTCTGAATGCTACTTGATTTAAGCATATTAGATATCTGGACTAGAAACAAACCAGCACACCATCGTCTTCCCAGCCTTCTCACATGTACTACAGCCAAAAACCCCACATCTCAAGGTTTTACATGTATTTATTTAATAGTTTATAACTGCTATATTGTAAATAATAGTTTCCAAGTAACAACAGTTATTCAATTTAATTCCTAAAGTATTCTAATAGATAAAATGATAAAATGTTGTAACACTTTCAAATAATGCTCCATTAGTTCATGTTAGATCATATATTTTCTAACATGAATAAACAATTAGTAAAAACAATTATTATGGTATTAATGCATCTTTGTTAACGTTAGTTAATGTCGTTTAAGTTAAATAACATTAGTTCATGGTAACTCACAGGGCTTTAACTAATGCACAACTTTGGATGTTAATAATGCATTAGTAAATGTTGAACTATTATTAAATAATGCTTCACAAGATTATTCATACTTAGTTAATGTTAGTAAATGCATTGACTAACATTAACTAATGAACCATTATTTTAAAGTGAAACTGAAAATTTCTTACCAAAATGGAGCCATATGTCACTTTTTGGAGAAATGCTACTGTGTGATTAAGTTAATTATTTTGTTATTGAATGTTATTGCATACACATGTATATGGCTACATTTGTTTATCTACATTTGTTGTAAAGTGTATTCATTTATTTTCTTTCGGCTTAGTTCCTTATTTATCAGGGGTCACCACAGTGGAATGAAAAAGCTGAAACCCAGTACTGGGAAACACCCATACACTCTTGCATTCACATAAGCACTCATACACTATGGCCAAGTTTGTTTACCCAATTCACCTATAGCACATGTCTTTGGACTGTGGGGGAAACTGGAGCACCCGGAGGAAACCCACGCGAAAATGGGAAGAACATGCAAACTCCACAGAAATGCCATCTTGACTCGACCAGCGACCTTCTTGCTGTGAGGCGACAGTGCTAACCACTGAGCCACTGTGCCGCCTTTTTGTAAAGTGTAAAGAAGCCAATTTATATAGTACATGCTATGGAAAAGATTAAGAGACCACTTTTAAAATTGGCTTTACTTTTAAAGGCAGGTTTACTGGTTGATCTACTGTCATATATGCTCCAATAATTCTGAGCTGGAGATGCTTTCCAGCCCCACCAATGTGAAAACTTCTCCGCCAACTTTGTCAACAATGGGCAAGAAGGCATACCGAGAAACAGCCGTCTTTCACTAGGTTGAGATGGGTAAATATTTTCCCAGTTGTTAAGGATGAGCTAGTGAGCCAGCTATGCACTCATTTTAATGCTGGGGTTTGGATGGAGGGACTTTACCTAGTAACTTTTCCAGGCTCGACATGGCAACTCAATCATGAGCACAAGGGCGACATCGTACACCGCCATGCCATGAAATATTAGCATCCAGAAAAATGGACCTGCAATTATTGATCTTCATAAAGTAATCCCCCAGCACTTACAGAAACCAGAGGAAATAGCTGAATAGAAAGCGCTCGAAAAGATGATTTCCCCGTAGAGAAGTTCAATACCTTTGAACATAGTTGTTTTTTTGGACACTTTGCACCAGTTTAAGACTTTAAGGTTGTTCTGTGAAAACCAAATCTGTCTCTTGATCTTTACGGAAAAGCACATCTGTTTCCTCTGTTTCACGTACAACCAGTTCAGACCACATAAGATCACACCGCCTGTCAGCTGAAACCTGCACATGCACGGGCGAATATCTGAGAGAATTCACCGCCGCTGACCGAGTGTCTGCTTTTACACAGAGAGGTCAATGTGAGGCCTCTGTCTGGGCTGATTTTATAGAGATTTCATGATTTTTACTAGCTCATTTTGAGATAAAAATTTGATTAGATATCTTAAGTACAAAGATTTAAACACTCTTTAATCACATATTTGATATATTGCCTTTCGTGCAGTGTGTAATGCGACTGTTTATTAATGTAAAATGTAATTTAATATAAAGTTATTGTCTCCAAAAGAAGGAATAGATGTGAACTGCTGAAATGAGACAACAACAAATTTGCATTATTCCACTTTTTGCAGGCTACCCAGATTAGAAAGAACAATCATTGAAATAATCGTTTGAGGAAAATTAAGTGATGTTAAGTGTAACCCTATTGAAAGAGACTTCCAAAACAAAATTAAGGACTTTAAATAGCAAAAAGTAGCATAATAATGGCACTTAATGTATTGGTTTCTGAAAAACAATTGAAGTGTTCTTTTGTTGTTGTTGTTGCTTAAAATAGTATGAAACAATCTGCCTGTGAGGACAGAGTTTAGTTTTCTTACTTTTCAAGTAAATACAGTTGAAGTCAGAATTATTAGATATTAGAATGATCAAATATAAATGTCTTAAAGGGGCTAATAATATTGACCATTAAAAATAGCTGTTTTAATTCCAGCGAAACAAAAAAAGGCTTCCTTCAGAAGGAAAAATATTATAGGAAATACTGTGAACATTTTCTTGCTCTGTTAAACATCACTTGGGAAATGTTTGAAAAAGAAATAAAAAATCCACAGGAGGACTAATAATTCTGACTTTAACTGTATATCTTTAAGAGCTTAAAAATAATACCCAATTCAAAAAAAAAACAGCATAACTTTAGTTGGGGGTACAATGTAGATTTCTAAATCTACCTATAATAATAAAATCTAAATGCACAAAACAGAGAAATAAACTAGATTTTTGTTCCCAATCTTACTAACTAATTTATTTTCTAGTTTAAAGCACAAGTATAGACCTTGCTTAGCCCTTGCTAATAGATTTCGATCTCATTCTGCTATTTTTTGTCTCAACATAAGCATGAAGTTGTGTAACCCGCGAGTGGCCCCTTAGTGGGGGTGGTATCGATGGGACCTCTTGGTTTGGGTGAAAGAGTCACTGCTCATTGTCTGCCATGTCATCATCTGCAGGTCTTGTTCTCTGACCGCTCAAAGTGACCAGAGTGTCAGTCAGTGTGGGTCCAGAGAGGCTCAGAAAATTGCTCACTCATGTAATGCCAATATCTCTGAAGTACTTCTAGATGAGGCAATGCATTTAAAATCCGGTGTGTGACCTGTTTAAAATCCTTTTTTTGGTGCTAATATATCTTATTATTAATTACAAAGTTTTGACTTCATCTCTGTCACCTTGTACAATTTTACTTAATAAAATATAGCAGTAAAAATATATTTATTTTTTTACTCCAGCCAAACTATAATATATGTCTAATAGGACATATGGTGAAAAATGTCTTTGCTCTGTTAAACATCACTTGTTAAATATTTGGAAAAAAAAAGAAACTGGATGTATGATTTATAGCTATGTTGTCAGTGTTCGTCCGCGTCATCGTTTGTTGTTGTCACGTGCCTTTTGTCTTTCTCCCGCCACCGTCATTGTTAATCTGTTCCACCTGTGTTCATCCCTTCTGTGTCATCAGTGTAATCAATCTGTCATCCATTTATACCCTTTCGTCTGTGTCCATTGTGGTCCGGTATTTTGAATCGTGTGGGTCTCGTCCTGTGTCGTCCTGTCTTCCCGCATCCAGTATCTGTTCCCCGTAAGTGTTTAATAAATCCGTTTTGTTAATGTATCTCCTTCTCCGTCTCGTTCTGTCACCATCCGCCACCAAGGCGTTACATATGTGTTTGAGTAAAACATTTTTTTTTTGTTTTATTCTTTCAACTACTGATCATATTTCTTTCTAATTTAAAAAGATTTATTTTTGGGCCATATTATAGCCAGACCTACTATAAGCACTGCCTTCAGTCAAAAAATTCTTAAGATGATATGAACAGTTCAGATGCAAAAACCTTTAAGTGCCATCTGAAACTTTCTTCTAAAGAATGAGCATTCTGTGAGCATTTTTCTTAGCCTCCTATGTTTATAGTCAGCTATTTCACTTTAAAGCCAATGAAAATATTATGTAATTTGCCAAAAAAAGTTAATTACTGAACATGCACACAGGAGCCTGAGAAAAATGGCTAATTTTAGAAGAAAGATTCACATGGCAGGTTTTGCATCTGAACTCTTCATATGTTTTCTCCTGAACAGAAAATGGCCACATGGTGTTGTTTGCTTGACTTGTAAATCCAGCTTTTTATTTCCTTGTTATATATACACAAAGAAAATGTAAATTCATTTCACATTAACCACTCCCATAACTGGCAGGTAAAACTATTTGTAAAAACAAATCGTCATTCCTTCATTTATTTATTAATTAATTAATTTATTTATTTGTCTGCTTGATAAGAGGCTGTTTTTGGATGGCACTGGCATCTGACGATCTCTTGTTATGACAGGTTATTCTGGCTCCACTGCAGGGATGCTCTCTGGCAAGCTTGTGTAAAGCGCTGGTGCAGTGGGGATTTTTATTGCTGTATGCCAAGAAGTGTGTTGGTTTGGTAGCTGCTTGTTGGCCTATCACATATCACATGACAGGATGCTGATCTAGGCTTAATTTGTCCCTCAACACACTAATGCAGAGCAGATCCTGCTTTAATTCGCTTTCCATCACTCCTCGCCTTAATTTAATCCATAACGCATTAGAACCTGAGCATTATAATCAGATATACAACCTTTGCATGGTCGGTGATTAGATTCAGTATTTTGAACTGCTGTCTTGACCTGAACGTGATTATTAATACACTCTAAAATGCATTTAGCTGAGTTGATTTAAAAACAGCAGGTCAACTTAAAATTATTAAGTAAATCAACTATGCACATAAAAATTTTGTTATGTCAACTTAACTTACTGTAGTTCCAAGTTACAACTGTTTACATACTTTTGTGAGTAAAGTAATTGAACTGTAAAAAATGCAGGCTTCCACAAAATTCATTCATGTTGTCTCAACACAAATTGATTAAGTTAACATAACAAATTTAAGTGGATTGAACATGAAGCAATTAAGTTGTCTGAAAAAAAATCTCAAGAATTGTGTTGTTTCAGCTCATTTTAAATAAGTATTTGAACAAGCAGCGAAAAAAACTAAATTTTTTTGAGTGTAATTTGCATATTTACAATTTCACTTTATACAAAAATATAAAAAAATATAAGTGCAAATTATAGCACATGCAGCTATGAAAAAAGCTAAGAGACCACTTGAATATTTATTTACGATTTAAACAAGTTAAGTATTTTGAATTTAAAATAAAAATTAGTTTTTTTTACTAATTTTTTTTAAGAGAGAGAGAGAGAGAGAGAGAGAGAGAGAGAGAGAGAGAGAGAGAGAGAGAGAGAGAGAGAGAGAGCATGCAAACTCCACACAGAAATGTCAACTGGCCCAGCCGGGACTCAAACCAGCAGCCTTCTTGCTGTGAGGCGACAGTGCTAACCACTGAGCCACTGTGTCGCCTATATGTAATACAAAACATGCTTTGCAGTGAAGTTACATAAACACTTGAACATAGTAAAGTCAGGGTTTTAGCTTTGCAAACATACGTGTACACAGGAGTACACGTTGGTGTTTCGGATCTGTGTTTGTGTATACACTCACTGTAGTGCTCCAGTGCATGTCAGAACAGTCAAAAAAAAAAGCAGCATTCTGTTAACATGACAGCATCTGTGTAAATTCCCCTAGAGCTGATTTAACCGTGCCGCATGCTTATGTTTTCTTTGCCATTGTGTTAGCATTATCTCTGCTTGGCAACCACTTCACTCAGTAAAGCTCCAGATTGACAGGAGGATCTGCTTGTTTTGTCTGGCAGGCCTCCAGTCACTTACTAGGGACATAATGTGCTAAGGTTTTATGCAATGGCAGTTCGTTGCAATTGAAGTCAAACAAAGATATGATATCCTGGTGTTTTATCAAAGTACCTGTTACTTTTTGTTTGAAATGCAAAAAGACATGTCACATCTAAGGCCTCTGACGTCTTAAGCTGGATTTTCGCGAATGCAATTTGATTATATCTGATCATAAAGGTCAGGTCGTAATGTGTTTTTTCCCCCTAAACAAATCCCACGTTTTGATTGAAAATCAGGGTTATTCCACCAAATACTAGTTGCTTAGCACTTTGAAGTAAACGGTATTGTGTACTATTAAAGAGTTAGGATCTTATATTATACAATAATATGCAAGATTGTGTACGATTATTATTTTGTTTTAAGATTATTTATCTTTTATAATTTTTTTTCAGAGCAGCTTTGTAGTTTTAAAGACTTTATTTTAGCTGTAATATCTTGTTTTAAGCTCATTTTAAGACAGAATATAATACTGGTTTCCTTAACACTTGAAGTAAAAGGTACTGTGTACTATAAAAAGAGGTAGAATCCTATTTCCAGGCAAAAAAAGAAAAAGAAAATCGTATTGGTCTTATTTTAAGAATACAATATTATGCAAGATCAGATTGTGTATACGATTATTATGATTGCTTTAGGATTTATCTTTTTGTCTAACTTGGTTAGTTAAGCTTAGGTGTTTTACCTACAAATGTATGTTAATTACAATCAGAGACATCATTTAAGAACAGCCTTGTGTTTTTAAGATTTTATATTAACTAATTTTTTGTTTTAAGCTTAATTTAATATATAATGCCAATTCTTCAATTAAGAGGAGTTCTCATTATATTCAGTAGTGCATCCGCTGACTGTACTACACTCTCTGCAACAATACTGACATGCTTTGTGTTTCTCAGCCAGCCTGATATAAGATGAAAGCCTGCGTCCTCCGGCAATGCATGAAAGAATTTGCGGGCAAATGTTCTATGGCAGACGACGGTGGCAAAATACCACAAAAATTATGATTTATTTTGCTCCACTTTCCTCCATTGCATAGAAGGAATGGCAAGCCACGGGACAAAAGATTTTGCAGGGAAACCTCAATGGCCATAATGAAGGGGAGCCTTGTTTTAACATGTCATTAAAATGATTCTGCATCTTGCTGCAATCTGGGGAATTGCAGTCTGTGCCCGTATAATACCAGGACTCAAAGTTGGCAGTGACCACCAGGTGGCAATCTGTCAACAGCCTGACGTATTTGTGCATGAATGGAGACTAATACAGTCAATAATAGGCTTGCGGATCAGGGTCAGACCACTGAGAGTGATTTCCAGTCTGCATAAATTGTAATTTCAGGTTGTCAGTCTTTCGGGTTTGTATAATTGGCCAGTGTGATAATCGATGGACAGTTTGTATTCAGTTTAAGGGTGCTAAGTGGTTCGAATTTACACTAAGTGTGTTTTTTATCATGTACTCTACTTGGTTTAGACAAAAACTGTATTTTTTTTTTATGTAAGTCATTAATTTTTCAAGTCCTAAAGACAGTCATAAAGTAAATCCATGAACAATACAAGCAATATTTGTTTTTAATTCTGGGTTTAAATGTCACATTTATTGGGGGATCTCACAACATTTGAGTTTACACCTCACAACTATGATGTTTTATTTTTTTTTGGAAATCCAGAGATTGACTTCTTAAAATTCTTAATTTACATCTTGAAATTCTGCGTTTACATTACCTCCCAGAGTTCTTCCTGTTTTTCAGAACTATGAGTTTAGACCTCAGATTTCTCCATTTACATTTCAATACTGTTCAGAACTTCAGAGCTGTTTTTTCTTTCAGAATTCCTAGTTTACTGTAAATCTCAGAACTAAGCTTTTTATTCAGAATTTTTAGTTTAGATCTCAGAACTCAATTGTGAGATGTTCATTTGATGAACTGAATGTGTATTATTCACGTCATGATTTTGCCAAGTACGATGCGATCCTGGATTAACATCTATGTTGATCCTGGAACATCATATTTGTTTGAAAATGTAATCCATACCCATTCCCTACCCCTAAACCAAACATAACTGTCAACTATTCCTAAAATCAAAGGGGAATAGTAGTTGGATAACAATCATGTAGAAGTGCATAAACCTAACCATAAGCCTAAACTTAACAAACTGTAAATGTATTCCTTAGAGCTGATTGGAATTTTATTCCAGAATCATCATAGATGTTAATCCAGGTCATGTCCTACTTGGTGAAATCAGGTTGACGGTGTATTATACACTCATATCTCAGAAAAAAGTTTAAGATGAAAATTCACAGTTATGAGTTTATGACTGACAATTGCAGTCTAAAGTCTGCAATTACAATTTTTTCTTCTGTGGCTATAGCTCCATACTACTTCATTGTTTGGATTTTTTAATGGAAGTGTAAAGTGTAGTAGAGCCTAAAAAATGTTGATAAACTCAAACATCTGGTTCTGATCCTGGTGGTATCCTGAAGACAGTTTGAGTAATACCGCTGGTTAAGCAGAAACTAGTCTGTCTGAGGTTCCTCTGACAGTGGCAAAGCAAACATGTTATTAGATGCAGAGAAAACACCACTGGAGTGCATCTAAAGCCAGGATCAGTTTAGCTTAGCCATGGAGGGTGACATTGATTTCAGTCACATGGATGTATTTCGCCCTTTCACTCAGAGGATGGATTCCTGTTACTGTAAATGGTGAAACACTTATCCCCACAGTCTAAACATACTGGCAGTCGCAGCGGGAGCGTACAGTTAGAGACAATTTTCTGAGGAGAACACTCTTCAAATTGGTCTGTGGGCACAGCTATTTTCTACTCTAAACAACATCCCACAAATCCAGCAGAAGGAATTGTGGTGAAAACGCTACAGACAGGTTGAGTGATCATTAAGAAAAAAAAAAAAAGTTTGGTTCCTCTCAGTGTGAGTTTTTCTTTACAGGCCAAAAGATTCTGGAAGTGCACCTCCTGACCTATGTTGATTACCTCTATATGTTGGTCACACTTTACAATAAGGTTTCGTTAGTTAATGTATTTATTAACATGAACGTATATGAACAATACTTGTACAGCATTTATTAATCATAGTTCAAAGTTTACTAATGCATTATTAACCATGAGTTAACATGAACTACCACTGTAATAAATGTACTGTTCATTGTTTGTTCATGTTAGTAAATGCATTAACTAACATTAACTAACACACCCTAGTGTAAGGTGTTATCATGTGTATGTAGCTGCAGAGGATATTCTTGAAACTGTAAGTCAGTCATAAACAGGGATGCACAGTATTAAGAAAAGATTGATAAAAACACACGCACACACACACGCACACACACGCATGCGCACGCACGCACGCACGCACGCACACACACACAAACAAAAACAATATATAATTGGTACTATATCTGCATCAGCCAAAATGTCTTTTAAAATAATGGCTTATTGAAGATCAACCAAAATCCAATATCTTGGATATATTAGTCATATGACGAGATGACAATCAATGTCACACTCTGTCCTCTCCGTCTGCACATCAAAAATTCCACATTTCTAGAAAATGCAATTATTAGTGTGCTTCATGCAGGTGAGTGGGCTTGACAAACCACCTGTAGAAGACACACTCTCTCCTCCCCTCGGAGGGGAAAAATAAAACAAACTGAGACTTGTCATAGTATTTATATACTGCTGTTCTCTGATGATTTGACGTGCTTCTTTTATTCACCTGTAAGTCACTTTGGATAAAAGGGTCTGCAAAATCAATAAATGTAAAGTTTATTTGCACAGTGAATCTGAAACTTTTGTCTGAAATGTTTGTATGTTAACAAAAATGTAAACCTCACATTGTGTCAATTCCATTTACACACTGTCCTGAAACTTTCTTCCTTCATAAAAAATTTGGATCAGGTTAGATTTTTTTAGGGTTGTTTTCGTAACAAATTAGTTAATATGCATCAGACATATAGGTTCTGTTTTTGACTGATTTCTTGCATAGCAATACAAAAAAAAAAGACATTCAAAAATTTCTGCCTTCAGTGTGCAACGATTTTAAATGTCAACATTGATGACATACCTGAAGCATAACGCAAATAAAGAGAAAAAAGTGTGAGATGCAAATTTGCACATGCAAGTTTAATTACATCGGCTACTTTTGTAAAAATGTCTATAATTCACCTATACCTATAATCACCAAAACCAATAATTCACTCATAAATATGGTTAAGAATTATGACAATTAAAACATCAATTAAATGACAATTAAATATGACAATTAAAACTAAAAATTCCAATAAAAAAACAATTGTGAGAAGCTCCATAAACAGTTTACAAATGACTATTCTATTTCTTACCAATGGATGTTTAGAAGGTCTTAAAACTCCAAGTCAGTCATAAATATTGATGACATTGTCTTTGAACTTACTGCATGATTAATAAGCAAAACCAAGTGCGTTCAAGGTCACGCGGTGGAAAAGGAATTGCTTTGTGTCGTTTCTATTTCTCCGTGAACAATTAGCAGTGCAAATAAAGGAGCGACTGAGAACTTGGGGTTGTTTACCACAGCTAATCAGTCATAAAACCCCCCCATGCACAATGACCTGCATCGCTTAAAAGCTACCGTGAACTTGCCTGCTGAATTAAATATGAGGAAAGTTAAATGCTCAGACGACTATACCAGCAATACGTCGGCTAGTTTAGAAAATACCTTTATATGGGCCTTTCTGCTTCTTCTGTACTTTTATTTCGAGATAGTCTTTTTTAAGCAGATGAAGGTGTTTATTTGTAGTACGCGTTTACAGCGAGTTGCTTTTAATGTAGGGGCTGCTCAGCGGGAGGGCACTGTCATTAACATTAGAGTAGAGAAAGGCTCCTCTGACAGGCCTCTCTCTGCGGCAGAGTAATTACAAAGCGGAGACGGGATTATTGTCACGGATACTTTGACGCAGGTAAACTGCCTCCCGATGGTGCCATGAAAGTTTAGCAGCGGCCTCCTTAAGCCCTATTGAAGTGCCTCTGTTTTGATTGTTATTGCCACATTATTAGTCCTGATAGGCACAGCAATGGCTTGACAGCTTCAGAACAGAGAAAATGTCCTTTTCCTTGTCACTTGGGGGAAATAATGTTTGTTGTGTTATTCCTCTTTTCGTGTCGCTTCCTGTCTGCGCTTTAAGAGACTGTAACTTGTCCCAGTGACAAGCTGTTGTGTAGGGAAGCTTATTTTGGACTTGAATTACAAAAATAAAACAGGCACGGTGACTTTTATCTCATAACTATGAGTTGTGTTCACATTTCTGAGAAAAAAAAGAATTGGGAGATATGAATTCATTGTTGCGAAAAGGAAAAACATATATATATATATATATATATATATATATATATATAAATATATATATATATTTAGATTCTGTAGTGGAAACAATTGGTACGTAATGTGATTCAGAATTCCAAGAATAAAAATCCATAACTGAGAGATGCAAATCCACAATGAAAAAAGAAGTAGGAATGACAGGTTTATAGTTGTAAGAAAGGAAAATTCAATAAAAAGTTGCACTTTTAAACTCACAGTTGTATAAAAAAGTCAAAATATCTGATATAAAGTTGTTGAGCAAAAAAAAAAAAAATCTGAATTTCGATATTTAAACCTAAAATTGTGCTAAAAGTCAGAATTGTTAGATGCTAACTGAGAGTTTTTGGCTTATAATTATTATAATACACTAAAATAGACTTATTTTTAAATACAATTGCGTCGTTATGACTTGTCCTAGGAAAAAAAGTCACAATTTTTATTTTATTGCAAGTTATTAGGTTGCAAATGTACAAAAAAGTCGGTATTGTTAGAAACTAAAAACTTTTTTTTTTGTTGCTAAATATAATCTTGCAGTTATTAAAAAACAAAAGCAAATTCGTTGATATAAACCTGCAGAATGTCAGAATTCCACATAAAAATTCCATGGCATAAACAGGTTTCCATAGTTAGTTTCAAAGTTAAAATGACATTATTTGCATATTATTTTTTTCTGAACATGGCATTAACGTTAGAGTAGAGAAATGCTCCTCTGAAGGACCTCATACACCATTACTGTCTCAAATATTTTGATGCAGGTAAACTGCCTCCTGATGATTCCCTGACAGTTTACCAGTGGCCTCCTTAAGTCCTATTGAAGTGCCTCTGTTTTGATTGTTATTTCCACATTATGAGTCCTGATAGGCACTGCAATGGCTTGACAGCTTCAGAACAGAGAAAACATCTTTTCCCTTGTCACTTGGGGGAAATAATGTTTGCTGTCTTATTCTGCTTTTCATGTCACTTCCATCTGCACTTACAGAGACAAAGTTTTCAGATTCTCTTGATGTGGTTAGTATTCACAAATATTTGCATGTTTTTATAGAAAGAGTCCCTGAAGGTTTGAAAGGACTTTTATAGCCACGAGGTGCATGCACCAGCAGAACTATAAATATGTCTAGTGTATTCAAATGAAATGACTTAAAAGAGGCTGTTGTCCAGTGCTATTAGGGTTTGTTGTTGCCTGATTCCTAAGGAAGTGGTGAAAAACATGCATTTCTTTTTTTTTGTCTTTCAGTGCATCTGTGTGGGATCCATAAAGGCCCTTCTGTAGGGGTTTCACTGACAGAACAAGGCATGAACTAGAGATAGATTGATAGATAAGTCATTGATAATAATTGTAGAAATTATTTGTTTTGTTTCTGTTTTCTGACAAAATAACTAAAATGACCATAGACTACAAAAAGTGATTATTTATTTATTTATTAAAACTATTATATTTTTATATTATTTATTATATAATATTTTATATTACATTATATATTATATTATATCTTATTTTATATTATATTTATTTGATACTTTTATTTTTATAATTATCATTATTTAAATAAAATAATTGTATAGTTTTTACGAAGAATTCTTCTTCTTCTTCTTCTTCTTCTTCTTCTTCTTCTTCTTCTTCTT
>CAIGQW010015581.1:14035800-14052907 GCA_903798125.1 Danio choprae | reverse complement strand
CTATCTATCTATCTATCTATCTATCTATCTATCTATCTATCTATCTATCTATCTATCTATCTATCTATCTTGTAAACAAAAATAGGTTTAAAATGAAAAATAAAGTTTTAAAAGAAAATACTGTTTCAACTTTTAAATAATTAACTTCTCGTTCAATGATGTTACTTTATTGACATGTTTACATGTAATTACTGATAAACAATTTACTAGCAAAATAGTTTTAATTTAAAGTTTCAAAATAGTTTAAAAGTTAACCCTATACCATTTTTTTCCAGTGTAGAATGAGAGCTTTAAGCAGACAGTGCAGATTTTTGTCCCATAGTGTTTCAGAAATTGGGTACCAGCAGGACACATATAGCTCTAATAGGTGCCAGGAAATGACCTGGCTAAAGTTAACAAAGTATGCATATCACTCAACCAGTGTTTCCCAACATTACCGTCAGCAGTAATGATGCTCATTGTGATGGCTGTAAGCTGAGCCTCATACCCAGCTCTTAGACCGAGGCCCAGGGCCAAGTCAAGCATCTATTTTGTGTTTGTATATCATGGCTGTCTGGCTGATAAGTTTTTTACAAGCTAACAAGGAAGCCTCACTGTCTGCCATCTCATTAAATCCAGCTGAGAATCTGCAAACTTACGTTTTGCACATACACATCGAATGATGCAATGGTCAAGAGTATCACTATGTATATTATATTTAAAACAACTGATTATTTTATATATTATTATTATTTTTTTTATAAGATCAATAAAGGCTTGCATTCATTAAAAACATTTTTAAAAAGAAATTCTTACCAACTCCAAACTTTAGATTTTTTTTTAATGTAGATAACAGTTTCAAAGATAAAATAAAATAAAATAAAATAAAATAAAATGAAAATAAAATGAAAATAAAATAAAATAAAATGAAAATATAATAAAATAAAATGAAAATATATTAAAAATTAAATAAAAATAAATAAATAAATAAATAGAAATAAAATACAATGAAAATAAAATGAAAATAAAATAAAATGAAAAAATAATAAAAATAAAATAAATTATATAAAATAAATAAAATTAAATAAAATGTGTTTTTTCACCGTTCAGAATTGGTGTCATATTTTTGAAAAAGTATTATAAACATGCAACTACTGACTTTCAAAAAAATAAATACTATTAATGTCAATGGTTACATGTTTCCAACATTTTTCAAAATCACTTATTTTGTGTTCCTTTTAAGTGTATTGCCTATGTCAGTTTTCTTTCCACTTGAAGTTTAAATCACTTTGACATTGTCATTTGTCATCTTACACTGCCCACTAACATTGTTCCATGCAACGTTAAACGATCTTTAGCCGGCCGGAGACAAAGTAAGACATTGGTGAGCACAATTTAAATATTTTCCGTGCAATTATCTGATGGTCATCACGGACACACAAAACAGAAACAACACAGTGTTTCCTTCTCAACTTTACTGGACGGGGTTTTATTGCCCAGCTGGTTTTGCGACAGTGACAGATAGATGACTGGTCATTTGCAAAACAAATAGGCTGTAAATTTAAGACAATGCGTATTGGTGTCTGTAGTCCCCCTATGTAAAGCAGCAAGTGTGGATGTGGCCTGATATAGCGGTATGAGCTGAGAGAATACAGATGCTGTCGGACTTGACCTGCAGACTCATGCTTTTCCATCAGCTTATCTGTTGTACCTTTTAAGGAATCAGAAGATTCAGTGTTTTGATGCTCAAAATAAAGATAAAGGCATTGTGTTTACTTTGCTCTACAAAGACAACATAGTAAACTTTAGAATGTTATGTAATATGTGCCTTGTGTCTGTTGTTGTATTGTTCAGTTTGCTTGTTTTATTTAGAAACTTTTAAAGGATATATTTAGAAATCAGAAACACTAATGTACAAGAGACTGAATGTGATTCAATACCACTGTACTCACAACGCAGTTTGTTTTTATTATTTAATCAGAAGCAAAGTTCTTGTTTTGTTTTTTTTTCATTACAAGCTGTTCAAACATAGGCAAAAACATTTAAATAAATAATAATAATAGGGCGGCACGATGGCTCAGTGGTTCGCACTGCCACCTCACAGCAAGAATGTCGCTGGCTCGAGTCCTGGCTGGGCCAGTTTGCATTTCTGTGTGGAGTTTGCATGTTCTCCAGGTGTTTGCGTGGGTTTCCTCCGGGTGCTCCAATTTCCCCCACAGTCCAAAGACATGTGGTATAAGTAAATTGGGTAAACAAAATTGGCTGTAGTGTATGAGTGTGTGTGTAAATGTATGGGTGTTTCCCAGTAATGGGTTGCATCTGGAAGGGCATCCGCTGCTTAAAACATATGCTGGATTAGTTGGCGGTTCATTCCGCTGTGGCGACCCCTGATAAGGGACTAAGCCGAGGGAAAACAAATGTATGAATGAATAATAATAATAATAAAGGGACTAAGCCGAAATGAAAATGAATGAATGAATAATAATAATAATAAATAAATAAAATAAATGATATGTGAAAATTCTTACGTATAGTTTCTTTAATTTTTTACAATGGAAAAACGTTGTTCTTTTTAAGTCAATTATGGGATGGTAGATTACTTTTAAATTTGAGGTGATATATATATTTTTTTTATTTAACAACACTGTAAAAAAATGGCTGAATCCTACACAATCAATTTGTGTTGGGGCAACATGAATAAATTCATTTAGCTTATTCGTTTTCACAAATTTAAGTGGATTGAACATAAAACAATTAAAGTTGTTCCCTCTAAAAATAACTCCAGAACTGTGTTGTTTCAGCTCATTTTAAATAAGCAGCTTGAACAAACAACAAACGTAATTTTTTGAGTGAAGAAATATTTTACAATTGTTTCATTCAACTGTTTTTGACAACACACAAAATTCATATGTGCTGCTAAATAACATTTTTAATTACAGCAAAACAGCATATTAGAATCATGAAACACCAAAGACTGAAGTAATAATACTGAAAGTTTAACATTGCCATCATAATAAATAAATAAATGCCATTTTTAAATATAGAAAATGATTACTACAGGGGGTTCATTCCATTGTGGTGACCCCTGATAAAGCAGAGAATAAGCTGAAGGAAAGTGAGTGAGTATTTTACTACATTTGTAATCAAATCAGCACAGCCTTAATGAGTATATAAGAGACTTCTTTCAACAATCTCACCGACTCCAAACTTTGACTCCAACAGTTGTGCATGAAACAAGATGTCATTGAAAACGGCTAAGTTGCAAAAGAATCAAACCATCGGACATGCATTAGCAAGCAGTATTTTACCTTTGGCACCCTCTACAAATGTGCTCAACCCACAACCCTCCTTTTTTCTTAGATCCCCTGAATAATCACTCGAAACAAGTTTTGAATAGTTGCCTCTGTTTTTCTGCGGTTTCAGACATCGTAATGCCAATGACATCTGTGGGAGGGGAAGGGCAGCTTCAGACAAAGTATTGCATTCATGTTCTGTTGCAGTACTATTTTTTTCTTTCCCACAGATTAACAATGGAACTTGAAGGCTCATAGAGTTTACAGTAGGTTCACACACTTTAAACTAACCGCACAATAAGTCACTGCCAGCCCTATGCTTTTGTTGGGTTTCTGTGCACAAAAACATCCTATGTTTGCATACAATGTACAAGCTTACGTACAGTAAAAGATAAAACTTCTCAAATCTTAAGTTTTAGCATGGTTTCACTTTGCCTTATTGGTGTTTAAATTCAATTTCCAGTGTTGATTCTAAGCATTGATGTTACCTGGATATCAACATACAGTCATTGAGCCGACAGGCCTGCTTGCGATCTCTGGATGTGAGTCCCAGTAACACAAATAAAGTGTATATTGACTGATCTCGGTCAATTAGTTTATGTGTGCAAAATGACAAATCTGATTTATACATACCACACCAACGGGAAAGGCCAGAACGGCCATCATCCAATCGCGTAAGCCAATCAGCTTCCTCAGCTGTCTCTCTTGCTCCATACTGGCGCTGCCTTTTGTCAAAAGGCTCGATAGGTC
The DNA here is from genome assembly GCA_903798125.1 of Danio choprae. Lineage (NCBI taxonomy): Eukaryota > Metazoa > Chordata > Actinopteri > Cypriniformes > Danionidae > Danio > Danio choprae. The sequence goes on along the minus strand of CAIGQW010015581.1, from coordinate 14,048,885 downwards.
AGTCAGGACACACACTCCGAAAAACACCGCCTGAATAACCTGAGATAGAAAATCATAATGTACTGGTTAAAAGACAGTAAATCAAAGCACATGGTACTTTTTTGTAGGTTTACAATTGAATTGGCATGTACTAAAGTTAAGTTAAATACAGATAACAAATGACTGTTGATCATATCCATGGGTTAAATGCTCAAATGAACCACTCCCTGCAACATCACAACAGATACAAGTGATTTGAAACCATTTGCATACAATGAAATACTTAATTTGGTACTCATGCACCATTTTTGTGCAGCACAGATGCATTCAAAAAATGACTTTTGCTGCTTGTTCAAACTACTTATTTAAAATGAGTTGAAACATCACAGTTCTTAATTTTTGGGTGGACAACTTAATTGTTTTGTGTTCCACTTAAATTTGTAAAATTAAATTAGATTTGTGTTGGGACAACATAAAGGAATTGTGAGGAACCCAGCATTTTTACACGACTCAGGAAGTGTGGATACTAACTTACATACTCTCTCAGGTCTTTTGGAACTCTTTGCATGGAAAAACACATACAAAAGGCATCAAAATGTTGGTACGTATTCATTCAAATGCAGTCAGTTATGTCTTGAGTGAACATAAACAGTGGAGAAAAATGTTGCATGTGTATCAGTGTATTGGGTAAATCCTAGCTATTTATGTATACAGTACCTTCAACCTTTTATCAAAAAAGACAAATCCAGAATTTTTTATATTTCACTGAAAACATTGAAATTTCATCTGAAACATAGAAAACATTTCAACATAGAGGTTTTCTAGGCCAAATGTCTAAAAATGTATACATCTAGAGCCATTGTATAGAAAAGAAAAACAATTGAGGAGTGGCCAGACAAAAATGTGTTACAAAATCTGAATATGTCACAAGATCCAAGAGAAACTCGACAAAAGAAAGAGAAAAGACCGTTCAGTGAAAAGTGGAAATTAGGTTGGGAATGGCTGCATATGATCCCGTTAACACAATTTTAAAGTCAAGACTATAAAATGTCTGTTATCAACACTTGAGCTTTTTTTTAATTTTTTATAATCAGACTATATTTGAAGGCCTAAATGAAAAGAGCAGAAGCGAACTAAAATGCGGTTAGGTCCATATTGTTTAGTGAAATAACTAGAAGAAATCTATTTTTTTCTTTACTTTTTTTTGAAGGCCTCTCATTGACATACAAATCAAAGCTGTCTTTTAAAAGGAACACAAGGAGAAGTTGAAGGGAAACTTGATGAAAGCCATGCATTCATCTTTGGTTCTCTCAAAATAGCATACGAATATTTCTAAGTGCCATCATTTTCCGAGAGCAAACAAGCTCAGATCACAGGAAACAGAACAATATGGAGATGCAGTTGACAAGCCATAAAATGTTTCTACACATGACAGGCTGCAAGAAAAACGCCATTGGAATCATTTAATATACAACCTTTGCTCTATAACCTACTTCTCGTCTTAAGCTAATATGTCTTTTTTTTTTTTATACAGCCCATTTTCCATTAGTGAACATTCTTGATGAGAACGTTAGGAGATTGCTTTGACATTAATTTAAGATGGGAAGACATTATGGAATTATGAGGGTTTCTTTATTATATCTCCTCATGCAAAAAAGTCTCCCATTAATACACTCTTTAATATTTCATTCCTCATTATCTTTCTGCTCCTAAATTTGTTTCCTGGTGTCTGAAGACAGGAGAAGCCCTACTATAAGGCTTCATGTAAAATGCTAGATTGGTCCAAAACCAATCTTTTATTGGAACCGTCTTAAATCCCTATTACCAGCTGCCTAAATGATCTATTTTTCTTACTCTACCCTCACAGATGCTTTTAATCTTCAGCTAAAAATGGACATCCACCCTTTTCTCACATCATTTCAGAGTTAAAAAACAGCCATAGTGCGAGCACATAGTGAAGCCAATAGAAGCATAAAATCATTTATAAGCTATACAAAGTCTTATTTTGTGCTTATAAACGACCACAAGGATTCCTGGACAGAGACTCAAGTCTCCATGAAATGCAGTGCTTGTTTGAGGCTGGGAATAATAATAATTGGCAAACAACAAACTGCTGTACAGTACACTGCAGAAACAGTGGCTTTCGAAACAACTAAATTAAGATATTGTGTTCATGTTCAAATAAATGTGCAACTCTCTCTAATGTTTTTCATCTCTTAACTGTCTTAAAGGGACATTTCACCCAAAATGAAAATTCGGTTTACTCAGAATTAAAATCATTTAAACTTATTAAAATAATTTCTACGTATTAGAGCCTGCTCGGCTAGACTACTCAACAGCTTCTTCCCACAGGCTGTTAGAGCCCTAAACTCCAGTCAATTTACCCCCTCTGAAATCTCATCAGGTGAGTGGGCTTAACAAACCATTTGTAGAAAAGACACCCTCTCATCTCTCTAACTCTTGCACCAGGTTGCACATTTGCATAGACACTTTCTTAATCACTTCATGTCTCTTGGAAACATTGTGCATTTCTAATTGTGCTTCATACGGGTAAGTGGGCTTGACAAACCACCTGTAGAAACACTCTTCTCTCTTATGCACCTGACACTTTATCTAAACTACATCTTACAAGAACTCAATAAGGCAAACGATGTTCACTTTAAATGTACCACAATCATGTTGCACTGCTTGCTTCAACCTTAAATAACTCCTTTGCACAATATTAAACCTGAAATAGCTCTTTCGCACAAGATTCACCTCTCTTGCACAATATCCTGCACAACATTGTTCAGTCTCATGTAAAAGTACTTGTATAGGCTGTCTTATGTGTATAGTTAAGTATCTTATAGTATATGTTAGTTATGCACAGGTTTTTTAAAACAGCTCTGATGTCCAGTGTTGTGTTTGTGTTTATGATTAATTTATGTAGCACGACATTTTGTTCCTCTGTATGTCCCCACATGTAGCGGAATGACAATAAAGCTCGACTTGATCTACGTACCCTTCACTTGTTCAAAACCTATTTGAGTTTTCTCTGAAAAAAGAAGACATTTTGAAGAATGCTGGAAGCTGGCACCCATTGACTTCCAAAGTAATTTTGTTTTCCTATTATGGAAGTCAATTGGTGCCAGTAACTTCCTGGTTATGGATGTAACCACGTTCCCTGAAGGAGGGAACAGAAATGCTGTGTCGGTAGACACTTTCTGGAGTTCCCGACCTGAAGGAGAACCAGCATTTTTCAAAATATCTTCTTTTGTGTTCAACGGAAGAAAGGAAATTATAAAGGTTTAAAACCACCTGAGGGTGAATAAACGATCCATTTAAAGGCAAAGTTCACTCAAAATGAAAAATTGCTGTTAATGGACCCTTTTCACAAGGCGAAGACATTTTTTGCTCAGATTAAAATACAGGTTACATTCTAATGCATTAAAAAGTTAATAATGTATGTTCTCTTTTCATTCATGTAGCATTCATAAAGTTATCTTTTATACACTTATAGCTTTATGTAAATGTTGCATTTATAAACACAGTCTTTCTTATGGTCATCAGCTTCTTGAATCCTCGAAAGGTTTACAGTTTTTGATTTTTAAAAACACATATGCACATTTATTAAACTACTTGCCATTATCTTTGCATCAATAATTTGTGAGGTGTTTCTAATGTAGGGGTTTCTGGCTGCCATTATCAGTCTCACACAATTTTTTCTTTTTTCTGAATATGGTGATAACACTATCGTGGAGTTTTTCATTTGTTATCTGCTGCAAACTGAAATGCATTAAATTAATTTCAGTTCATTTCCAATTTAATTCATTTCCCCAACTCTCCCATACAGTGCTCTTTAAATTAATGCAACTATGACGACTTCCAATGCTGAGAAACCCAGAAATGTAAAAAGTGTCTATTTCATTTACTTAAATCTCTTGCACACACTTCATAAGACTTCATTGCATCATCAGGAGCCATGTGTATTAATTCTGTGTTCCCTGTGTATTTTTTTGACCCTCATACAGTATGTGCCAGTAGCTGTTGACTTGCCTTGTACGAATCACCAAGGACTACGATTTCTGCTAAAAATCTTCTTTAATGTTCTGCTAATAAAATAAAACAGCACCTACATCTCCGACAGCCTGAGGGGGAGTAAATTAACAGCAATTTTTCATTCTGGAAGATCAAAGATTTTATAATTAAAGTTGCAAAGCATTCGCAAAAATATAGGCTGCCTTTCATCACGGTAATGATACACTCAGAAAACCTGTGCATCTGCGCTAATTAAACCCTGCTAATTAATCCATGGGTATCTCACTGTCGGATCGCTGAAAGCTTTCGGCCACACTTGACCAGGCACTTCCTGTATGACACTGAGAGCTCAGCTTTACGCCAGGCTCCTCAAGTGTCCTATTGTGGGAACGGAAATCCAAATCTGAAGCCCTACATTTAATCATTAATGAGCCCTGCTGAAAACATAAATGCCCCGAATCAAAGTGGAACAGTTAACGCAATGGTAGTCACTCAGAGTGTTAATAAATGTAGTAGCTTGTGCTACAGTGGAGTAGATCGTTTTTTTGGATATCACAGGGCGAGTATTTGATCCAGACGTACTTGCATCTCTCGCGCCAGGATGAGCTAATCTGCTTCTCTGAACGTGACGTGTTTATCGTCTGATCTAATATTAGTTGCAGACAGCCTCATCATCCAGGTTCATTATAGCAGCATTATGAGTGGTGTCAAGAGGTCCTTAAATGCTGTCATAAATAATCATTATACTATTACACAAAGCAGCACAACAATACATCACTTTGCTAGCTCTCTATGGTTGAGATAAAAGTAAGTCCAGTTCTTTTGAGTTTATGGACTATGAAAGACTGTGTGAATAAATGCTACATTTACATAAAGATGTATAAAAAAATAACTTTATGAATGCCACATTTATGAAAAGAGAACATACATCAACTTTTTCATACATTAGAATGGGTCCTGTTTTTTATTCTGAGCAAAAAAGAATGATGTTACACATTAACTTAATGTACATATTGTATATACATTAACTATTATAAATTTTAATTGATTTACAGAAGACACACACTAAAATGTCATTCAGTATGACGACAGTTTATATACAAAAATGTTTATATACAAAAATAATTATGTCATGCATATTTATAAAAAGGAATGACTGGATTACATTAAAGAAAAAGTATTAATATTTGAAATAACCTGATATTTAGTTACATTTTAAAATGGTATTTTTATACAATATTTTTTAATTATACATTTATGATAAATATATAAATGATGTGTTTAAAATAATGTATGAATTTTAATATGTGTAATTTTGTGCTCAAGTGCTCAACACAACTTTTAACTTAAAAAAAAACAACTTTTGACAAAGTGTACATGTATGTTAATTATGGTTCAGCCGCTGGAGTCCTAGATGAAGGATTTAGAGAGAAAAAGTATAACTAGTATTATGAAACAAAGCGTAAAGTAAGTTTAAAAAGCTCTTTCCACAATAATCCTAACACATCTGAGTACAGAACATATCTGTCCGTGAGATTATTCCCAGGCATAAATGAAGAGGAAGAAAAAAATTGCAAACAGCGCACTGGAACAGATGTGGAAACGTGAAGTGTAACAAAACAACTTTTATTGCTATTTAAAAAAATCACTGTTCAAAAAAAAAAAAAAAAAAAAAAAAAAAAAGGGGGGAGAAAATGGGCTGTTTATATGGAAAACATGAGTCATTGGCTCACAGACTGTCATAACAGTCGAAGCGTATTTGCGTGCGTGCGCACAGATGCTGGCGCCTAATGTGACCTGCATTCACTCTAACAGATGGAGCCAGAACAAAAGACAAGGATGCTAGCGTTTACATCCAAAACTGCAAGTGCATCCTTCATTTATCTTCATAGCTATTCAACTGATCGCAGTTATGCGCGCAACCCTTCAGAATACGCTTCATTATTCATGAGAATGCGAGATATTAAAAGCATGACGACATCATCATCAGAGATTTAAAAAAAAGTGGTTACGTCATGCGATTAACGTTTAATGATCGGTAAACATGACGTAAGACTACTCGTGTTGGCGTTTGGACTCGTTTAGGCATAACAGGGGCCTGATAATGCATTATGGAGATAAATATAACCAGGCACTGCATGGGAACGATGCACATGCACTTACCAAATCTATGAACGTAAGAAACTTCCAGCTACCGCCGTATGTTTGATGCGCGGGCATGTCTATGGCTTTGTAATTGCAGAGGATGGAAAAATAAGAGAGGAGGATCGCTACTCTGAGGATCTGTGATGGGATGAGCGCCATTTTCCTTCCCCCGTCGTATTTCCGTGTGAGGAAATGTCCTGTCGACGGAGGGATGCTGCTGTGCGGTGGGGAGGAGGAGAGAAGAGGGCCGCGCGGATCCGGTAAAGACGAGGCTGGAGGCGGCGGATGTGCGCGAGAGGCTGTTGCTATAGGAACAAGCATCGCTGTGCCTGTGGAGCAGTAGCTCCAGTGTCCCTGTTATTGGTGCACGCGCATGCTCAGTGGTTTGAGATTATTGATTTCGTTTTTTATGTTTTTTAAGTTCTAATATGCTTTAAAAAATACGCCAGTTTCTGTTGTGTGTCAGAGATTAGTTTTTTTATAATTTTAAAAATGCTCAGTGGTTTGAGATTATTGATTGCATTTTTTTCTATAATAAAGTCCTAATACGCTTTAAAATGTTTAGATTAAAAATACTTCAGCTGTATTCTGTTGTGTGTCAGAGATTAGTTTTTATTTTGAAAATGTAAGCATTTGTTGGTGGTAAACTGATATAAAGTAGTCAACCTTTAAAGTGTGTCATAACCTTTTATCAAAATTGACTGAAAACTATTGAACAACACAAATTCCTGAGGTAGGAACATTTAAAATAATTTTTTTTGACCAATTTCAAATGTTGACTACTGTATTACAGTCGATTTATTTGGTTTAGTGATAATATATTTGGCAAAATAAATAAATAAATAAATAAATAAAAATAGCAAAGATAAAAGGCATCCATTTGTACAAAATGAAAGTGGACTTAAAAAAGGGTATTACTTATATGCTTGCATCTAACAACTTGCATCTCCAATTTAATAATGTAATAAAATATAATATTTATATAATATACTACTGCTTTATGCTGTTAAATGTGTTTATTTATTCATCAGTTGTTTCTTGTCTGTCTGTCTGTCTGTCTGTCTGTCTGTCTATCCGTCCATCCGTCCATCCGTCCATCCGTCCATCCATCTATCTATCTATCTATCTATCTATCTATCTATCTATCTATCTATCTATCTATCTATCTATCTATCTATCTATCTAAATGTATCTTTTGACTCAAAGCCTGAAATATGACAACTTGCATCTCCACCATTTATTCATTTGACTGACAGTCCATTAAGCATTACAGTACATTTTCAATATCAGGAATAGCCAGCACAATATGATTAAGCATTACAGTACATTTTCAATATCAGGAATAGCCAGCACAATATGATAAAGCATAGGCTATATAAATAACCCTTCAAAAACATAACCCTCCAAGCCCCGTCGAAAGGGTTTTACTGTAACCTGTAATTGGCCATTTGAGTCCATCACTGTTTGAAGGATGTCAGACAGTAGCAGACCAACAAAAAAAAGTTGCCCCCATAAAACCTACATTATGATACAATAAGGGGCTGCCAAAGAGGTTTACAGTGGAAAATCCCCTGCCACAGGCACACAAATGATTCCCAGAACTAGCCATTAAGAGGAAGGAGGAATGAGGATTAAACAGCTATACTGACTGCACAGCATTGCAGGGGCCAGCATGATTTGTGTGAACTTATATGTCTCGGTTTATCCTTATGTTACCTGAGATAAGATCATTTTTTTAAGATCGAGAGATAATAGGTATAGCATGCACAACTTTAGCCATGAAACTGGACAGTTATATGTTTAGTCTTACTGTCACATACGCCATAATATCTTAGCCAGATCCACTTATTACCAGCATGAATCAAAACAGAAGTCTGAGTATTGGCTAATACAGACACTAATATGATACCAGCTCAGCTTTTTGAATAATGTAGAATTTAGGTCACACTTTAGTTTAGTTCACAATTCACGGTATTACAGTTTTTTCCAGTTGCTTTGGTACATTTCTCAGATCAGAATTGAAATTCTCAAAAATACCTGTCCAAGCCTTACATCACTGTGTCACTTGTGCACATCAAAAAAAGTAGTTTCTCATTCCTTTGAACAAGTTGCAAATGCTTTTGTAAAATGATTCTCTGCTGTTTTCTACATTATCATTTGCTTATGTCATGTTGATCAAAATGTATTATTTTGGTCTCTGTTAAATAGTCTCACCCCCACAACATTTAATTGTCTGTTCATGGCATAAGTGTTTAAATGCAAAACGGTTGTCATCAACAAGTTGTCATAATATTTTGTCATAATGCATATTCCCTATTTCCATTAGAAGTTTTTCCTAAATCGGTCTAAAATTGGTAAATTTCTCTCAGGTGAATCTTGACTTTTTCTAATGAGGGTGCATCTGAAAGGAGATTGTCCTATGTTCACATTTCTACTTTTGTTTAGTGTCTTCTTTGTGCTACGCAGTGCTGTCTTTTCCTTTTCCTGTATCACAATGACATGATCTGGCAACAAATTACAGGACAAACAGCCAAAAAATATAATTTCACCACAATTTACTTCAGAACACCCCTCCAGAGTACACTGCTATATTGACAACATGACTAACTAATTTGACTGTCTTATCTGTACACTACGACACAAGGACTTGTCATTCTGAAGGCACTGACACGTTCATTGTCAAATTCAGTTTTGAGAGATGAACTAAGGATTTTGAGCAAGAGACTGTTTTGCTGGTAATCCATGCTGCTTTGCTATTAGTACGTGTTGTTTTGAGAAATGCACTTACTGTTTTGCAAATTTTGATTCTGATCTGAGAAATGTAACAAAGCAACTGAGAAAAACTGTAACAAACCATTAACTAACATTACTAAATTAATAAACTACTTATGAACTGCTTATTAATAGTTAGTAAGGTAGAAGTCGAGTTTAGGTTTTGGGTAGGATTAGGGATAAAGTGTAAGATCATACTTCATAACTACTAAAGAACAGTTAATATCTTAATAATAGGCAGGTAATAAGCCAATACACGGTAAATTCTAATAAACTGAGACTACTCAAATGATTTGAGGAAAGTGATTCTCATAGTTCGTTTGAGTAATGGGAAATCGACAACTCAATTAATTGAGTTGACCAAATGAGGTCTCTTCATTGAATTAACTTAAATGTTTAATATAACTTAAAAATTTAGGTACAGATTACTTAAAATGGCTAATAGTAATCCAAATTTTTTAGCTTTTATATTTTTTACTTACTTACTCCAAGGGCCGTTTACATCGAAGTTGATATTTGGCCGCATCATGTTGGTGTTTCGTAACATCAAATTTTTAGGAGGTGGGTCATTAGTCCAATGCTCAACCCCCAACCTGGAGGCCCAGGACATACACTACGGCCAATTTAGCTTACCCAATTCACCTATAGCGCATGTCTTTGGACTTGTGGGGCAAACCGGAGCACCTGGAGGAAACCCACGCCAACACGGGGAGAACATGCAAACTTCACACAGAAATCCAACTGACCCAGCCGGGACTCGAAGCAGCAACCTTTTTGTTGTGAGGCGACAGCACTACCCACTGCGCCACCGTGTCGCCTCTGCGTGTATATCAATTAAGAAAAATGTATATAAGCATTAAAATATCTACTTACTAATTTAACTTTTCTCTTTCGTCAGATGGGTCCAGGTAGTGCCTCTGTCCTGCTGCGCTTCAGCAAAATTCAGCATCACAAGCAAAATGACCCCCTTGTGTCATATAACATATATCGACCAATCAGCACGGTTGTCAAGGCAGAATTTTAAGTGCAACCAATCATTTTAAAGAGAGACATAGTGAATCGTTTCAAGAAATTAAAATGCTAAGTTCAGAGAGTTTTTTGCTGCCTAATGAGTAAGTTAAACACACCTGTTTAAGTTTTAATGACTAAAGTTATGTCTTTAGTAATGACAACAGCGGAGTTTACAGTGTAGTTAATAGCATGAATTGTTACCCAAACTAACCAAATTACCTCTAATAACTCAACTCATAAACTACAATATGTATTAAATGCAATCTACTAAATACAGACTGCTACCTTCAGAAAAAAAAGTAATTAAAATATACATATTTATAATTTATGAGAAAAAAACTTGATGTGTAAGTCATTTTTGGACTTACCGTCACTCACACGCCAAATCCACTTATAAGCAGTGTGTTATTTCTTTTTTTACGCCTTAAACACATCAGGATCTTAAAGTTAATGTGTGTAAGATCCTTCTTTTTTCTCTGAAATTTTCAAAGCCTTGTATTTATCTAACTGGTCTTACTGTCACATATGCCATAATATCTTAGCAAGGTCCACCTATTACCAGTATGTTATTGCTTCAGAACCAAAACAGAAATCTGAATAATGGCCAATACAGATAGTGATCTGATCGGAGTTTGTTTGAATAATGTAGAAGTTTTGGTAACACTTTAGTTTAAGTCACAATTCATGGTATTAACAAACCATTAACTAACACTACTAGATTAATAAACTACTAATTAGCTGTTTATTAATAGTTAGTAAGGTAGAAGTTGAGTTTAGGTTTTGGGTAGGATTAGGGATAAAGTAAAAGATCATACTTTATAACTACTAATGAACAGTTAATATCTTAACAATAGGCAGGCAATAAGCCTATTAATAATAGTTAATAGCATGAATTGTTACCTAAACTAACCAAATAACCTCTAATATCTCAACTCATAAACTATAATGTGTATTAAATGCAATCTACTAAATACAGACTGCTTACTTCAAGTAAAAAATATACATATTCATAATTTATGAGAAAAAAAATGGATGTGTAAGTCATTTTTGGACTTACTGTCACTCATTTGCCAAATCCACTTATAAGCAGTGTGTTATTTCTTTTTTTATGCCTTAAACACATCAGGATCTTAAAGTTGATGTGTGTAAGATCCTTCTTTTTTCTCTTAAATATTCAAAGCCTTGTATTTATCTAACTTGACCTGAGCCCCACGAGCAAAATGAGAAAATGCTAAGAAAATATAAGGGCCCGCTGACCGCTGTGCAGGCTCTTCACCTACTGTGGGGTTTGCTGGGGTCTGCCAGAGTGCAGGAGTGCTCCGCAGTTTGTGGTTAGCTGTGGGGAGCGCGCGAGACTTTCCAGAGCCCATGTAGACTTGCTCACAGTATAAGTGCACTTGAGTGAGATGCTTGTGCCTGTGGTTCTAGACGAGCGATCCCACCAGCAACCCAAAACTTCATCTCATTCCGCTGGCCCCCAAGCTCTCTGACATGCAAAGCTCAGATTTCAGATCCAAAAAATATGTGCAATAGTAGATCTCGGTGAAATGTGTTTATTAGTATGATCAAGTGCCAAAATGTCTTGAAAACACAGATTAGGCACCCCATTTCACACTTGGAAAACATGCTTGCTAAGCAAATAAGGGGTACTGTACAATCACTTATCCCAGCCATTTTATTTAGGTTTTCTTAGGGTCTGTTTTGGCATAACAATCGGCTCACTGTACATTATTGAGCTTCACTATTATTCAATGACTACTCGAAATAGCTCATATGAATAAATGCAAACATCAATATTTGGGTTTTGTTAAAATTATATTGAATTTTAATAGTGATCTGAGTTTAAGATTATGCCATATGCATTTGTGGATTATTCATTCATTCATTTTCCTTCGGCTTAGTCCCTTTATTCATCAGGGGTCGCCACAGGGGAATGAACTGCCAACTTATCCAGTACATGTTTTACACAGCGGATGCCCTTCCAGCTGCAGCCCAGTACTGGGAAACATCCATACATGCTTATTCACACACATGCACTACGGCCTATTTAGTTTATCCAATTTACCTGTAGCGCATGTCTTTGGATTGTGGGGGAAACTGGAACACCCGGAGGAAACCCACGCCAACACGGGGAGAACATGCAAACTCCACACAGAAACGCCAACTGACCCAGCCGGGACTCGAACCAGCAACCTTCTTTCTGTGAGGTGACAGTGCTAATGCCATGTCGGCATTTGTGGATTAGTTTCTGTTATTAATTAAAAATTCTGTTATTAATTACTTACCGTCATATTTTGTGAGTTGACATGCACTTGTAAAGTTTCTTATAGTCAGTTAAATGTCTGTTGAAGGAGCAGTATCAACAGATATTAAGCAGACAGTCTACTAATACTCAAATGGACCATCAAAATAAAGTGTTACCGTTTATTTTAATTAGCAAACACCTTAGAATTATAATCTGATAACATGTTTTTTCAATCAATATCAAATCAATTAAATCAATATCAGAAATCATGATATGCTGAGATGCAGATATAAACTGAGATGCAGATATAAACTCAACTAATAATCTTTCATGTGTATTAAATCATTAGTGGATATTTATATAGTAAAAGTTGCTTTTGTAAACTCCTTTATAACCAAAAGCAAGCAAAACACTCATGGAAACATTTGTGGATATACATAAGCATGTTTCAGACTTTATAAAATATTTGTTCTTAAGAAGGGCGACACAGTGGCTCAGTGGTTAGCACTGTCGACTCACAGCAAGAAGGTCGCTGGTTCGAGTCCCGGCTGGGCCAGTTGACATTTCTGTGTGGAGTTTGCATGTTCTCTCCGTGTTGGCGTGGGTTTCCTCCGGGTGCTCCTGTTTTCCCCACAGTCCAAAGGCATGCGGTACAGGTGAATGTGAAAGGAAAATGAATGAATGAATGAATGAATGAATGAATGAATGAATGAATGAATGAATGTTCTTAAGAAGCATCTACAGTGGATTCATAACATGAATATAACATAACAAAAATTTCCTCACATGATTTCTTAAGACTGGTGAATCCCGTCTTCTTAATTTAAAGCATGTGCCAGTTTTACCAAATTTCATTCAAATATAGCTTTAATTTTATTGACTTATTATGAGCAAAACTTCTATAAGTGATCTTTAT
>CAIGQW010015581.1:14016870-14031627 GCA_903798125.1 Danio choprae | reverse complement strand
CACACACACACACACACACACACACACACACACACACACACACACACACACACTCATACACTACGGCCAATTTAGTTAATTCATATTATCTATAGCACATGTGTTTGGACTGTGGGGGGAAACAGGAGCACCCAGAGGAAACCCACGCCAACATGGGGAGAACATGCAAACTCCACACAGAATTACCAACTGGCCCAGCCGGGACTCGAACCAGCAACCTTCATGCTGTGAGGCGACATTGTTAATCACTGAGCCACCGAGCAAATAAAAATACAATGAAATAAAGTAATCAAAAATAGGAGAACAAAGCAACTACATTATATATATACTCCTTGAGAATAAGCATAGTGTTTGTGAGGAAAATCAGGTACAAGTGTTTAACTGATTTATTCAGGAAAACTTAAACGATGGTAAAAGCTTTTTATTCAATCATTCATTCATTTCCTTTTCGGCTTAGTCCCTTTATTAATCTGGGGTCGCCACAACGGAATGAACTGCCAACTTATCCAGCATATGTTTTACGCAGTAGATGCCCTTCCAGCCACAACCCATCACAGGGAAACATCCATACACACTCATTCACACACAAACTCATACACTATGGCCAATTTAGCTTACCCAATTCACCTGTACTGCATGTCTTTGGACTTGTGGGGGAAACCGGAGCACCCGGAGGAAACCCATGCGAACACGGGGAGAACATGCAAACTCCACACAGAAATGCCAACTGGCCCAGCCGGGACTCGAATCAGCAACCTTCATGCTGTAAGGCGACAGTGCTAATCACTGAGCCAATAAAAATACAATGAAATATAATAATCAAAATATAACAACAAAACAAATATAACAAAAAACAAAGCAACTACATTATATATATATACTCCTTGAGAATAAGCATAGTGTTTGTGAGTGAAATCAGGTACAACTGTTTAACTGATTTATTCAGGAAAACTTAAATGATGGTAAAAGCTTTTTAAATTAGACAAAATAACTTAAGAACACTCACATATTCAGGGTACAGAAGATTTATAAATTCAACAGTATTACTTTAATATAATTTTTTTATAGAATTGCCACATCAGTTTACTTTATTTAACCAAGTATTTTTAATCATATTAAAACATCAGGTCACACTTTATATTAATGTACAATTCTCTGTATTAATAAAAAGACTTTCATTCATTCATTCATTTTCATTTCGGCTTAGTCCCTTTATTAATCTGGGGTCGCCACAGCGGATGAACCGACAACTTATCCAGCATATGTTCTATGCAGCGGATGCCCTTCCAGCTGCAACCCATCCCTGGGAAACATCCATACACACTCATTCACACTCATACACTACGGACAATTTAGTCTACCCAATTCACCTATACCGCATGTCTTTGGACTTGTGGGGGAAACCGGAGCACCCGGAGGAAACCCACGCCAACACAGGGAGAACATGCAAACTCCACACAGAAACGCCAACTGACCCAGCCGAGGCTCGAACCAGCGACCTTCTTGCTGTGAGGCGAACGTGCTATCCACTGCGCCACTGTGAGGCCCAATAAAAAGACTTACATAAGCTCAATAAACTGCTTATTAATAATTAGTAAGGTAGTAGTTGGGTTTAGGTATTAGGTAGGATTATTCATTCATTCATTCATTTTCATTTTGGCTTAGTCCCTTTATTAATCTGGGGTCGCCACAGCGGAATGAACCGCCAACTTATCCAGCATATGTTTTACACAGCGGATGCCCTTCCAGCTGCAACCCATCTCTGGGAAACATCCATACACACCCATTCACTACGGACAATTTAGCTTACCCAATTCACCTATACCGCATGTCTTTGGACTTGTGGGGGAAACCGGAGCACCCGGAAGAAAACCCACGCCAACACAGGGAGAACATGCAAACTCCACACAGAAACGCCAACTGACCCAGCCGAGGCTCGAACCAGCGATCAGCGACCTTCTTGCTGTGAGGCGAATGTGCTACCCACTGCGCCACTGTGAGGCCCTAGGTAGGATTAGGGTATAGAAAAAGATCATACTTCATAAGTACTAATAAACAGCCTATATCTTAATAATAGGCAGATAATAAGCCAGTATTTAATAGTAAATATTGGTATTGGCGGAATAAGTTGGAGGAATATTTCATTTCTCAAAATGCATCAATTGTGTTGGACTTCATATACTTTCACTATAATTCCTAACACGAATCTATCTATTAATTCCAAATCAGTTGCAGCATGCAAAAAATGGCTTTTGGTTTGAAACTTATTTCACAGTTTTCCTTTAAAAAGGTACATTTGTAGATAATGTTATCTGTACATCTGTGTATAATATGTTCAGATGGGACATAGAATCTATGGATGGTAACAGATAGTAACAAAATCTTGCCAGTACATTACTATTCAATTTTCACCTACTCTATTCAGCTCATATTCTATTTCTTGCCTATTATATAGCACGAGAAAAAGCATATCTGGATGCAGGAGAATTCTAATTCAACTTCCTGTAACATGTTGCTAATTTAGACAAAAAATGATGACTCCGAAAAAAGATTAATCCTTCAATTGAAATGTCAAATCTACGAAACCATGCAGGTCTGCATCCTTTATCTTTCCTCATGGTTCATTTGCTTGAGAATGAATGATGTACGTGGTGAGGTTTATAACTGTCCCATGTGGACTTTGAGATTTGCCTGTTATTTACTGTGCCGGTGACTTTCATCATCATCGTGACAAGCAATAAATGATACAGCGTGTATATGAAATGCTCACCGAGTGCAATAGGGTGTCCATTGTCACACCACACATTCCATATCATTAGCGTTTATGGTCTGCGGTCACAGTCTGTACAAATACAGAGCACACACACACTCACACACCTGCGAAGATATATAAAGCACAAGGTGTGTGTATCCATAATAGAGAAGTGTGAAAAGACAGATGGCTGAGGAGAGATATGTAAACACTGTACTTTCACTGGTTTATAGATAGAGAAAGTGAGTAAAAACAAGCAAACATCCTCCATGACAGCATAAGAGCTGGGCAAACAGAGTTATGAGCAATAATACCATACAGATGCTTTTGGATTTGATGACGGAATCTGAATTTAACTCTCATTTCTTTGCACTCTAGTATTTTCATTACTTGTTCACAACCACAAAATCTTGTGTTTATTGGCTTTTATTTTAAGCATTTAAACTGTTGGACTAAACTGAAGGTGTTAATAAACTATTCAGCTGTTATATTTAATCATTTTAGGGGTGGGAGAAACCATTTTGTGATTTTAGAAACCAACGTGTGGTTCTGTTGTTGTCTTTTTAATATTAAATGCTTCAATACACCCCACATGAAAAAAATATATAGTAATTTAGTAAAACTTACTTAAAACTTAATTTACACTGTAAATACAATGTATGGTTTAAAAATCGCAGCTGTGATTGCTGGAATTTTTACAGTTAAAAATACAGTTATAAAAGAAATTGTAAAAGAAATTTCTACATTTTAGGAAAAACCTGCATATTTCAATAATTTATAGCATTAATAAGTAAGTGTTAATATGCAAGTAAGTGTTTTGAAGTGGTAAAATCTACACATTACCTTTGTTACACAGACATATTAAATGAAACACACAGTCTCATTCACACAACTACTTAACACCGTCATATAGTAACATACACGAAACTAAAATAATGCAATAAACATTACTTCAATAGTTCACACTTAGCTGATGATTGATTATAAAGCGAGTTTGGCATGCTGTCCCGGGAGAGAGCCCTGAGCTCATAAGATCCTCGAGCCCGGGGCTCCCCTATAGGACTTACTAAGAGCATGTCTATAGTGCCAATTTGGATTAGTCAATTAACTTAAGTTGTATGTTTTTGGATGGTGGGAGGAAACCGGGAGACCCGGGGGAAACCCACACGAGCACGGGGAGAACATGTGAACTCTGCACAGAAACGTCGATTGGCCTGGTAAGGACAAGAACCAATGACGTTCTTGCTGTGGGGCAACAATGCTAACCACTCGGCCGCCGTGCTGCCCATCTAGGAAAGGAGGAGGAGTAGTGGAGGAAGGGGGGATTCTTCAAAACGAAGATGACTATGGTATGGAACTTAGGTTATTTATAGAGACTAAGGAATCGTCTGATTGGTGAATCATAAATTGAACAATCCCGGACCAGCCACGAGCAATCATAAGCATGTGATCCTCTCGAAATTAGTTTATAAATAAACTTCACTTATCAATATTAAATGTATAACAGAAAACTGTTAAATGTAACTGTTAATGTACTTAATGATGAGAAGAAATAAAAAGAACCATAGTAATGTCAACAAGAAAGCATAAAAAGTGTCATGCAGGGAATTCTGGGAAAGTCAATGATTATTCACTATATATTAAGGACACTTACTTTTAGCCAGGTTGCATATTTTTGTTGTAATATTTTAAAAGCAAAAACTTTACCACTTACCGTTAAAACCACAGCCATTTTTTTTACACTGTGTAGTGTTTTTGAACCACACTATGGTGTATATTATACACACTGTAATATTTGCATTAATATGTTGTGGTAATCATATAGTTGCTATGGTAACACAACAACTTTAGCAATATAAACAATTACCCAATATTGTACTTTTGTACAACTATAGGGTATAATACTACAATACACCACAGTTTGCTGTAGTAAAATCTAAAGTTTTACACAATATGTATTACAGTTTATCAATTAAATATAGTTAATGCTACAGTATGCTGTAGCACTAATTAACGAAATGTTGTAAATATACATTATACTACACTTTACAATAGTATTGACCTTATTCTTCATGTACGGGCATTGGAATCTTTTTGGCTCAAGACTTCCACTCTCATTCACTTCCATTGATTTTTAGACATTAAAAACAGCTCATTATGCAACAATTATATTGTTCTTTTGGTACTTTTTATGTATAGTCATGAACACACCTGTTTGTAGAGCAAGTAGTTGACCGTTTATTATTCCAAGTCATTTCTTCCATAGGAGGACTAAATCGGAAGTCCAAAAACAAGCGCAAAAACAAGCGCACTTCCGTATTGCAGAATAAGGTCAATAGTTGAAAAATACTATAGTTTTTTCTATAAGTTACTGTAGTATTTCTTTCATGTGAGACCAGTGCTATTTAATTAATCAAACAGCCAATAGAGGTGTTTTTCTCTTCCTCATGAAGTCACACTTCACTATGCTGTTTTTTTTTTTCATTAAGAAACTTTATTAAGATGCATTTTTTTCTCATTGACTACATATTCTGTGACTCTAACTGAATTTGACAGACAAGCAGAAGACAAAAACACTGGCTGTTAAAACAAAACTTGTGATAGTGAGAATGATGTCTTTCCTGATCCGAAAGGGAAAGCATGAGGGCAGAATCCATGTGTGCCCTTATGGAAAACCCTGCGCACAGCCAGGCTTCAGATTTTTACCGTTTTCTGCTAGTTGTCAACTTCAAACGCAGCGCTGTGGTCTCATGGGATGGACGAGTTCACAATCACTGTGCTTTTATCTCATGAAAACATGATAGCCGCCTTTTCTGCAGAGGCTCTGTGTGCTTTCCACAGTCCTGGAAAATGAGATAGACATGCTGCTCTGGGAAGAGCTTGAATAGTCTGAAAGTCATATTGATTATTAAAAAGAAGTCATTAAAAAGCACCAATGAATTCTAGAGCAAGAGGTCGAACACACAATGATGGAGGTCAAAATAAATGCTGATGCGTGTAGAATAATAGCAGGTGACGTACAATTACATCAGATGGAATAAATGGTCACTTTTGATTATTTTAATGTGTCCTTGCTGATTAAAATGTATCTGTTTTACAGGCAAAACACTGTAGGTAAATATACATATATGTACCTATATACACTACCTGAAAAAAGCATTGTCATCAATTGTAAAATCCAATTGTAAGAGCAACAAATAATAACTTGACTTCTAGTTGATCATTTGGAAAAGTGGCAGAAGGTAGATTTTTCAGATGAATCATCTGTTAAACTGCATCCCAATCATCACAAATACTGCAGAAGACCTATTGGAACCCGCATCGACCCAAGATTCTCACAGAAATCAGTCAAGTTTGGTGAAGGAAAAATCAAAATGGTTTGGGATTACATTTAGTATGAGGGCATGCGAGAGATCTGCAGAGTGAATGGCAACATCAACAGCCTGAGGTATCAAGACATTTGTGCTGCCCATTACATTACAAACCACAGGAGAGGGCCATTCTTCAGCAGGACAGAGCTCCTTCTCATTCTTCAGCCTCCACATCAAAGTTCCTGAAAGCAAAGAAGGTCAAGGTGCTCCAGGATTGGCCAGCCCAGTCACCAGACATGAACATTATTGAGCATGTCTGGGGTAAGATGAAGGAGGAGGCATTGAAGATGAATCCAAAGAATCTTAATGAACTCTGGGAGTCCTGCACGAATGCTTTCTTTGCCATTCCAGATGATTTTATTAATGTTATTTGAGTCCTCAAGCTCATGGGAGTCATACATAATTGTGACTTTAAAAATGACTTTATATTCTGTACTGTAAATCATTTCTCTCTTAAGTGACAGGACTTTTGTCTAAGCAAAGTCAGACCTTACTGTCCTAATTAAATAATTACAAATCAAGGCATAATCATATTTTATTTTGGTAAAATAAGCATAATCTTGAGGCCTTTGCCTTTCATATAAGCCACTTCTGACACCAAATGATCAACTAGAAGTCAAGTTATTATTATTTGTTCCTAAAACTTGGAGAGGCAACAAGACTTTTGTCAGGTAGTGTATACTGTATATAATGTATATAAATGAAAAATGAATTAAGGATTTTTGTGCTACAAGCTTTATAAAATGTTATGTTACAATACGCACAAATTTGCATTCATTTCTAGCACAAAAATCTAAACATTGAATGAAATCCAAACTTTCTTTGGCCTTAGAGTCAAAGGTTTTTACTGACATGAATGTAAGTATTTTTTATTTTCAGAAAAAAAACTGCTTGAAAAAAAATGTAGAACAAAATGTTTACAATCAGGCTAATTTTGTATGAACATATTTCTCTGTAAAAACATCGAAAATTTAAATAAAACTGTGAAGTTCGGTGTGTATTTAAGTTCTGCTGAAGTGGAGATTATGGCTCCCATTTATGTAAACAGCCTTTAAAATTTTGGCAGTGTAATTAAAATCTACACACACACACAAATAGAAAAAAAGTGCATTTTGGATGTTTTCTTTATATTAAACTGAAAAAACATTTTTTTGAAAATCTCAAATTTGACAGGTCCATGAAAAACAATGTTGGTAGTGCCATACTAAATTATATAACTGACCCAAATTTTATGAGCATTTTATTTTTTAGCATTAACATTCATTCATTTTCTTTTCGGCTTAGTCCCTTTATTAATCTGGGGTCACCAGAGCGGAATGAACTGCCAACTTATCCAGCATATGTTTTACGCAACGGATGCCCTTCCAGCTGCAACCCATCACTGGGAAACATCCATACACTTACTCACACACATACACTACGGACAATTTTACCTTACCCAATTCACCTATACCACATTTTTGGACTTGTGGGGGAAACCGGAGCACCTGGAGGAAATCCACGCAAACATGGGGAGAACACGCAAACTCCACACAGAGATGCCAACTGACCCAGCCGGGGCTCGAACCAGCGACCTTCTTGCTGTGAGGCGATTGTGCTACCCACTGCGCCACCGTGCTGCTCTCAGCATTAACAATAACAATGAAATAAACTTTCATTTACGGAATCATCCCAAATTCAAAGAAATAATAATGCAGTTTCACCCTCGACCACCAGAGGTCTTTGATTCAACTCCTCCAACCACAGAGAACTTACAGTATATCTGCCACTCAGACACACCTTTGACACCTTCTTCCATACAGCTACAGTTCAAAATTTAAAAAGATAAAATCTCAGCATCTGAAGACAACCCAACTGTTAAGCATTCATTTAATAATTCTGATGATGGTCTTTCACCACATAATGATAAAAGAAGTATGCGGCTCATTAGAAAGCATGTCAGGTAATTGAAACAAACAGACCATGGCGGCATTCTCTTTTATAGTCAGCAGACCCAACAAAGGACTATTTGAACGTGGACTCCGAGACTTTAGGTGTGTCCGTTCCTGCCAGTCCTTTCTCAGCTTTACAGGGTAGTTTTTACAGCTTAGGTGCATGAGATGAAAGGAGTTCTTTGGCAGGAATTCACACATTAGTGCCTTGCCTTATCGCAGACACAACCTGACCTTTGTTGAGCGTAACATATTCTTATGTAATTTCCTGCCAGTGCTGAAAGAGCAGAAAAAGAGAGAAGCTCTGGGATAGCTGAGAGTGACGTGTCATGAGTGTGATGTTAATCACTTGGATTTGAAAACTGCACAATGATTGCAGTTTACCGGAGTAAAACTAGGAGTGGAAAAGGGAGAGGCAGATCATTCTGTGTGAGCTCTATTACACCACCTCTACTGGAGAAACAGAGACAGCCCTTGGCTATATTCCTCTGTGTCATATTTATATATAGGCAAGAGTGTGTACGTGACATCTCTCAGATTTTTGAAGTGCGACAAAATGTGAGCCTCTGTGTCTTCAAGAAAACATGAGGAAGTTCACTGATGTTGTTTTGACATCTTGATTACGAAGAATGTGGCTAGATTAGCTGTTTTTATGCAAAATGTTTCAGGCCTGTTTTATTTCAGAAATGAAACTATAGATGTGTGTGTGTGTGTGTGTGTGTGTGTGTATATATATATATATATATACATCTATATCTGCATCAAGGTTTAAGGACACCTACAGTACAAACACCTATTTTACAAGAAATATGTTTTGTGAACTTTATGCTGTCTGTTGGTGCTCTAGATTTGTCGCTAAATTAATATTTTTGGCGCAAACCAAACATTCACAATGCATTCACAATGGTATGAACCATTATAGGGGGTGGTCAAATGTATAACATTAACATTATCTATTATTTGAATAAGTAATATTATTTAAGATACAGATCAGAGCAAACTATTTCTTAACTATTAAAAGAACAGACCCCCGCCCCCGCAAGTGTTAATTAGGGGGGTCAGACCCCCTGTAATTTGCACCCTATATATAAATACTGTATGTATGTGTATATATACTGTATGAATGTGTATATATACAGCAGACCAATTTATAAAACTACATTCTTATGAAGATTTATATGGGTTAATAGTTATGTGTTTGAGTATAATTTTTTGTGAGGTTTTTAGACAACACTATACAAATGTTTTAACGAACAATTTTCAAGAATTAAAAAAAATCTATATTTATAACGAAATAAATCTATAACGAAAACATTTTTTCTTTTTGCATGTATGATGAACTTATACATTAACCATGTTTTAAAGTCTTATGCCTTCTTTGAAAGCCAGTTGCTATGCAAATTTGAAAAATGAAATGTGACAAAGTATAATAAGCAAACAGTTCACAATGACTCATACCCAAATTAATGTCTAAATAAATACACACACACGCACGCACACACACACACACACACACATTTATAAACAAAGAGCTGTTACACAAAAGCATGTACAGATATAAAGGCCCTTTCTAAATCTCCTTGCTTGTAAACAACAAATTAATCTAACACTTCAGTATTTGTTTAACATTAATCAGATGTGGCTACATTAATGAAGATGCGGAGGAGGAGGTGAAGTAACAATACAATTCAGCACCTAATCGCAATCATGGGAGTTATGGTTCGCTTCCAGGAATGTTCAGAGGCAACCACTTGGGAAACGAGTTCGCTGTGATTCATGACATTCAAGCATTTGTAATAGCATCGAGCAGGGTTTTTATCCGGTCCACCGATAGTTAACTGAGAAATGCTGTGTGCTGCTGGGAAAACCCTCATTGTCCTTGAGCAAATGACTTTGCACAATGAATACATGCAAACACCTGCATGGGCACTCATGACTGTGAAACACCAACCGGTGAAACGAGATGACTAGATAAATGTTGATGAATCGTGCCCTTCAGGTCAAGAGCAGACATTTCAATTTTCTCTTCATTTCCAGTGGGAGATTTCACTATTGACTGTGAAGTCTAAGCTTGTCCGGTAATGCTGATTTGTGTCTGTGCGCTGTCAATTATGCTGGAGTGACTCAGATGCCAGTGCTTCTTCGGGGATGCCCTTGCTGAGGATTACAGAGGAGCTCCCTATTACCAATGCGATGGGAACTCTAGGTCACGGCCGATGTGATCACCAGCTCCTTAAATGAACCGTAAGCCACTCTAATAATCCATTTAACACAATACAGAACACATGCAGCACTCCTTACAAGAAAACACACACGTTTTGTACCACCTTTCTTTGATTTATATTGATTTCATAATTAGCAAGGGGTTTTCCATCTATTATCCTATGCTGAAGCACAATGTAGAGGAATTTAGGCTAAATAGAATATGCAAAAATCTAAATCCTGTCATAATTTATTCAACCTCCCCTTGTTCCAAACCTGTTTTTACTGTAGAAGAAAAAGAAGATATTTTGAAGAATGTCGGTAGCCATTGACTTCCAAAGCATTATTTTTGTTCCTACTATGGATATCAGTGGCTGCTGGTTTCTGACATTTTTCAGAATAACTTGTATTGTGTTCAACAGAAAAAAAAGAGATACATAAAAGATAAAAAACAAAACACTTGAGTGTTAGTAAACGGTGCAGAACTTTTAATTAATGTGTGAACTGTCCATTGGGATAGCAATGATTAAACAAAGAATTAAAAACAGTAATAATTTTTAAAACAGATACACCTTACATTTAACATTTATTGATTTTTTCCAAAGCAACTTACAATGAGTATGACGCTCTTCGGATCACCAGAGAGTAGCATTATATAGATGCCATTACAAGTCTAAGTTAGTTTAGCAATTAAAAAAATACATAGACACATAAACACACACACACGCACACACACACACACACACACACACACACACGCACACACACACGTCCAAACACATATGAACACATAAACACGAAGAGAAAAGAGTGTCATACAGGTGCCACTCACCTGCGTAAAGTACACACAGAACTGCACAATGTTTTCCTAGAACATGAAGTGTTTATAAGAAAGTGTTTGGTGCATATGGAGAGGAAAAAGAGTGTGTTTACTACAGGTGGTTTGTTAAGCCCACCTGCATGAAGCACACTCAAAATTGCACAATGTTTTCCAGAAACATGGTGTTTTGCATCAGTTTTGCATATTATTAATATGCATATTTTGAGGTTCAAGCTGCTTACGTGCATAATATGTACAGCAGATAAAAGAAATGGGCATCAGTTTACCCACTGAAGTTGTGTTGTGTTGTGTTGTTGCATCCATTGTGGAGATATTTTTTTAAATCATAATTATCTGCGATAGATTACCCTGTCATCTAACTCAACTGTTGCATTTAGCTCATGAACATAATATTAAAAATATTCAAATTTGCACCAATGTGAGGATAGAGTATAAATCAATGAAGTAAACTAATAACTAAATTGCATAATCTATATTCTTAAATAAACATGGGCCTTTTTGCATTCTCCAGATGTTCTGTAATATGCATAATATTCTACATTAGCTCACAATAACAAAAACTATTGGCGTACATCTGAGAATGTGCTATTGACAAATGATAAGAACCACATTAGTCATTACATTTAATAATTAAATTAATTCATTCATCCATCCACTGCGTAATGAACTGCCAACTTATCCAGCATATGTTTTACACAGCGGATGAACTTCCAGCAGCAACTCAGTACTGGGAAACATCCATGCACACTCATCCACACACATACACTAAGGACAATTTAGTTTCTTCAGTTCACCTTTAGCGCATGTCTTTGGCCTGAAGGGGAAACCGGAGCACCCGGAGGAAACCCACACGAACACGAGGAGAACATGCAAACTCCACACAGAAACACAAACTGCCCCATCTGGGCTTGAACCAGTGACCTTCTTGCTGTGAGGCGACAGTGCTAACCACTGAGCCAAAGTGTCGCCTAATAATTAAATTATTATATTAATTATTAATCATCAATTCTTTTTACAATCTCATTAGCCGTTTATTTACAGTGAAATACATTTTCTCCGGGTGAGGACGCTTGCATTTTGAGTGTCATTTGCACATCCTGTCATGGTGATAATGTGCTATAGTCACATTTTCCATTATTGAAATGATCGATTAATTGTTAATCGATCATTTTAATTTAAATAACAATTGCTCCAGGGAATTTGTGGAAACTGACAATCCTAGTCCACACAAATGCACATTATAGTTCTGCGGTATTGTCATCTGCCTTTTTAAATGAGCTACATTCATGCTATGTCATAATTACTGTCATTTTGAGATGACAACACGTGATGTTGTGCCCAGAGCTGTTATCTAAATCTGTCATTTATGAGATGTATGAGGACATGAATGCTTCTTACTTGTTGGAATCTCATAATTATGGTATTTCCCGTATGTCATGAATGCAGTTATGCATGCACTCTTTAAAGCAGGATGAATTCTGATTGTCTGTTTTTCATTCTTTAGCTAAGAAATCATCAGAGTTTACTTTGGAAATGCTGGTTCATTTGGGGTCAAACAAGACCTACATGCACAAGAATAATGACCCTGTTTACATGTACTTAAACTACTGTAGTCAGAGTAGTGTGTTTACATGCCACTTATATAATCAAATATGAAAGTTCTCAAAATATTCTTCATGTAAGCATGCATATGTACAGCCTACAGTTTCTCTTTCCTAAACAATATGTGTCATGCATGGAGGCTCAGGAAACACTGCCATTTTACATGAGAAAATGGAAAAATCTGATGGTGAAATAAGTCACATATTGTGCAGTAGTTCATGGATGAGTGCGTCTTTGTCTAACATCCAATACTCCTCTAACATTATGAAAGGGCATTTCAAAACAATATCTTACAACATTTGACTATTGAGATGTCAAGCCTTTGCAAAATGACAGGTCTTAAGAGAAACAAATGACACAATAAAGTAGTTTCTTAAAACTAAAGGGTATTTATACTACAATATACAACAGTTT
The DNA here is from genome assembly GCA_903798125.1 of Danio choprae. Taxonomy (NCBI): domain Eukaryota; kingdom Metazoa; phylum Chordata; class Actinopteri; order Cypriniformes; family Danionidae; genus Danio; species Danio choprae. The sequence goes on along the minus strand of CAIGQW010015581.1, from coordinate 14,018,514 downwards.
ACTGTAGTAAATACTAAAGTATACTACATTCATTCAAATTTATCATTTCGCTAGTTAATACTATAGTATGTAAAGCATTCATTAATAAAGTGTTGTAAATACAATAATAAATATTTCTTTTTAAATAATAATACTATTTAATTATATATGTAATATTTATTATTATTAAGTACTATAGTATTTTGTCATATGGGCTCTTTAACATTATGAAAGGGCATTTTCCCACATGAACTGTATCTCCACTTTTTATGTTATTCTGCATTTTTAGCCAACCTTATTGAATATACAGATATAATAACTAAAAATGTCATTTAATACATTATTTTCGAAACGGCATTTTCTCCATTACACTTCTACGGTGATGTGTAAGTTGAGCAGACCTAATGTTATTGCGCGTTCTCGCTCAGCATCAGATCGCACGAACACAAGACATCTGTCGCGGTTTGGAGCCGGAGGAGCTCGTTCTGGAGAAATTTCACCAAGGGAGTTCCCTTCTATCAAGACAAGGAAGAGGCCGGGCGGGTAGACTCGGTCAACCCCCCACCCCTCCTCCTCCTCCTCCTCCTCCCGCTCCACGGGGACGCGCGCTGGGGGATCCGATGACGTCACAATCACACTGACACACACGTACGTACGCACGCGCGCGCGCAGATTCTCTCTCTACTTCTCTTCTCCCTCTCTCGCTTTTCTATTCTGGGAAGCGACGCTAGGAATAACCCCGTCTGCCCCCCCCCCCCCGAAGACCCCAGTTGAAGAAGAGGACTAAACTCACTTTCATCTCTTCCTGAAGAAAAGACGCAGCACATTGTACTCGAACACACCAGATGTCTGCAGCGATGTCATTGCGTAACAATTCGAATTTAAACGGTTATTTTGTGTCAATATAAACAGGACGCGACTGTGGCGTTTGACATTCTTTTGGAATGTTGTGGGCGGATTTGAAAACGTTCTACCGGTAAGTTCTACCCTTGTACACCTTGTTCTAAACATTCCAGGGAGTGACATTCTTTGGAAAGCTCTTTCAAGTAAAAATGCGGCGAGGATGGGTCTCCTCCGCTTATTGGGACATGTGGGGAATACCCAGTTTGCTTGGTTGCAGATAGTGAATATTGCGTAATATCCTAAGGAATTTGCCTCGGCGGGTCCAGGGAAAAACGACATTTATCACTATACTGTGAGCGACTGCGAATGTTATGGGGTCTGTGCTCTTTGTGTTGTTGTAGACCGTTCGTTTTTTCAGCATGGGCAATGTTGTGATCTGTATTTCCATGTACACACACCGCCTGTGCGCGTGTATGTGTGCGAGCAGGAGAGAAGGTGGGTGGGACTTTGGCTCGTTCCGGGAATGTTCCATGACGCGCTCTCAGTCAGTGAAGGGGCCCTTTAGGGAGACTCTCGATGTGCGATTGTTGCTGGAGTCAGATGACACCTGCTATAAATGACTCTGTTGTGATACGATCGATTAGAACAAAGTGGGAACTTCTTACAGACATTACATTGTGTTTTTAATTTGCATTAAACCCAAGAATTTAATTTTCTTAAGTTACAACAAATATTTATATATAAAATTAATAGTTAATAAGCTACAAATGCATACATCAGTGTGTAAAGGTATAATTACACATAAAAATGTATATTTTTTAT
>CAIGQW010015581.1:14000704-14016470 GCA_903798125.1 Danio choprae | reverse complement strand
TTGTATATCTGGAAATGTCCTCTTATATATATATAAACATTTTTTTTTTTAATTTATTTTGGAAGTCATCTAGGCAGTTATCTAATGTTCTCTCTCCTGTTGCAGCCGGTTACATATTAAAGCTTACTTGCTGCCTGCCAGAATTATACCCATTAAATATTTATCCATATATGCTAGGTCATATATAGTCAGAACATTGTGTCTTACTTTGCAGAGGACATTTCCAGATATACAATGATTGTCTGATTAGGGAAACACCATTTTGGTTTAATGCTTTCTGTTGATGTATTATATAGATTATGCATTTTACTTTGTCAAGACACATTTCTTTCTAATTTTTTATGATCAATTCAAGATGTACATTGTACATTTGGTATGTATAGGCAGTAGAGTTATGTAACTCGTAACACCGTCCTAGTAGAGCAGGGTCAAGGGTGTAGCCAAGTATTTACAACCCATCAGGCAAATTAGTTTATTTGACTATGCCAAACAGAGCCAGTGCCTTGTGCTCTGGGTTGATATATATGTCCAGTGTGATGCATAAACACACCCACAGCATCTCCTCCTGACACTGACATATGATACATAAACATCATTTTGTTTTCCATCACCTGGGTTCTATCCATCAAGGAGCAACAGACAGGGTTGGAGGTTTGACAAATGTCCTTGCACATTTTTTCCACAACAAAATCAATCACATTGATTCCATGTTGAGCTTTGACACATCTAGGCTTTCTGGCAATTTGTTTGTAATTGTTTCTGGTGAAAAGTCACTTTTAAAGGTAAACTGTCCCACCTTATCTTCTCACACTAAACAACACCAACACACATTTATGATTCACCTCTTGAAATGGCCTTTATTCCATAATGCCAACATCAACAAATGGATTCCTGGAATAAGGGAAGCATATTCGAAGGTTTCAAATTCTTAAGTGCCCCTCTGATGGAAATTTTAATAAGCTTGCTTTGTGATAGCTTGATCACCTGTGCAAACTGAAACATTAAATGCAGAGAATTCTCAGCACAATTTTAAGAAGGCAAAGGTCACATTCTCAAACCACAGCACTGTCACAAGCCACAGAGGGACAGTATCATATATACATTTAGCGGATGCTTTTATCTAAAGCAATAGAATGGTGCAGGAATTACATCAGAAGCTTTGTTATGGGGTAGTATAATGGGGATTTTTATTTTTATAAAAATAATATCTGTGATTTCATTTATACCCCAAGGATATCAAGCAAAAAAAAAGACTGGATATTTATTTATAAATGTATGTATTCTTCATGCTAAATGTTTAATTTCGTTAAATTGGTGAAATGAAGCAGTTATGTGTATTTTATAAAACATAAACATCACCCTGAAACACAAAACCAGGCCGAGATACAACTATTAAAATCTGGAATTTGAGGGTTAAAATAAATAAATAAATAAATAAAAAAAATCTATACATTGGGAAAAGTGCATTTAAATTTTTCCAATTTAAGCCTTAGCCATGTATATTACTAAACACAAATTACATTTTGATATATTTATGGTAGAAATGTACATTTAAAATTATTTAAAATTCTAATGATTTTTAGTATAAAAGAAAAAACGATTATTTTTGCCACAAATAAACCTGCACAGCATAAGAGCGGTTTTGTAGTCCAGGGTCACAAATTTGTAATGAGTAACTAGATGAGAATGTTTTGGGTTTCCACGCAGTCTACCGTTTTGTTCTGCACCATCAATTCAGGGTGTCTGTGACGTTGACCAATGTGACTAAGCTTTTCCGTACTTACCGTACAAAACGTTATTAATGCTGCTTAGTAGCACTATGCAATTTATAGGGTGCACCAAACAATATTCCTGCCTTCATAATGTTTCCACAAGGGACTACCACACTTTGGTAGTCATTTTTTTCTTTGTGCTCTACAATGTAAAACAAAAAAAATTGCTGCCTTAAATTTTTAAGTTGAACCAAATGAACTTTCCAGTCATCTCAACGTACATCTTTAACGTAATCTTAAACTGTGTAAATTAAAATATTTGAATTCTGAATTGAAATTTAGATTTACATGCTGCAGAAAACAAAAGGATGTAAATGTAAAATAAGTTAACGTAACATAAAAAACATTTGTTGTTATGTTTGTTTGTTTTTTGTCAAATACTTAGGTACTGTAAGTTGGTTTCTTGTTCTACCTTCTCAATGACTTCACAAACATAAAAGTTAAAGTTTGCAAATTGTGACTGGTTAGGAAACAACAAGTTTCTTGTACTCAATGAAACTGGAATTTAGAGGTAAAAATGTTAATATTGGAACAAAAATATTGTGAACCCACCATTTCCTTATGTCTTTCAAGTAATCAATTCAATTCAATTCAATTCAAGTTTATTTATATAGCGCTTTTTACAATGTAGATTGTGTCAAAGCAGCTTAACATGTTCTAGTAAAGTCCAGATTTTAGTTCAGTTTAGTTCAGTGTGGTTTAAGTTTCACTGCTGAAAGTTCAATACTGAAGAGCAAATCCACCGAAGCACAGCTCCACAAGTCCCAATCCGAGCAGGCCAGTGGCAACAGTGGCGAGGAAAATACTTCACATAATCATTTAAAAATAATTTTTTTTTACTTGTTATAAAATTTTGGGTATAGAAACAAATCATGAAATTAATGTATTGTTACTCACCTAACTCAAGGTATGCATTTAACAAACCTATGATCTTGGAATTGCTTGTGGTAGGATTTGCTATTTGAACTACGTGAAAACTGGCATGCACCAAATGTGGTTAAGTGTGCAGCGACCACTGTTGTTTTTCTTGTGCATGATGAGAAAGGAAGGATTTGTTCTCATGGTTCTGGTATAGAAGGAAACAGTTGAGGCATATCAGCACTCACACGCTGTGACTGAATGGATGCCTGCATCTGGGCTCTGCTTTTCCACCTGTTGCTTCAGGTTACATAATTGGATTTCTTCACAAGAATACAAGGTTAAGAAGGAAGATAGCTATTAGGGATGGCCATGTGCATGCTACAGTATATGGGGTCAATTCCTTATTGAAGACTATCAGAGATAAGTGATGGGTGGATGCACTTTTTCAAATTTTTTTTTTTTTAAGTAGTGTAAGTTTGCATAGCATTAACACATTACATCAGAGCTTTCCTTATGAAGTTGTATCATGGTGATTTTCTCTTTTTTTTATGAAGATAATGTCTGCGATAAACATAAAACTCAAAAATACTTAAATTTTTCGCTCTACAAAGTAAATAAGACATGTCAAAAATGACTTTGAAGCAGTTGTGTGTATTTTCAAAAACATAAATGTGTCCCTAGACCACAAAACCGGGCCGAGATACAACTGTTTGAAAATCTGGAATTTGAGAAAAATCGAAATATTAATTAATATCAAATTTAATCCCCAATTTGCATAGCATTAAAACATTCATTCTAGCTCTCTAACTTGCATCTTGGTGTTAAATAAGTTGAATCTTGCAAGGATGGTGGGAGGAATCTGCATGCGTGTGTGTGTGTGTTGTAATCCTGAGGCTGTCTTGAGAGTGTCAAGATGAGCCGGCGTCTGTGTTGACACCCCGCCAGAGTGAGAATACTGCGCGTGACGTCCTCGCTCGCTTCAGCTGCACAACAGGAAATACTCACGGCCTCCCCTCCTTCCTGCTTTGAAAAAGAGGTAGTCTCTCTCTTGCTCGCTCGCGCTCACTCTCCTGCCCTTCTTTTCTTTCGTTTTCTGCAGCAGCAGGGGCAAGGCGAGACCTATTTTAATGCCTGCAGCCATTGCCACTGTGCCTTTGCCTTGGCTGACACCTCCTTCGGACTATCCGGCCAATCAGAGCGCAGCTGCTTACGCCAAAGAAACATGATCGTTTTTTTCACTCTATTGCTTCTTTCTCTGAGCAAGTGAAGGTAGCAGGAGTGGGAGCAACCAAAAGAAAGAGTGCGCGATAGAGGAGGAGGGAGGAGGGAGAGAGAGAGAGTGAGTGAGAAAGAGAGAGAAAGCTGCAGACAGCGGTAGGGAAATAGCTTCTTGCACAGAACGTGAGTGAATGGTGATTGTACGGGCTTGTGCGACTGCCACAACAGAGAGGAAGGAGGTTTGGAGCCCCCGAGGATCTCAAGGATGCCATGTCAGGTGAGCAGCTGACCTGGGCAGGCAGAGATAGTAGAGGAGCATTGAGAAAAGAATGAGAATGAAAGTAAAGAACTGCTGGCTGTGTTGGGGTTCGTGGTTTTGGCTGAAGTGACAGCTGGCTAGCGGACACTGACAGGAGTTATGACCACTGCTGGACATAAGTTTATTAGCCTACGGGTTCCACTAGCCTAAGTTTGTTAACCCACTGGCATACCTTTGCTGATAATGTGTAGTGATTAAATACTCATGCTGATAACTGATATAGCTTGCACTAGATGACTTGGCATTATGAATACTGCTGCACATTTTTTTTGTTGGTATGTGTGTGTGTGGGTGCTTTAATGAAAACCAGTGTTGCATGCACTAATGACATTATCTTTTTCTGACAGGGTGTGTGAGGAGGGTGTGTACCTGGATTAGATTCCCGGGACCGTCAGGAAAAGAAAACCAAACACTGGGTACAGTATGTTTGAGATGCGTTGTTTTGTGTTTAAAGCACACTTTGGCACAACTGTGTTGATTAGCATACATAAGCACAGGTGTTTACATTATGCTCCTAGTGGGTTAACTCAGAAGTTTGTAAAGCAGTGACATCATCAGTTTCTGTGTATTTGGTAAAGTTCCTCTAGAAACGTTTGCGCAAGGATGTATTACTTGAAACCAGTCTTCTTTTTTCTTCTTCTTTTAAACCTGCAGATTCTGAGCTTTGTTAATAGGACTGAATAATTAATAAGCAGGTAATTGAGTTGGCCTAATTATTCATTATAAGAATATGATGAATATCAGGCAACAGACCAATTTAGGAAGTTTTTTTCCTGCTCTCATTAGTTTTAGTCAGTTTTGATGAACTTGCAGTCAACTTTGTTCAGGGCTGAGTTCGAGATAACAAAGAGAAGGAGTCAGTGGGCCAAAAACCAGAAAGAGGAAGTGAAAACAGTAAAAGTAGAACAAACTTTTTAAATCTATTCTAGATTACGGTCGTCTTGCATGCATTGTTTTGGTGGAGATTTTTGAGGTAGGCCTAAAATGCTTTATGTGTCCTGTTGTGTGTGCCACTCTCTGTGTATAGGCCAGACCTCTTCTGTTTTTCTTTCTTTTAGTTTCCCTCGACCATATGCTCGGTATACAAAGAGCTGTTTGTGATTCTACATAGTTTGCACTGTAAAAATAGATGCATAAAACATTGATAACCATCAGGCACTGCACAAGCCTGCCAGTGGATCAACAAAAACTGAGGCACTAGCAACGCTGAGCAAATTGTACAAGAGTGTGTACTATAAAAGTAAACTGAATGTGTGTTGGTTGATTCAGGGTGTGGTGAAGTCATTTCTGTTTTGGTGTGTGTTTGTCGATGTGGAGCTCGGTGGTTAGCACCAGGCCGTAGGTAGTGTGTGAACTGTTGTGTCTGTCTGGACCAGAGTATTGTGGGTGGCAAGTGTTGTTGATCCATGCCTGAAGCAATTCAGTGATGTAACCCCAGTTTGCTCGAGGTGATGGAGCAGACGGGCCATTGAACTTTTCTGTTTGTGTTTAGTCTGCACATTTCAGGTAATGTTAAGCAACTATTTTTAATCGATTCTTGATTTTTTTTTGAGGTTAAGAGAGTTTGTCATGCCAGTGTTTATCAGTCTGGGTTAAATGGCACTTGATTGCTCGACTTCTATTGGCTAGGAGTGTTGTGATGCTCTTTGCTGATTTAAGGTGACAGTGAAGTGCCCTTTAGACATAATACGCTGTGCTAATTGGAAAAACAGGCAGCCCCTGGAAGGAAGGCAGCTGTATGGCAGTCTCTGAGTGGCATGTGCGTTTGCCCTTGTTTACCTCAAGGAGTGAGACCATTGTTGACATGGAGAGGTCAAAAGGTCATTGGGCCAATCCTCTGTTATAGGAAGGAGTGGTTTATGTTTGGGTCAAAATAACAAAGGTGATGAGAGGAACTGGGTAAGGGTGTTTTTAGTGTGGAAGATTGTTTTACATTTGGACTTATTGTCAACAATTAGATTGCCTGTTTATAGCGCAACCTGCTAAATTAAATCAACAGAAAAAACATGACCTAAAAACTGAGTCTGCTAAGTAAGAGTAGATATTGTTATTGATGGATGGAACAGATTTTTAACTTATATATAAAAAAAACTCTAAAAACTCTAAATATTAGTTAGTTTTAGGGATGAGGGAACAGGGAAGTAATGGCTCATATTGCTTTACAGTTTTGTTTTGATACACTACAAAGTACTGACTCATAAGAGTCTTTTGTTAGTGAATCGAACCACAATGGTAATGCTGTTTACTTTTGATTCACCTAAAAGCACTGACTGGCCTGTAAGAGTCATTTGTAAGTGAACTGAACTACATTGGTTGTGCTGTATTCTTTTTAATTTACCTAAAAAATACTGCTTTGTGAGAGTCATTTGTTAGTTAATCATACTACACAGTTTTCTTTTGATTCATCTAAAAATACTGACATTTAAGAGTCATTTGTTACTGAATCGAACTACATTGGTTGTGCTGTTTTCTTTTGATTCACCTAATCAACACTGGCTTGCAAGAGTCATTTGTTACTGAATTGAACAACAATGGTTGTGCAGTGTTCTTTTGATTCATCTAAAAAGAATTCTCATTTGTAAGAGTCATTTGTTAGTGAATGGAACTACACTGGTCGTGCTGCACAACCATAAAAAATTGTTTCACTTAAAAGTACCAGCTCAAAAGAATCATTTGTTTTTGAATCTGATTCACTGGTTATGCTATACTCTTTTAGATTCACTAAAAAGTACCGGTTCAAAAATATGTCAGACTACAATGGCTGTGCTTTATTATTTTGATTCACAAAATAAACAGATAAACAAATAAAATCATAAGTGTCATTTGGTCATGAAACTTTACAAATTTTTATTGTAGCAAAAGTGACAAGGTTTGTCTCTGGTGTTTCATGGCCAAATTCTGACTAATGTTGAAAAGATTTTTAAGCATTCTTTCGACATCACATTCTTGTGACATTAGTGTCACCTATGAATACGAATTGAACTTTTGACCAGCATCAGCATGATGTCATTCTTTTAGAACAACAACAGTCCAGTAATAACAAGTCAGCACGCATTATGACTAATACTTACAGGCAATCTGTGCACCTGTTAGTGTTTTTCAGCTAAATGTGGCCATGAAGGATTTTGTACCATAAAAATGGTCACGGTCAGGGCATCAGCTGACCTGTGTTTGTCTCTATACATAGTGCATGACACTTTCACCCTATTGAGGGGCTGTCAGGTCAGGGATCCTCTATCCAAGGCAAAAAGTTCAGAGCTGTCAATGATGTCCACAGTTCTCAGGAGAGACGTGTTTCCCGCCTAAGGCTCTTTAATCATTTATGTCTACAATTAGTCTAGGACAAAAAGCCCTTGATTGTTGCATAAGCTGTGTGAAATCTCTCTGAATGGTCATCAGGTAAGCATTCTGTCGCTGACTGAGAGAAAGCAAAGAACAATTGAACAAAATTGTGTGGAAAAAGGGAGGAATTGAACAATTTGGCTTGTGTTTTTCTAAAAACCAAAAAATAGTTTCTTGAAGTTTCTTGACATTGTTGCAAAATGTGTAAAATGCATGCACACAATAATGCCTTTTATGGAATATTCTGGGTATAAGTATAAGTTAGGTTTAATCAATTGCAGTGGTATAATGGCAAAAATCAACATTATAGTAAAGCAATTTTAAAGGATGCAAAAATACAATTTTTAGTAAAGCTTAAAATTTCCGAAATGTAATGTTTCTGTACATATCAATATGGCTATATAATAATAATCATAATAATAAAAATAATACATATTTATATCTTGATATTTTAAAGTCAAACATATAATTTTTTTTAATATTTATTAGCTATAATAAGATTTCATTTAATTCTGGTTAATCAAGCAGCCATCATTGCCAAGATTCCAATGCTTTGTTTTTTTGAAGAAGAGACAAGTGGATGGAAATGCATTTTTGTGTTTCACAAAACATAATGGTGCAAATTTTGCTGAATGAGCTTAACTGCTATATATTTAATGTATGCAGAGTCTTATAGTGTGCACTATGAAACAAACTCCATCTTTCAGACGTAGTTGTGTAAGTAGTACAGCATAATTTACCCAGATGCACTGTCTGTTTATAGTTCCTTTATGCCATCTGATATCACTTAAATCCTTCCTTGATACATTTAGTCATCCATTAGCCATTAAGTGGAGGACGCGGTCTAGAATGAACGATCGACTTAGTAAAACATGCAACACAGCAAAATCACTATGCATGATGATTATATGAATCTTTCCCCTGTCAGCAGTTGAGTGTATAATGTTAATGGAGGATCTTGCTCATCAGAAGAGTGCAATCTCGATGACCGCTTGTGATCTGAACGACAGCAGGGGTTCCAGACCTCATAGATGACTCAAGGTCGAGAAAAACAGGAACTATCGGTCAGCCCGCCGCTTTTGTATGAACCCCACTGAAGACAATACACAAAAGCCCCCTAAAGCAGCAACGCATACTCTGTTTCTATGGGAACCTATCAGAACTCTGCTTTGTCCTTGACGGAATCAGATGGATAGAGAAGCTGTATTAGTGGAGCTTAAAAGAGAGAGAAGCAGACATAAAAAGCAGGAAACTGAATGTGTGAAAATGAATGGACACACATCTATTCAGCCTTCCAGTGAATTTGAACCCGATGGGGAGACTCTCGACCCTCACCTTTTGCTCTGATTGATTCGTCTGTATTGATTCCATACATTAAGAATTTATTATGCTGCTTGACATGTCTCTAGATTACAGCCTACTAATTAGATAACAGCAAAAAAGAAAAGAAAAAAAAGACAACAGTGTATTGGTCAGATAAAGGTTTCCAGCTCGCACATACACTCGTAGAGAATGAAACACGCGGCGCACAGGGACCAAAAGCAGTCTCATCTTTCCCAAGCAGAACAATAGTATGTGCAGGTGTTTCATCTGATCGAAATAGAGCACCCAACCACCCACACACACATACAGTTATACAAAGACACACGGAAACTCGTACATACGCACCGACGAGCACACTCTACACTCTCATTCACTTAAACCGTTTACGAGTAACCACGCATGGAGCACACCTTGCTCTGACACACAGTGATATGTTAGATCGAGTGATGGAAAATAGGTTAACAGAGTTGTTACCCTAAAATGAAAATTCTTTCGTCATTTTTGTTTTCAGCCCCATATCGTTCCAAACCAGTGTGACTGTCTGTTTTCCATGGAACATTAAAGGAGCTATTTTGACAAATTTTTTGGTTGCTGCTTGTGTAATTGAACTGAATGGGGACTGGAACTTCTCAAGCTTCAAAAATAAGCAGCCAATACTATCATAAATGTAATTACCTGTGTGCCATATTCAAGAAACTAGAGTATTTGAGACTGAAATGTTATTATTTACAGATTTTTGTTCAATTTTGTTTCGTTAATGGATCATTGAATCTCTGAGGAGAACCAGATTAGTGCGATTTAAAATGGCTTTGTGAACTGAATCAGCCAATTCTCTGAAAAGATGTGATTCAAAAGAATTGTTTGCTTTTAAATCAGCCATTGTTTCTCCTATTAGGTCTAATTTTTACTTTTAAATTACATGGGGCACTTTTCAAATTTTGGGCCTCATTTACTTTCTTCATACTGTAATAAATAAAAAAAAAAAATTCTAATTAATTAAAACATCACACCAAAATAAAAAATAAAAAATGTGACGTGTGGGTTAGATACTGATGACAAATTTTATTTGGGATAACTATTGCTTACAACAGACCACAAATATACACTGGTACATGCTTGGAGACTTAATTGGTTAGCCTAATAGTTTATACACTGGTCACATGTTAATCTGGCCTACTGCATGCATGCTGCAATATTGATTGAAAATTCTGAATCTATTCATAGGGCTATTGTACATTATCACTGTGCAGTAAGGCTCCAATGGTTAACATTAGTTCATTTAACTAAAATCTTAAATGATGAAAACTACAAAAACTTTTGATGTTAATTTATTAAATAATGTCTAATGACGTGTTAAAGTCTCAAGTCGTAATCATTTTATCAAATGGAATTATTAACTAATAAAATTCAATTGTATTTTTAAACTATGATTAACATGGTAACTGTAATACAGCAAATCTGGCTTTTTCTTACTGTTGATTTTAGCCCATTACCTAACATTTACTAATGAGACTTTTGCAATTTAATTTGGTTAAAACATTTGTTTACTCTGAACATATACACTATACACAATAAAGCAATACACAATCTTTTTGTCATACCTGTTAAAGTAACTTTTTTTGCAGCTTAGGTCTATATCATGATAAAACTGTATACTGTGAAAAAAGCAATTAATCGCAATAAGAACATTTGATACCGTCATGAGCCTAATAACCAGACTGATCAGTGAGAAGCACATCAATCCAATTTATGAGCAAATTTGGGTTCGCGAACTGGATCTACCAATTAATTAAAGAAAAAACAAAACAAAACAAAAAGAATCGTTCATTCACAAATCAGGACTTCTTTATCAGACATTCTCACATAAAAAAGAATAACAACATATTTACACAAATCTATATTGCTTTACTTATTTTACAAAGTGTATGTTCTGTAGACTACTTCTGTTATTTTGGACCCCATTCACTTACATTACATATAAAATATACAGTTGAAGTCAAAATGATTAGCCCTCGTGAATTTTTTGTTTGTTTTTAAAATATTTCCCAAAGGATGTTTAACATATCAAGGAATTTTTCCTAGGAGTATTTGCTATAATAGTTTTTTTCTTCTGGAGAAAGTTTTAAAAGCAGTTTAGAATTTTTTAAAACCATTTTAAGGTCAATATTATTAGCCCTCTTAAGCAATATTTTTCCCATTGGCTGCAGAACAAATCATCGTTATACAATGACTTGCCTAACTTCCCTAACTTGCCAAATTAACCTAGTTAAGCCTTTAAATGTCACTTTAAGCTGAATATTAGTATCTTGAAAAATATCTAGTAAAATATTATGTACTGTCATCATGTCAAAGATAAAAGAAATCAGTTACTAGAAATTAGTTATTAAAACTATTATGTTCAGAAATGTGTTAAACAGAAAAAAAACACTTTCTGTTAAAAAAACAGAGGAGACTAATAATTCAGGAGGGCTAATAATTCTGACTTCAACTGTATGTAATTGAACTATACCTTTAAATAACATTGTATTTTGTGGCCTGTTTTTCTGCCAGCCAGTACAGTAGACATTCAGCAGGTCAAGGCCCCTCAGCTGATCTATTCTTCCTCATGCCACTTCCAGATAACAGAGCATTTGAATTTGAATAGGCCAGGATTGGACAACAAGCGTGCATACTGCTGTTTCCTGTAGCCGGGCAGAGGCGAGGCGGGCGACGTGTGTCAGTAGGCAAAGCACATGGAAAGCAGCGAGAGAGCGAGCAGGAACTGTCCTGTCTTGCTCTCCCACACATCGCGCCGCACGCTGCATGCGGTGCGCAGGCAGAGACTTGAAAAACGCCCTCTTTTCGCTTCCTTCTCTTTGTCAATGCAAATCGCGCACCGTCCAAAAGCTGCACCGCTGCAACGGAGCACGCTTCCTGTTTGACAAGGTGCAGCAAGAGCTTCTGCAGAGGTGGAAGGATGTGTGTGGAGATGACGCCGGGCCTGTGGCTTTCGTGCCCACTCGTTTGCCACATGCAAGTGTTGCGTGCGGGCGCTCAGCTGTCTTGATAAGGTCAGATGGTGATGGCTGTTTCTGGCATGGCATTGCATCACAGTAAGAGACCAATAGATTTGCGCCAGGTTCAAGTGATGCGTATCTCCCTGTATCTCTCAGGCTCCCTCTGTGAACCGCTATCTCACTTCGGATGTGTGTCAAAGCTGGACAAAGAAGCACTTTTGTGATGCCTCTTTACATTAATCTGTCTATCTGAAGATGACCAGCAGAATGCATCACTGTTGTTTTAATGTTAACTGGGTAATAGCTACTTAAATTTAGCCTTGAACATTACTTTAAGGGAATAGTTCACTCAAAAATGTAAATTTCCTCACTATTTACTCAGTGGTTCTAAATTTTTATGAATTTTTTTTTCTGTTGAACACAAACAGAAAAGATATTGTGAAGCAGCATTGGTTGTAATTCTGCTGAAAAAGAAAGGTAAAAGATTACTTTAGATTTTTAGGTTGTTTAGGTTTACTGTATATCAATTCTGAGAAGCGGGGTAACTATATATTTTTTGTTTCAAATGTATTTTAACATTTGATAACATTTGTCAGAAAACATTCGCCATAAACAATGACTTGAGTAAGAAACTAATGATGATATATGGTAAAAATAAATTATGCTCTAATTTCTTTGAAATTTTCATGTTTTGATACATTTAATGTTTAACTTTATGTATCAGTTTATTTAAATAAAGCCAAAAGGCCATGTTTCACTCAAATTAATGAATTTAAGGAGTTGAATTTCTATTGTCAATGCAATGTAGTATTGGGCTACGTAAATTAAATTACTTGGAGTAATTGCATTACTTTGCAGACAAATTAATCAGAAAGGTAATTGAAATAAAATTGAAATGATGCAATTAGTAATTAATTACGTTTTTGAAGTAACTTACCAAATACTGTTCTGAAGGATGTTGGAAACCAGTAGCCATTGACATCCAAAGAAGGAGCAAAAAAAAAAATATGGTAGTCAATGGCTGCTGCTTTCCAACATTCCTCTGTATAACTTCCTTTGTTTTTAACAAAAGTAGGAAATTCAGGAAATGTAGGAAAGTTTAGAACCACCTAAATGCGAGTAAATGGTGAGCAAATGTTTATTTTTGGGTGAACTGTGCCTTTATTTAATTTAAGTACCTTATTTAACCCAATAGGTTCTTAGGTAAGTACATATTAAGTTAAATGAAGTGCAAGTCCTGAAAATCTACATCAATAGATTCTATTACTAAATCCCAGTATGCAGATTACTAAAATAGCACCAGATGGCCTTGAAATCAAAGACTGTTGTCATTTAAAATTTCTGGTAATTGCTTTACTCACACAATCTGTTTTAATCACTTGCAGGTTTTTAGTTCACTTTATGTAACTGGATTTCTACAATTTTATTAGTTATTGTCCTGATTTTTATTTTTTTTTTGGCAATTATTTCTGATGCAGGAATATGTTTGTATCGTATTTACTGTGTCAAGTTGCTCATCAAAATGACTTTCTGGCAGTGGTTTGTCAGAACATAGGAAAGCCTGATTGGGGGTTATTCAAGGAGAGCTGTGTTTTTACTCTCTCTTTTCCTGTGGCGCTGCTAGAACAGGTGGTGAGATGAGCTCAGTAGCATTGGTTGGCAGAGGCTGTTGGTTGAGTTGGTGAGGTAGCAGCTGCGTTGAGCACTGAGCAAAAAGTAGCGCTTCACCCTCCCTCCTTCCCTCCCCACCTCACTTTCAGCACACCCACGTGCCACCAGCCGAAAAAGAGCTGCTATCGCCCCACTCTCGCTACCACGGGATGAAGGTGTAGTGAGGGGGCGATTGGGGGAGAGTGGTGTTGCAATCAGTGCAATGGAGAGATTTTAGTGTAGGTCAGTGGAATGTTCGTTAACAATAATCTTATTTATATATTTTTTGTCAATGATAACAACGGTTACATTATTATGAAATTACAATTGATTTAATAACAGATGTTTTCATTTGACAAATCAGGGATATTCCACTAAATATTGATTTCTTAACTCATCTGAAATGTAAACATTCACTGTAAAAACATATCCGATAATTAACAGTTTACGTATTTTGCGATTCACTGGTATTTTCTGTTTATTTACGGTTATGAATTGCATTATGGGCCCTTAATCACTGTTCTGTCAATCTTTGATGTTGAAAATTTAACCGTGCAATTTAACAGAGGGAATTTTATTAATATTTGAGTAGTTTAAAACAATATATTGTATAAGAAATAATATACTATATATAGAATTAAGTCTGTAAAATAACTAAAAAAGCAGTATATTACTTGCAGTATATTACCAGGTTTTTGTACTGTAATTTATAACACCAACCTTTTTATCACTTAAAACTAATACAAATCTTAATAAAAGTATCTTTTTCAACATAAAATGTTGATCCTATAATGCAATGAAGGTCCTATAATGCACTTCTTAAGCATAAATTATTGGAAAAAAACCTATGAATCACAAAATATGGGAAATTAAAGGATATTAAATGTTTTTTTTTAAGAATTTAAGGATATTTTGTAGTATTGGTATTGTGTGAAAACAAGGCACCTTTTTGTTATTTTATGCTAAATAATTCGTTTTATTATAAACTTGGAAGATATGTTATTAGTTTACAGAAAATTCAAAAATTTAATTTTAATCAAACATAACAATAAATCAGAAATTCTATTTATAAGATGGAATGTTTATACTGACATATTGTCATTTTCTGCAAATAAATAAATAAAGCTTTTTTTATTTCTCGCTATTGTTTGGAATTTGTGTTTTTGTTTATGCATGCTGAGCATTTATTCAGCAAAAAAAAGAACACTGGTCAGTACATACACATTTTAGGGCCTTTTTAAAAATTTCATAAAATTATTGATTTCATATCCAGGATTCCTTGTCTTTTACTTCCAACAGCATTCTCATCTTTCGCTTCTTTCTGAAGGTGACCTACTTATAAGTAGGCATGGAGTATTTTCCCCCCATTGTGTGGTATGAAGCAGGTAATCCCTACTGTATGTCATCTGTCATCCAACACTCCTGCATATGGAGGATTTGGCCGGTGATGAGGGGTCTAGAGGGGGTAGGCCGCACGATGAGTGCCCTGCTGGGAACGGAACACCTCCGACACTGGCCTGTTGGCTCATCTTCCCAGGTCATTAATCCAACATTCTGTCATTAGCGGCCCCACGCTGTTCCCCAGCAGCTGTCCTTCACACTTGATCGCAGTACATTGAAGTGCTTATTAAACAGAGCACAGGGGTGGACGGTGGGCTTCTGTTGACACAAACGAGCGCTGGGTGACACTGGGCCTCCCCGCAATCAAGAGGGGTGCTTGCCATTCATTAGCGGTGCTCTCTCCAGCTTAAGATGCAAACAAGTGGTGCTTTACGATGTTTGTTTTTGGGTCAGGAGACTAACAGCACACGTGGGGATTGGGAAGCGCTTGCTTAATTTAAGCAAACAGGATCTGATAACTTCTGCAACATCAGACTGAAATTATTGCCATTAGTTGATAGCTGTGCGTGTTTAGGCAGTTAGCAGAAGTGAGGTCATGCAAGATCATGTCTTTGCTAAGCCAGGGTAAAGACCTTTTTGCTAACTGTCATTCTGTCAGAAAAGATTTGTAAAATGTGTTATATAAGAACATGAGATTTACAAGAATAGGTAGATCCCTGTAAAACTTTTTTTTACTAATATTATATTAGTAAATATATAATAAGTAAGTAAATTATACAATATATACATACATATATACATATACATATATACATATACATATATATATATATATACACATACATACATATATATATACACATACATATATATATATATATATACATACATATATATACATACATATATATATATATATATATATATATATATATATATATATA
>CAIGQW010015581.1:13988349-14000604 GCA_903798125.1 Danio choprae | reverse complement strand
ATATATATATATATATATATATATACACACACACACACTTTTTTTCAGGACTAAAAGGTGAATAAAATGAATAAAAAAACTATAAAATGTATTAAGGAATGAATTATGAATAAATAAAAAATCCATTTCATTGTTAAAATAGAACATGGAAGAACAGTTGTGTGATAATAAAATATATTATTATTATTATTATTATTATTATTATTATTATTATTATTATTATTTAATGCTGTCAAAAGATAATTGCGAAAAATTTGAACAAAATAAAAGCCTGTTTTTACATAAATATTTTGTATTTATTTGTATTTTATATATATATATATATATTTTTATATAAAGACAATATTTATGTAATTACAAACTTTTATTTTGAAGGTGATTAATCACAATTATTTGTTTGACAGCATTATTATTATATGTATATATTAAAGGAGGTTATACATTACCACATTTTACTGACATAAATTTTTTATATATTTATACACTAAATGGAATGTTCTGTCATCAATTACCCTCCACTTGCTCCAAATTATTCTATATAAAAAAGGTATTTTGAAGAATGTCGATGTAGCCTTTGGTTTAATGACTTAGTGTTTTTCTTTGCAATACTCCTGCTATGCAAGTCAGCGGCTGCATTAACTGTCTGGTTATCAACATTCTTAAAATATCTTCATTTGTGTTCAGTAGAGGAAATTCATATTGATTTGTAAGACTTGAATGTGATTAAATGGTGAGTAAATATTAATTTTGGAGCAAACTGCTTTTTTTTTTTGTAATAAAATAACTAAAAATGAAAGCATAATGGAAACAATTGGTTAGAGGAATTAGAACTGGAATTGCTAGATTCTTAATGATTCCCATCACTTTTATTACACCCTTTTCATTTTTAGCATACAATATTAAATATGAGCCATCCTGCTTTCCAGACATTAGTAATGGGGATTGAAGAAAAACCCCCACATTGGTTGGCCATTATAGGACATCTGTAATCCGTCAATGGATTTAATTATGTTAATTAAGTTTTATAAAGTGTGAGAGAGTAAAGAACTTGAACATCTCTGGATGTGCATTACACACGTGTTTCTTATCATCTTCCATTTGTGATGAAGGACAAGATAAAGTCTAAAGTAATAATCAATCTCCTACCCTCCTTGTAGCCTATGACTTGTTTGCATGCAAGATTGCCAACATTTCATATATTTAATTTCTTGCCCTAATGAATAATTTTGCCTTGACACATCCAAAATGACTCTTACACAAGCAGCAACCTCCCGCCCCCCCTCATGAAGCCAATACGGAAGTAACTGAAACTGCAATTCATCGACTCACCTTTGGGGGCTGGCTCCAGGAAGTCCAGGTGTTTACTGACTGCATTGCTAAATTGGCTAAGTTTACAGCTGATAAAAACATGTTAAGAGCCTGGTACAAAAGATGGTTTTGGTGCATATAGCTAATATTACCCTTTATGACCACTGTGAGGGGGGTGAATTTTTTTTATAACTTATCCGTTTAGTTTTTATTAGGTTATACTAAGTCTGCATAATTAAGGGCGTGGCCAATTGAGTGACAGCTAGGTCTCGCTGGTCACCGTCTCGTTACCTCAGCTGATTCTGGATGATTAGCCGCTGAACTCTGCATATACATCGTATTTTTGTTTTGTTTTATGTGGCTTTAAACAATCAACTGCCTTTTGGAATTATTTCCTACAATTATCAGATGATATGGCATGCTGTGTGCACTTAATTGTGCTCACAAACCATTCAAGTTGCCTCCAATTCCCAGGTGAGTGAAATTATATACTTATAACTATAAATGTATTTTTTTTATTTCAATTCAATTCAATTCAAGTTTATTTATATAGCGCTTTTTACAATATAGATTGTGTCAAAGCAGCTTAACAAGTTCAAGTAAAGTCCAGGTTTTAGAGTTCAGTTCAGTTCAGTTCAGTGTGGCTTAAGTTTCACTGCTGAAAGTTCAAACACTGAAGAGCAATTCCACCGAAGCGCAGCTCCACAAGTCCCGATCCGAGCAGGCCAGTGGCAACAGTAGCGAGGAAAAAAACTTCACCAGTTGACGAAGTGAAGGAAAAAAAACCTCGAGAGAAACCAGGCTATGTTAGGCACGGTCATTTTCTTCTGGCCAAGCTTCCTATGTGGAGCTGCAGTCTAGGCGCCGGCTGGAGAAGCTTGACATCCATCGTGTAAGTTGCAGGTGAGGGTAGGGCACCAGCGGGAGGTAAGGCTGGCCCACAGGATCAAAGGTAGACTCGTTCGTCACTGTAGCCTTTCAGGAATCAGTCTCATGCACTCCATTACTCCATGGCCACCACGGTATCAGCTCGGGATACGGCCTGGTCCAGGACACCTTCGGATAATCTCTTCACAGGTCTAGGATCGCATCGATGGCGCTGCAAATCTGTAGGGACCTCAGGATGAGTATCCCCAGGTGGATATAGAAAATAAAGAAAATATTTAGCGTAGCTGCTGTTCATAGTCTATTTAAACCAGAAAGAAAAGTGATTGTTATAGATGAAAATAGCAGCTATATAACAAATATGTAAAGCATATGAGAGTTTCTAACACAATGGCTGGTGTATTAAGACAGTAGTACACTAATACACCATACCGTTATGCGACGCATTGAGTGTATGCTTTACTAAAAAGATAAGTCTTTAATCTAGTTTTAAATTGAGAGAGTGTGTCCTATTTAGGATAATTTATCGTTTAAAATTATATTTAGAACTGGAATGCACTCCAGAATCTGACAGATTAATTAGCTGTAGGCTATAGAACAGTCATCTGAATCGTTCATACAGTGTTATGCCTGGATTTCATAAATAGCCTTACTAACACAGACTATATTTGAAGTATTTGGAAGTAATTTGCCTTTTCCTCCTGTCGAAAAACGTCATACGAACAATGCTTAGTGGGTCAATGCATTACAACAATGTTTTTAAAAGACTAAACATTTTATTGATATAGTATACAGCCAAGCACATGTGGTCAGAACACAAACTAGTTGCAGGTAATGAAGCATTAAGTATTTATCCCAAAGAAAAGCCCGTCTAAGCAAAATGCTAGCAGGTGTTTGTAGCTCCGCCTCTTTGCCCTTGTTTGGTATCCCCCAGTCGGTGTGATGATGCACGAACAAAATGGCAACAGTTGGCTACGCCTACTTGTAGCTTCATTTGCGTTCTTCAGAAACCTATTGGGGACGTCACGGATACTACGTCCATATCTTTTACAGTCTTCTTTTCTAAATAAGAAAACTCTGCTTTTGGATCGCCCAATAGACTAGCATGGAATGTTTTTATTAAAACTGCCATCTTCACATAGGCTGATGATGAATGGCCTGCTAAATCTTTCCCTTGCTCCAATTTACTGCAGGGATTAATGGAAGCCAAAGTTTAATTACGGCATGCGAGCGGAGACACATATTAAAGCTCTTTGTTCTCCTCTACATGAAAGGTGATTACAGGTGTGCTACAGTTCTATGTATCGCTGCTTTGGAAATACACCTCAGTCACCTTTACTAATACTCACAAATGTTGAGTCTATCAATTGGTTGATTTATGGTTTAAATGTCAACAAAATTACCTCATGTTTGGGATGTTAGACAGTAATAAACAGACAGTAACTAAAACCTTTTTAAAGAATTAAAAAAACATTTATGTAGTTTGAAATCAGATGTTTGAGAACTTTATCAATTCTTTCATGTTTTATTTTGACTGAACTGTACATTAAATGTGTCCTATGCATGGCGTGACATAACAAAAATGAAGAAAAACAACTCTTAATAATATAGAAATAGCATGAGAGAGATTTATCTTCATTATTAGATATCTTCATATAGTGCTATTTATTTTCTTTTGTAATAATTATGAATAATATTTTTTTCTCTCCATAACTGGTAACATATGACACGAAAGGACAACAAAACTTTTTATAGCGGTTCCAAAAAACTTGCTTTGTGGAAGTCATGGGCTTCACAGTGGGCTTCATGCACATGATCTTGAACGGGGTCCTTATTCAAGTTTTTAGTGAAATTGCTGATTTAATACATATACACTCAAAACAATTTTTTTTGCTGCTTGTTCAAATTACTTATTTAAAATGAGCTGAACAACACAAGTCTAGAGATTTTGGGGGGGGGGTTGGGGGGGACACAACTGTATTGTTTTATGTTCAATCCACTTAATTATTAATTAATTTAATAGTTAATCGATTGGTGTTGGGACAACATGAATAAATTGTGTGGAACCCTGCATTTTTTTCTACAGTCACACCAAAAGACATGCTTTTCAGTGACAAAATGCATCAAGTTCCTAGTCTTTTAGAAATAATTGGATGAAAAAATTATCCAATTGTTTCCCCTGCTGTTATTTCATTGCCACTGCATTGGTTAACAGCTTTGTTTAAGACCTGTTGAGGTTCATTTAAGGTTTTGACTAAGGAAAGTCTTACTATATTTCACACCGCTAAGGCAGGGAGTTACAGACGTTATGAATCAAAGCACGCAAAGTGCTGACAAAAACCCATAGCATATTACTCACCTGATGTCTCTGTCACACAATTGCATTTTCCACCATAACAGTCCCTCCAGACAAGCTGGAAACAGAGGTTGGAATCAACAGCGTCACTGGATTGGGTTTTTCTAACGCGCCTCACAAATTAGCTTGATAGTTGTCTCTAGCAAGACAAAAATGTTATTATAATTCATATGTGTGCACCTTAAGGGGTCACACGTTTGGTTTTGCCAATTCATTTACACAAAAACAGTGGGCTCTGAGAATGCAAACTTAAAACAGGTTTTAAAGTAAAAGTTTCCAAAACAATACCATTATTTTGTAAAATACAAAAACGTGATTTTGTGAAAACAGTGATGTCATGCACATGTGTATTACATGTTCAGTCTATAGAGGCATGTATTAGTTCTGGGCACCCAAAACAATAATGGTGGACTTGAGGGCACCATTAAATAGTGCCCCCAAAATTAAATACATTTTAGGCTGGTCTGACTCAGCAGTTTAACTTTTCAATTGACTGAGATTACCATTCAAATAAAAATGACAGGTTTTCAGAAGGCTTTAACAGTGAAAGGTTAAAGGAGTACAAAATACATAATATTCAACAACTGTTGATAAAGCAAAACTACTCTACTTTGTCAAATGTTACTGTTTTAAATGAAAAATAAAAGCTTTACATTATTCATGAGCCCTTCAGAATGGAACTTTGTTTTTGCTCATTTTTCAAAGATGTTATGCAATAGTTTAAATGCCCAACACTAAGGGGCACAAAGAAAATATAATTCATGCTTTTGTGTTGTTTATGACAAGTTCTGACCTTGCCATCTCAATGTTGCAGCATTAAATGAGGCTCATCAGACCTGGCACACCTCTGTTGTAACAAGTTACTGTTATCTATCAGCTTTAACTACCCTGGCTATTTTCTCTGACCTCAACTAGGCATTTTCACCCACAGAACTACTACTCGCTGCATAGTTTCTTGATAGGCATAGGCATGACAATCTCGATCAGCTGATTCTGAAATACAAATACCTGCTAATTTGGTACCAACAACCATGACTCAAATCCCCAAACATTTTCTGATGTTTGAAAAAAACAACAACTTTGTTCGCCTATGTTTTATGCATCTGGTCAATGTATACATTTACCAAGGGCAAAATGCTTGTGTGTTGTGCTGCTGACTCTAATGATAATATGTAATATTGGCCAAAGTAAACATGGACCCTGACCTGACGAAATTGGCGAACAAAGATGTCAGGACCGTTACTGTCTAAATGACAAGAAAGCTCTAGGATTTCAGGACTAACACTTTTAAGTTGCTGTGATGTTATTGGCAGATTAGATATGTGTGTTAACAAGCACCTAATAAAGTAATTGATCGGTGTTACTTCTTTAAAGTAAAACCCCCACCGAATAAAATAATTTTGGTGCCTGCCAATGTGTAAGACACGTTGATCCTTTACCTTGCACTCTTAAATTTTTTTTTTATCAATATCTTTTTTAAATTGTGTTTCTCACACCACTCAGAAAATTTGCCATTTAGTTGTTTTAATAATATCCTACGCACAAAAGGTCAACTAGACAGTTATGACTTATGAGTGGTCAAACATTGCAGAAAACTAAGGTAGAAAAAGTTTTCTATGCTTCTAAGGCATTGCAATGTACCGGCGTCTACTGATGCGCACAACTTTGAGTCTTTGCATTTGATTTGTGTTAAGCAGCTCTTCATCACAGGAATACGGAGGAAGGGAGGAAAGGGCTGCTGCTCCTCCTCCTTTGAGCTGGAATCCCTTGATCAGCACACTGAGAGGCTTTACAGCAGCCCGTGCCGCCAAACGCAGTGTCACGGGGTATATGATGATTGCAGCCGCTTGCCGTATCTGCACGCGCGCCGCTTCAAAGACTCAAGCTGTCTGCCTCGGCGCATTGATCCCAGTCTCTCTTAAAGAAGAAATAAAAACACTGACAATATTAGCAAAGAGATGAGCCCTTGACTTGACATGTGTCGAAACATGCCCTGCTTTAAGAGCCCACCGAGCAGGCTGCGGAGTCTTTTGAGTAAGACAGAGGAGGGGGGTAACTACACTTCACCACATGCTTTTTTAAATGCTTTTTGCTGTGAATGACTGTGCAGTGGAAGAAACGGTGGCATTTTGTTTGCTTGAGCAGTATGATCAACCAGCTTGTCTGGGCCACCATGTGACAGGAAGAATTGCAAATAGAGACGTTCTTACATTGACAGCCAAAGAAAAAAAAAAAGAAAAAAAAAGAAACAATGCCTTAACAGAGATATGAAATGTGTGAGGAGATAAAATAAGACCTGTGCCTAGGATTTCACCATTATTCGAGTGTGTTACTTTTTTGGTAATCCATCTGGTCTTCTTCACAACTGACCCCATTAGCATGGTTTGTTTTAAAAACCAGGCAGCTTTACGCCAGCCTAGACTCGTATTTATGCCAGACTTTTGACTATGACAAAGTCTGGTCTTCATTGTAGCTAATTCTGGCCAAGAACTGCCCACTTACAGTAGATGGGAAGAAATTGTTTGACCAATTGTGTTTTGCTTTTGTTTTTAAGTGATGCCAAACAACTGAGTTTTTTGGAAAGCAAATGTATACTTTTATTGTAATAAATCAATCAAAAGTGGCAGTAATTAATATAATTAATAATATACATATTTTAAAAACTAGAATGCAGTTATTCTAAATATATTTCAGAATATCACTGTTTTTGATTCAATAAATGCACCATTGTAAGTAACAGAAGCTATCAAAAGCATTTTTAAAGATCTTAAAAGTTGTGTGTGTGTGTGCGTGTGCGTTCATTTTTGGGTGAAGTGTATCTTTAATGCCATTTTATACTAATTTTATGCAGCCAAAGCAGAAAGCCCGGTGGCTCAGTATTTTATCACTTTTCAAGCTTCAAAATGTATAGATTTTTTGTGTGGTTGTGAGATAGATGGAAGATTAAACTGTCGTTTCGCGCAGCCCCCTGACTCTCTGATCTTGGTTTCCTCTTCAGAGAGGGGTTGCCACCTGCTCAGTGTGATGTCACTGATGTCTGCTTTCCCCTGCTCAACATGTGGTGTGATGCAGGGTGGTTGAGTGAGAGGAGGTGTTGCTGGTGCACATGCACACAACGTACTGGGAGAGCTTAGGAAGTGTGAGCTGCCACAGTGTCAGGTCTCTGGTGCTCCCAGCAGCCCATGCTGAATATACTCCGCTTCCTGCCTGAGCCGACAATCTGCTCTCTGCTGACTGCTTCTGTGTGCACGCTTGTGCGTACAAGTGCAAACACTGTGAAATTCTGTTCCTTTGAAATGTCAGGTGTGCAGTCTTAATGCAAAACTCTGTTAGTCACAAGACACCGATCGGTTCCCTAAAACAAATTTACCAGGCTTTGTAAGAACAACATAAGAAAGTGACTTAAATGGCCCCTGAAGTGCCTTGAAATTAGTTGTGTGCATTGACGCTGTAGTATCTACAGATATATATCAATGCTTGGAAGCTAATATTCTGGTATTGATATTTTCCAAAGTGTCAATATTTTAATTAAATTAATCATTTATTTATAACAATTTTTTTTTGCAATGTGTGCAGGATGATCATCAGCCAGTCAGACAGCATAGTTACCTCAGCGTAGCTCTGATGACTATTTTGATTCATTTGTCAAACAAAATCGCATTCACGTTAAAAATTTGTACAAAAAGTATCAGTATTGTTTTTCTTTCTAAATGTTGTTCTGCCCATCCATACTTGAAATCCGCAAATTTGTTTGATGTGTGATGTTATTTCAACTGAAACACGAACAAAGGGCAGGGCATACAGAATAGCTCCTCCCTTTAAAAACAGCCAAAAGCATTTTGTTTTTAATCAAAGCTCTGCCAGCCAGAGATGTTACTATAATACAGCCTATAATAGCAATCCACAGATTTTTTAACTGTCCGCTTAAAATACATCATTCAGTGTAAAATTCATATGGGTCTGATATGTTTTATGGTCTATGCCGATTCATGCATATTGTCTGCTGTTTGTTATCATGCCACTGGGCCATTAACTGTATGACATTACCACGAAACCAGACTTTATTCTCCCCAGTGGACAGCATATTTAATGTCTAAATCAATTTTCCCCTACATAATGCATATAGTATATAATCATGTATATAGTATGTACTTTTTGCCATGTAGAAAATTGTAATTATGTGTAACACAGTTGATTTTGAATGTGGTATTTAACTGTATGGTGACTGTGTATGTGTGTCTGCAATGCATTTCCCCACCCCAAGGCTTGCCATAGATAGCCGAGTGTACATGCGCACAGCGAGTTTCAGCTGCCAGGCTTCTCTGTCTGCTACCATTTATTTATTTTGGTTACTCTTTACAATACATGGCACATAGTTAATGTTAGTTAATGTATTTACTAACATGAACAAACAATGAACAATACTTTTATTACAGTATTTATTCATCTTCGTTAATTAGTGAAAATACATTTATACCTTGTTAGTTCATGTTAACTTAGTATGCATTAACTGATGCATTACTAAATGCATGTACAAACATAGGCTGTACAAACATAGTTCATTGTTTGTTCATGTTAGTAAATAATTTAACTAACATTACATATGTGACCGGTATTGTAAAGTGTTACCATTATTTCCTTAAATATGCAAGCATTTTGGGTAAACCATCAGTGTGAACACTTGGTTGCATGTGAATAATTGACCTATTTTAGCCGTGTTCTGTAGGGGCAGGACACTTTATATACAAGACCGCATTTGATTGGTCAGAAGACCAGATGAGAAGCTGAAGTGAGAATTTGCTATTGTTGAATGCTTGTATTTTCTATTTGTATGTGAATCATAAGCTAACACACTAGCTTATATATAACAATATATTGATACTGAAGTATTACGTCCAGCTAAAAGGTCTCCGAACCAAAATATCTTAACCTCTGCTCACTTTCTCCCTCCAGTGAGCCTCTGGCCAAAACAAATTGTGTGGCAAAGCAGGAACATTTTAAGTGCGACTCGAGGCACTGTTCCTGGAGGACTGAATCTTGGCAGGGCTGCACCGGTAGCATGGCAGGAGGGGGGTTTCACTTTATCTCAATTCTGTCGGTTTCCTCATCCCATCTGTGAGCTTGGCAGCCTTGTTAAACTGACATTGCTAGTCTCCTATCTCACCTTCTAATTTTTGCCCTGCAGCCCATCCAAGAATTGCAAGTGCATCCGTTCTCCCATGCTGCCGGTTTCCATGGTGTTGAGGATCTGTAGCGGGTAAATAGTTGTATTTATTTTTTAAATGTGGTGTCCTCAGGCTGGGGTTTAAAATAATCGTTAAAAAGGGAGAGCTTATCTAAGAATGAAATCGTGTTATAGAAGTCATACTAAAATTATGGCAATTGCATATGAAAAAAATACTAATCAGTTTTTTTGTTGTAGCCACATTATAATGCATTTTGTTTTATTTTACTGTAAATTATGAAACCAAATTAAAAGATAACTAATAATATGTTTGAGTAAATAATAATAGTAGAAAATTAGTAAAAAAATCATATAGGTGTGGCTTTGCTTTCCTGGGGCAAATAAATATTGAAGCAGCATTAATTAGCTCCAGACTGTAATCCCATTATTGCATTTTTGCTGAGGTTTCTACACAAATTTATGCAGTGGCTGACTGAGGATTTTGTAGTAAACATTTAACACTGTCACAGGCTGCATGTTTGTAGCAGTGAGTAATGTTTTGAAGAACCAGGATGGGATGTGGGAAAAGTTCAGGACACAGAAAGCGTTGCCGTGTTTACCACAATTAGGAACACAATGTGACTCCCAATGAGACTGAAGCTCGGCATGGGAAGCTAAACTGTGTTAATTAACCCTAAATAAATAGGTACAACGGTGATCTACTCAAAACGCTTTGGGATTGTAGGTACCCAGTACACTCCAATTTGATAGGTGAACTTCCAATTACGATATCTACGAATCTTGCATGTTGACATGTATAATATTCTGTTATTGCTTTACAAGATTCAATCTTGAGTGGAAGAGTGGAAGCCAGAGTGGAAGACAATTATAGTTAGGGTTTTTACAAATATTGCACTTTTGTAAAAGGTTGAAACTATTAAATAATACTATACAGTAACAGTCTTTTAAAGCTGGAAGAATAGATTGATAGATTGATAATGGAGAGGATGCATAGATAAATTACGGATTAATTAATGGATACATGAGTGCAGGATTTTGTGGATGGTGGATGGATAAATAAATACATAATTAGATGACTGATGGATGAGTACATGAATATATGGATGAAAACATGGATGGGTCAATGAAAAATGGACAGATCAGCACATGGATGGATGAATAGATAAACAGTCAGACACATGAATATGTGGACTGAATGATCCACAATTTGTGGACAGATTCATGGATAGACGGAATGATGAATACATCAGATCAGTGATGAGTAAAAGCAAACATGGAAGAATGGATGGATTGTTGGAGATTATGGGTGAATATGTGTGTGGACAGATGGACAGATCAACACATGGATGGATGAATGGATAGATGATGGATGGATGGATGAACATGTGGACTGATTGATCCACAACTTATAGATGGATTCATGGTTAGATGGAACCATGAATACATCAGATCTGTGATGAATAAAAGCAAACATGAAAGAATGGATGGATTGTTGGAGATTATGGGTGAATATGTGCATGGACAGACAAGAGGATGGATGGAAGGATTGAAAATAATTAATTTATTAGATCATTTAAATAAGTGCATGAAAGAAATATTACATAATATAAGTCTTGAATTGACAGGACCTGTGTAGGTGGAACAGAACTGTAGTCTGGCTTTTTACAAGTACTCTGCTGAGGGAAGCACTTTATTGGCTTAGACTATCTGCTTTGTGTAAATACACAGCACTGTAAGGCCTGGCAGTAGCGGGGTGAATTGATTTCCTCTATGGGACAGACCCAGGATCTGTTTGTGGAATACTGAGACAGCTGCTGTGCACTTTTCTGTCTCTCTCTCTCTGTCACTGTGCTGCATCAAGGCCACTTTCAACCCCAGTTCCTCCCTCCATTACTGTTTACTACTCCCTCCCTTTCCTCACACTCTCCGTCGCTCCTACACTTCATCATGTTTTTTTTCCTTCTGACACTCTTTTTTTCCCCCCTCTCTATCTCTGAATATATTGTCGCGTCTGGCTGTGAGTGTACTTTAAGCACATGCTGCAACCTTGATAGATGTTCTCTTTCTCTCTCTTTCCCTCCCTCTCTTCTTGTCCTCCTCTCTTTCTGCATACTGGCTGCAGGTCTGTATTTCTCTTCCCCATCGAGATCAGGATCTTTCCCCTGTGCGATGTCACATGCAGATCTAGGTGAGCAAATGGGCATCCGTTCATGTATCTCTCATTGTGCGCATGGGCTTTGGGAGAAACCTAAATTTAGCAGCTCTGTGCTCTCTGTTGTGTTTGCTGTGCATGGCTTAATTAGCTGTTACGCAGCATGGAAGATCACGTCTTGGATGCATTATATAATGCGTTATATAATTGGATGCATATTTTATGTTGAATGTTGGAGAGGGAGGCTCTCTGCTGTCCCATCCTGTAGTACAAGCTTATGCTCAGTTTTGGAGATATGAGGCAGCCTGAAGGAGAACTGCTGCTCTCATTAACCTAGTTAATAAATTTGGTTGAAATACATAAAAATAC
>CAIGQW010015581.1:13969174-13987949 GCA_903798125.1 Danio choprae | reverse complement strand
TAATAATAATAATAATAATAATAATAATAATAATAATAATAATAATATATAAATAATATATAATGAAAAAAGATAATTACAAAACCTAAGCCCTATTACAGCTAAAATAGAACATTCAAAAACTGATGCATTCAAAATATGTCAAATAAAAATTACAATAGTTACTCAGTGGCTTTAAGCATGGGATACTGTCAGTATAGATTTATTAACATATC
The DNA here is from genome assembly GCA_903798125.1 of Danio choprae. NCBI lineage: Eukaryota > Metazoa > Chordata > Actinopteri > Cypriniformes > Danionidae > Danio > Danio choprae. Next base: position 13,987,734 of record CAIGQW010015581.1, on the reverse strand, counting down.
AATATTAGGTGGCAAAGTTTCTGCAAAATGTTCTGAAATACCTTTGGATTGTCCAAGAAATGACTGACAAATGACTAATGTAAATAAGATCTTCTGCTAACTTAAAACACCAGTCCACAGCAAGCATGTTTTAGAAGTCATTGTCTAGTTGCAATCCTTTCTTTGTTGACCATGATTAGCTTGTCAGAAACTCTCTATGAGAGATCAATTCAACATGTTTTCTAGTGCGACGCTCTTTGTAAACGAACAGGTCTTGTTGATTGTTGGAGTAATTGCTGTAAACCTCAATGAGTCATTTCTTTTCCCAAAAGCGAGAGAGGTTTACAATAGATGTTAACAAGCTCATGGCATGGCACCAGCTTACAAATATCTGACTGGAAACGGGCTGCAATATAATAACCCCTCAGGAGAGGAACATTTGTGTAGTTTACAACTGGAACGTTAAGCGTGTCATGACCTGGCCGTGATATTGTAATGTAACTTGAGTTAACACAGATACACCCAACTGAGTCATTCCTTCACAAAGTCTTATGAGGCAGATTTGACGGTCGTGTTTGTTTCGCACTGTAGGAAATAATGTCATGGCATGTTGAGGTTTTCCTGGAGCAAACAGACGCTAACTGATTGCCATGCAATGGGCAGGATAATAGTGACATTTTGGGGGGGGGGGGGCTCAGAGGGGGTGCTAGTGATGAGGCCACGGCTCAGATAAAGGATCGCATTTCAAGAGAGACAGATATACTGTAACCCGGCTCATTGACAGAAATTCATTTATTCCTCCTCTCCAGCACGCTATTCATGTTCACTAACCTCTCTGCTTACAAACCCATTATAGCTTTGGAATAAATCCTCCCACTGGAGGAAATGAACTTTGCCATTTTTAACCACCTGTCCAGCTAGCTTTCATAATTACTGGTTTAGCATTTTATCCAGAGGAACAGAATTCTTGTTTTTCGCACCCTTATGAACATCTGTTTCTCTGACATACTAGAGAATATGAGTGGCTCATGCCCTTATTCTGAGAATGTTCCAGAGCTCTTCAGGGACATCCACGGGACAGCCTAGCATATTTTTAGAGTCCAACAATATGCCCAATGTGCCCTACTGTTTATCCAGGATCAAGGCCCAAGTTTAGACCTGCAGCATTGGGTTCCATTCAGAAGTCAATTGAGAATGCTTTTAAAATGTAATTTAAATTCCTTGATTTTGTCTAGTATTTGAAGAAAACAGGGTTTAACCTTTAGTAATGAATAAGAAAGATAAACAGACAGATGATAGATGACTTACATTACATTCAAAGCATACACACAGTATTTACCAGTTTCTTCATTTCCTGATAAGTGAACTGATGGCCTTGGTGTTGTTAGCTGCATGTGCTATATGAATGCAATTTAATTCAAGTTTCAACTCATGCATTTGAAGGAATTTTTGTGTTCACAATATTACATAACCCTGCCACACAGAGGAGTTTAGAGCCTATTATTTTTCCGAACCAAATGGTGTGCAAATGCAGGGCGAATACATGTTTTCAAAAGGGTGTACTTAAAGGGATAGCTCACAGAAAAAGAAATGTATTCACTATTTACTTACTTTCACGTGGTTCCATATCTTTTTTTTCTGTTGAACACAAAAGCAGATGTTTTTAATAATGTTAGAAACTGGTAATCATTGACTTCCAAAACAGGAAAAACAAATGCTATGGGTGTCAATTGTTACCACATTTGTGTTCAACAAAAAAAGTCTCACAAAACTCAAACAGGTTTGTGACAAGTAAAGGATGAGTAAATGATGACTTTCATTACTCACCCTGAATTTTCAGTTATGGGCGAACTCTTGCTTTTGTTATGGCAAAAAAAAAGAAAACGGAAAAAAGTGAAGTGCGACTACATTTTTAGTTTTGAGTGAACTATACCTTTACTTTTTGGTGCTGGTTGTACTTTTATCTTCTGTTTAAACATGATATTACATGCATTTTGGTTAACTGGAACACAAGTAGATCTGGGACACACATGCCTGTTTACACCTTATATTTTGAATCTTTAGTCCACTTTAAACCCCTTTACTTGTATACAACATGGACGTTTTCTGATCATTCAGTCTAATTTTGCAAAATAAGCTGGTGTAATCAACATAAGAATGTGAATAAAGACAAAAACAACAGAAATCTATATGGAGAGGAGCAACTTGCAACTGATAGCTGCAAAACTATGGCGAATTCTGTGGGTTTATTACATTCAGAAATCAGGACTGGTGAGAGAATGTTGTGCATTTTTACTTTTTTTTTTTAAAATCTATAAACTACATTTAAATTTCAGAGGGCAAAGTTTAAATCCAATCTGGCTAGCACAATTCAACAACATTTCCATTAATGTTTAAGAATTAGGCCAGTAGGCAAAGAGAAGGAGGCCTTTTGTGGCAATTCCAATGCATTTGAAAGCATGAGCTTCGTCTGGTTACTCATTATTTGTTGTTCACTACTAATTAAATTTATACCCCATTTACACATGGTAAAATTTTGTGGTGAACTTAACAGGCAGCCATTAATGATACTATTTATTGAAGATATGTTTCAGTTTTTTTACATTTTTTCATCCATGCATGATTATCACTAAATGAACAATGAAAACTGCTTAAATTCAGTCATGGAAACACGCAGATAAACAGCTAAACTGCTTTAAAAAACACAGAACATTGATAAAAACCAAAACAAAACTAAACAAATAACAAAAACACAATCTGCAGCCATTTCACTCAGGGCCTTTAGTCTTACGCACTTGACATTTCTTTTTAATCCTTACGTAGCTCAAACGTGTTGTCAGAGCAATTGAGTTAATTTCAGCCGCTAATGTTCTATTCACGGTAATTGTTCAGAAGTGGAAAAATATAATTTCTCAAATTACCCTCATCTGCGGCCCTTTCTCCATGCTTGGGCTACATCTGGTTCTGGGCACTGAATAGGAGGCAGGCGGCACATGCATACAAAGCCCCGAATGTGTTTGCTTTGCACTTTTATGGCACTTTTGTTCTGGCATCAGCTGAGTCACCTGCGCCGCAATGTGTTTTGGTTCGGGGAAAGCAGAGGGGAATTGGCCCCAATAGGGGGTCTTCTGTTTGGGAAGCCCCTAGTTTTCATTCCCAGCACTGACCAGCTGATCTGACTAAGGGCCAGGGCTAAAATTGGTTGTGCTTGTCTGGGCGATTTTTGTAAAGTGACACTGCGGACAGGGGGGCTTTTTTGGGGGTGGCCGTGCCTCCTCCGTGCCTCGTCTCTGAATGCAACAGGTGCAAGAGGGCAACTTGAGCCCTGTGGAATGACAGACCGCTGAGAGAGTTGCTCTGGGGAGTTTGCACTGAGGGGTATTCGCTCCAGAAGTTTTCACCCCCACACACATTTTTTTTCCTTGGGGCAAAATTGGAGACAGCTGCCTGGGAGCGGCGCAGATAGGAAAACACGCTCCTGGGTTGCATAACAGGAGAAAGCAGGTCCCCAACGGTGCACGGAGTGTGAGCCACTGCCTTGCACTCCACTGAGCAATTGTGCAGGCCTCGCTCGAGAGCCTGTTTGTTTTGGAATGGCTGCTGAGTGACTGTTTTCATCAGTGTTTGCGCATGGCCTGTCAGGCTGCACACACTCCCGCCGGGCCTCCTAGGAGAAGCACTCCTGGCGCGAGTCACACCGGGGTGGAGAGGTCAAATGGAACACTGACATGAATTTGCGCTCGGTTCATCAAGGCCTGAAGTGAGATGTCACAAATCTGCGACTGCTTCCCTGCAGCAGCTTGAATCAAAAGCTAATTCAGTCTGTATTTTAATCAACCCTTACGATTGTTGGAATGCAGCGGTTTATTTTAGGGGAGTTTTAGCCAGAAACTATAAGATGCAAATCAAAACATAAAAAATATTTTTTTTCCCTTTTTTTTCAGTTGTGAGGAATAAATATCTATACATATATATATATATATAACTATGATAAAAAATAGACAACTTGGAAATAAATTTTTTTCTCTGGATTTTCTATTTATAGTTGCTTGAGTAAAATTACATTTTTGTTTTGTTCTGCAAACTACTGATGACATTTACCCAAAATTCTCCAAAATAAAGTGTCATTTACATAAAGTGACTATGACAAAAAACAACAACAAAAAACACATAACTAGTAAATCCAGTTCACCCAGTGAAAATGAGAATTTTCAAGTGATCTCTTTATTTTGCATACTATAGCTATTTAATGTAAATGAACATATATAATTAAACGTGTATGTAAAAATAATAACATTAACAACAATAATATGTGTTAAATAAATACAATGTAATAATAATAAAATGTAGTTAGTTGTCAAATATTGATGTCATTTTCATTTAGTTTAATGATTTAAAGAAATAAAAGAAAAGCACTATTTACATATTTATTATACTATTATTTACTATATTTATTTACTTTTTAAATTAACAAAATAAATACATTTATAAATAAATAAACAATAAAGAATATAACACTACTTACATTTCAAGGTGAAAATGGAAAATATAATAATAAAAACAACAATATACAATAGAAATACAAACGGGAAACATTTTTGTACGGCATGCCAAGCCTTCACAGCCTGGTTTAGATTTCATTATTTTCATACACAAAATAATACTGGATATAAAATGCCACATTCTTTTTAGCTTTGGTTCATTGTGGTTCAGTTCTCACTGATTAATTTCTCTCATATCTGACATAATCTAGTAATATAATTTCTTTCTCTCTCCTCACAATCACCGTCTATTTACAGTTGAATTATCACGTTCCTTGTGGAGAAACACAGTGTAGCTATTTGATAGGTGAGATGTTTTGTGTTAATTGGATACTGCGGTGCTTTTTTTGTGCAACAGTTCCAGACCATCTTCAGGTTAATCACGCACTGAATCTGCAAACCTCTCTGTTCTGTTAACATGCTCTAATTGTGTGCTTCGCTGGTTGTTTTGGAGCAGTTGGCTGTGTCCTGTTCTCATGCGCTTCAGGGATCTGATGGAAAATACAGTGCAGCGTTACAAATGAGACCCAGCACAGGTTGCCTCCCAATTTTCTCTGCTCTAGTTATCCACCATTGCATGATTTTCCCTCTTTTAGCATCTTTTCACGATCCTGGTACTTCCAGCAAATGTGAATAGATGACTGATAAAGTAAAACAGGCCCTGGAGAAGTGTTTTCAGGATGCACCCTGCTGATTTAGTTGCTTTTTTTAGAGTTATATACAATTGCAGTCTCTCTTGACAATCACCACTCTGGAGGATTGATGGTTCCTGAAGGCACAAACTTCTGTTGTCACCAAAGCATGGAAACAAAACATCCCTCATTTCCGTTCTAAACAGATGCCTTTTCATTAGAGCTCCGCAAATAGACTTAAAGACAGGCAGTCGCGTGATGCAAGCATGTTGTGACAGAGAAACCTTTAAATGTTCAGTATTAATAAGAAAACACTTTGGTACAGACATAAGAAGTTGTCTTTTTTAGACTGTCGTCTATGTCTATGGGAAATCAATACTTCCTGCAATACTTAATTGAATTGGTGTACTAGGAAATTAAAGTTTCCAGTCATTATTGGGTCTGTAACATAATGATACTAATACAAATGCTAGTGCTACTATTATAACTATAAAAAGTAAATAAATAAATAAAATAAATGTTAAAAAATAAAAAAATAAATAAAAATATAAAAACTTAAAAATAAATAAAAAATAATAAAAAACACAAAAAAAAAATCAAAAAAATATTTGTAAAAATTAAAATGATTTAGCTGTAAAGTACATGAAGAATAAAAAAATGTGTTTTATTATTATTAGTATATATATTTATTTACTATTACTATTTGTAATAGTAATAGAACATATATAACAATAACATTGTATAATAATAAATAAATATTAGTTTATTTATTTGTATTCTTGTTATGTAATGTATTGATTCAGTTTCATGAGTAATAATAATAATAATAATAATAATAATAATAATAATAATAATTATACATATTAGTTTATTTATTCATTTTCTTATTATGTAATGTATTGATTAAGTTTTATCCATAACAACAACAACAACAACAACAACAACAATATTAATAATAATAATAAAAACAACAATTATAAATATTTGTTTATTTATTAATTTTTTTATTATGCAATGTATTGATTCAGTTTCATGCTTAATAATAATAGCAACAGCAAAAATACTACTACTACTAATAATAATATATTTACTAAAGACAATTAATACATCATAATATATCGTTATTGTCGCTGTTGGTGGTAATTGTTGTTATTAATACTTTATTATTAATATAATCATTATTTTAAAACGTACATATTATAAACATTACTCTTATTACTATTCATGCATATACTTTTTGTGCACAATTATGTGTGTGTGAGTGTGTGTGGATAGAAAGATAGATATGTTGTACATTAAAATACATATTTACATATTATAGTTTACTATATTAGTATATCAGTTAGGAAAACCAACACAAGTACAAACACTTAGGATATACAGATCGAAATGCTCTTGGGAAACCTAGTGATTGATTTTGCTCACAACTATAATCCTCCGCTTAATACCCAAATCCATCTGATCTTAGAATTAACACATGCTAAATATGCAAGAAAGAGTGGTTGACATATCTTGCTCCAGCATCTCATTTCATAAGGCGTCTAACTTTACTGCATTCTCTGTGGTTGCTGATGTAGTAAGATACTCTTATGAATAATACCATGACTAATCAGTTGCAATATGTCAGTGTCAAAAACTTCAAAGGTTTGGGACGGTAACAGTAATTGCACCCTAGTGCCAGTCGGACACTTCACAAGGTAGTTAGAGCAATAGATTTAACATTAACGTCACTGAGGGAAAATGTCCATGAGAAGGGGAAAAATAAATGCTAATCCCAGCAGGAGGGTTGTGAGGTAAGCAGAGTTTACTGTGGTGACGGGAGGATCCTTCATTTCCCTCGAGTCCCTGCTGATTAGAAAAGAGCTCACAGCTTGGCAAGGGTCCAGAGCCTCACCTTCACCATTAAACTTGTTCATTCCGCACTAATGCCAGCTGAGATCTTGTTCCTGTCCTATTGTCCCCTGGCCACAGAGCTGTCAGACTGCATGCTTACTGAGGATGATGCAAAGAAACAGCCAGACGTCCATTCTGCCCTAGATCTTGTTCTAGACCGCTATCTCCTCTCTGACCATAACCGTGAACATGACAGGCCCATACCTGTCTGCATGGATGGCAATGCAGTCTTTTTTTATTTGCTCTCACACTCAGCACATTGTCTGGTTGAGGGACACCTACAGTACGTGTAGGCAGAATGTAGACTGATGCTGTTTTTTTTTGTTTGTTTGTTTTTTTAGATCAAGGGCAATCTCATACTCCATGGTTAAATATTAACGAAACTTCACCTGCCTAGTTTAGCAAGAATTGCACTATTATGTGTTACTGCATTTAGTAAGAGTTTGTGTATGCTTGTGGCCACAGATAATGGATGAATAATTAATTTGAGCAACAAAACAGTGAAGACTGCTCTGTATTTCTCTACAGTGAACAGATGTCCTCTTTATCACGTACGCCTGTAGTGAAAACCACATGATCTTTCAACAAAACATAGACAAATATTGATTTAGATAAGAGATATTAATATCTGGAAATGCCTTTTCATTGTTTACTGTATTTACAGTAGCATATATGTGTTCCTAAACATTTTAGTTAAAATAAATTTTGAATGGCAATACGTTTGAAAATATTTTGTATGGATGCAGTTTGTGGATTGTCAATTAAAATAAATCATTATATTCAATAAGAATTGTTAAAGGGATAGTTCACCCAAAAATCCATATTCCGTGATCATTTACTCACCCTTCACTGGTTCAAAGCTTGCTTGTGTTTCCTACTTCTGTTGAACCCAAAAGAAGATATTGGTTACTGGGATCCATTGTAATCCATAGTAATTTTGTTTCCTAGTATAGAAGTTGTGAGTCCCAGCAACCAGCATTCCTCAAAACATATTCTTTTGTGTTCAACAGAAGAAAGAAACTCAAAGGTTTCAAACCACATGAGGGAGAATTAATAATGAGGTAATTTTCATTTTTGCATGAATTATCCCTTTTAATTGATCAATAGTGACATTGAATAATACAGAGCAAATCAGACTCTCAAAAACAATCCAACACATTTTAATATCGTTAACTAAACCAGCAGAGATGTTTACAGAAGGACTTGTTCAGACAGTGAGTGAGAACCCCCAGGGAACTGTTTTTGGTCCTTTTTAGTGTTTTTTAAAATTCTCTGTATTTCTGAGTGGGCGATGTCACAAGGGATCCTGGCTCCCGGTTGGCCCGATTCTCGTTTAGTCACAGAGACACGCTCTCTAGAGGTCAGACCTGGTCAAATATATTTAGCTGCGTAAATTGGATTCTATGGTAAGGGCAAAAGTCTGCTGGATAGCTGGGCATGTTTAGCTCGAAGATATGATTAACTGATTCATCTTTGGGATAACCGGGATGGTCGTTATCATGGTGACTCCTGACAGCTTGATGTCATCCCGCAGGTTGAGTAAAAGCTCGCTGGAACAGCGCCACAGCTGTGGGCCAATGTGGTCATAACTCTTTAGCTGACAGCTCATTCAGGTGACCCTCAAAAGGGCTGCATTGCTGTCACTTATGACACAGTGTGGCGGAGGTAAATATATTAGCATAAGTTTGAATTAATGTTCCCTGCGGTGAAAGGGGTGGCCGCTCTGCAGCCGGTTCCTCTGCAAAATCTTCAGGATTGTCACACTGCACACCTGTGCAATGTCACTATTTGTTCTGTTCGCATCAGATAACCCTTTGCTAAATGCATGCATGCTCTCACAGATGCGCAATTACATGCTGCGATCTAAGCGATAATCATATCAGTGTCTGGGCCTGGCCGAGAGTGATCGGTGAAAGCACATCTATAAAGGGATTTTGTAAGAAATAGCCTGGTAAGCTATTTATAGCCCTGCGGGAGGTGGCGGAGGGAGGGGTGAGTGGTGATACGAAGTTCTACACCACACTCTGTGGACAATTCCCGGGTCAAAGACACAGAGACCAGACTGTAATTTAAGTGCTGACCGATAAGACCTAAGTGCTGCTGCCTACAAACGCAAGCGAGTGCGCAAACGGGTGTCTGTGATTTGTGTAAAGTACTTTGTTCCGTCTATTTGTGCTCACATCCAGCTTTTTTTGTGACTTATAAAGCACAAAAACAGCCCAGAAGAGCAGGCACTGCAAAAGTACCTCTCAGCGTAGTCTGTTGTATAATCCCTCTTGGGGCCCCTGAGCTATTTTTGTTCCTGGATATGCGTCACGACTGGGTATTTTCTCTGGTGACTAGCTTACATCAGTAGGTCTCCTAGTATACGCTCTATCAGCGAGAGCCTTCTGATTGATGGGAGTTTCGGCTGGGGCTGGCTGTCGTTTTATTCCCGACTTCCTAGAATGGACAAGGGGAATCTGAATCGGCGGAATGTTGTGGTTGACTGAGGACCTTGAAAAGCCAGGTTGGTTCACAAATCCATTTTTTTCCAGCTTGTTGTGCTATGTCTCTACCAGTGCATCTAGCGTTGATCAGAGAGTGATATCCCCGTGTGTGTGTGTTTGTAAACTGAAGGGGGTGATGATGTGAACCGTGAGGATTGGAAAGGGAACGGAGGAGCGTGTGTTAGCTGTTTATCCGTGGGATGCAGCAAGCTGTCAGTGACAGAGTCTCCACTTGCTCTATTTCCTTGCACAGCTTGCATGTTACGATTAAAGCCTTGCATTTGTTAGGAATCTTGTTCCTGTGCATGTCCTTTTCTTTCATTGTTCTCTCCTATGCTTATTCTCACACTTGTTGTTACGGCATGGACGGTACATAGCTGTTTGACTTCCATAGATACCAATGCATCCTCGCAGTCTGTGCAGAGAGGAATGTCAGGGACACCCTTCACATACCCCCACCAAATTCCCCACTGAGTTCACATGCCTCACATCATCCATTAGTTGCCCTGGGAATTATTAAAAAATGCTTGTTTGCACAATGCGTTTCATCTGTCTCTGTGTATGCAACCCCCCCCCCCCCCCCACCCCAACACAGCTGTCTGCTTTATCAGCATGGCATAATTCATTATGTGAGGGAAGGCTCCAGCGATAACACAGGGGAACACCCGGCGAATGTCACAGGCACATGTATCCCAGCCCTAGTTTACAGATGCATGGATTTCTTCAAACACTATGCATGTACCTAGCATGTACTATTCATAAATGCTGAATCTCTTCAACAGCGACCTTGAGAAGCAGGTCAAAAGAGCATATACTCCTCATTTTCTTCCGTCCTCCTCCTACTGTTGTGTGTCTGCTTGTGCAGAGAGGAAGAATTGTAATAGTCTGTCTGATAAGCAGTGGAACTATCCTCCCTGCCAAGCGTGCTAAAGCATTTTCCATTCACAAATACTTCACACTCCGGATTTGTCTGCTTTACTGTAGTTTAGAGATGTGTCCCTGTGGCGGGGTTCGGAAAATGCCCTGTTTGAGGTGCATCAAGGAATATCAAGCATTTCTTGTGTATGGATTGCTTTGCATAAATGGTTTGTTCTTTGTTTGGAATCTACACTTTTTCCCTTGGGTTCTGAACAAGTGTGTCAATGGAGGGAAATCTGCCACGGTAGATCCTTTAGACCTGTCAGCGTGAAAGAGAGCAATTACTGAGAGGAGTGGGAGCTCTGTCCGGCTATGAACGTGAGTGTAATGCGATGTTAGTCTGCCACCGCTGCACTCACGGGATTACAGCAGACCCTTGTGCACAACAACTCGATACAGACCCTGCTTCATCAATTGCTCTGTCTTGGCAACGGGACAGGATGTAATCGTGTCCAGCTTTGGGGCACTGCATTCTTTCCTGCTTGTTTTCTCCTTGCCATTATTTGATTAGCCCAAAATCTTGGTTTTATGGATTTGTGAATGTTAACTAAAGACTTGGAAGGGGGTTCTCATTATAATCCCCCAATTTACGGTTTAATTTTAAAGTAATTACTTGAAGGAATTTAAGGAATAATTCAAGAAGAAGCCAACTTTTATTCACTATTATTTAATTCCAGACTTTTTTGAGGTAAACACAAAGGAAGAATATTATTATTCATTCATTCATTTTCTTTTTGGCTTAGTCCCTTTATTAATCTGGGGTCGCCACAGCAGAATGAACCGCCAACTTATCTAACATATGCGCCTCCAGCCGCAACCCATCACTGGGAAACACCCATACACTCTCATTCACACACATACACTACGGACAATTTTAGCTAACCCAATTCACCTATAGTGCATGTCTTTGGACTTGTGGGGGAAACCTTAACACCTGGAGGAAACCCACGCGAACACTGGGAGAACAATATTATTATTATTATTAGTAGTAGTATTTTATATTTACTATTACTATTTTATGTTTAGTTTAATTTTATGCACTTTACTCTTTTCCATATACCTTTAATCAAATGGGATTAGGGCGACACGGTGGCTCAGTGGTTAGCACTGTCACCTCACAGCAAGAGTCACTGGTTCGAGTCCCGGCTGGGCCAGTTGGCATTTCTGTGTGGAGTTTGCATCTTCTCCCCATGTTCGTGTGGGTTTCCTCCGGGTGCTTCGGTTTCCCCCACAAGTCCAAAGACATGCATTAGGTGAATTGAATAAACTAAATTGGCCATAGTGTATGTGTGTGAATGAGAGTGTATGGATGTTTCCCAGTACTGGGTTGCAGCTGGAGGGTCATCCGCTGTATAAAAACATATGCTGGATAAGTTGGCGGTTCATTCCGCTGTGGTGACCCCTGATGAATAAAGGCACTAAGCCGAAGGAAATTAAATGGGATTAAAGAATCATAAAAGTATTTAAAAACAGTATCCTGTGAGGATTTTTCACTTAACTTGTAAACCACTTCATCTGGGTCACGGGTCAATATTATTTATATAATATTTATGTTTTTTAATAAATTGGCAAAAACAGTTGTAGATTTAGCTAAACAGCTATGAATCATGAATCATTCATCACTACTTAACTGAAGAATGGTCAAAGATAAGCTAGTGAAGAAAACAACTTACATTTCCCTCTTCAGATGCTTCAGCTCCACTATAGCTTCAGCAGTCTTGGAATGCATGAGTCATGTAGAGCTACTTTTATCGTATTATTATATATACATTTTTTTCTGGTGCTTACAAGCTTAGGTTCTAATTCATTGGAACTACAAGGAGAAGGGCAATGAGTACATTATTTAAAATTCTTCTTTTATACTTCATGGAAGAAAGAAAGGTTTGTAAATACATTAGGCCAGAGAAAATGAAGGCATTCCTTTGAAATAAAAGAATATGCTATATAAATATTTGACCAACCCTCAAGCACAACGGCTCTGCACTTCATTCAGCAGCTGACCTTGTCTTCTTTTGTGTGCCCTACACAGTGTTGTTCCAGCATTTGCTGTCTTTGTAAACTTCCTTTTTTCACGGTTTCCATGAATGAAACGGTTTCTCCGCAGAAAAGCTCGCCACTCGTTTCCACACATTAGCATGCATTTTTCTTCTAATCATGACACATTTTCATTCCTTTTTAGACCGAAGTGGTTGTTAAATGTCTTTGCATGCTGATTAGAATCAGCCATTTACAGTTAAAGACCTGATTTCTTAGAAGTATATAAAATAGTGTTTTGATGAGAAATTCCACCGTTCAATGGCTAAGCTGAAAGCGGCTCTGAAGTGAATAGAGAAGTACAGGCAGCAGGAGGCCACCTGTACACCTGAGAAGAATCTGTTCCGTTCTTCATTTCTATACTGCACAGTGTGTAAACGGAGCCTTTACAGAGGCCAGAGATGGAACACAGATGTACAGACAGACATACTGCACTGACAACACAGGTGCTACACCAGAATAGCTGAATACCCATGAAAAAACACACAATATCCTGCATTAACTTTAAAGTTAAACAAATATATATGAAGTAAAAGACTGTATGAAGAAGACTTTTGTGTTTGGGAAGTTTTCATCATAACTCATACCTAGGTGATCGCTTAGTGCTTCATACATTTCAGAAAGTTAATTCAGTTTTAATTAAATGACTAAAAATGCTCTAAACCTCTATTCTTGTATTATACTTACATTTTTGTTAGTCTTTTCTAGTCATTTCAACTTAGATCAGTCAACCTGACAAAAAAATATTAAGTTAAACTTTGTGTAACTTTAAAAATTAAGTTGAAACCCGATTAACTTATTAAAATAAGTTAAAGTAACATAAAAGATTTTGTTTGTTATTAGACATTTATTTGATTGAAGTTGATTAGTTGATTGAAATTATTAAGTTTTAAAGAAAATATTTTTTCTCAACACATTTCTAAACGTAATAGTTTTAGTAACTAAATTAAATAACTTATATTTTGTTTTTGCTATTATGACAGTATCTAATATTTTACTTGTTATTTTGCAAGATACTAGCATGCAGCTAAAAGTGCTATTTAAAGGCTTAATTAAAGTTTAATCAGGTTAAATAGGCAAGTTGGTTGGTTTGTTCTGTATCTAAATAATATTCTTAAGGGGCCTAATAATATTGACCGTGATTTTTTTCTTAATTAAAAACTGCTTTTATTCCAGACAAACTAAAAGAAATAAGACTTTATTCTTCTTCATCCTTAGAAGAAGAAATGTAACAGTAAACACCTTCAACTGTATATATTATTGTAATATGAAATGTATTATTATTATTACAATATTATTATTATATTATAATATTAATGTAACATACATGGGCTTTATTCAGTATATTTACAGATCCGTTGATTTTACTTGTGTGGATTTGTAAAACTCACATTCCCGAAGCTAATACTGGAAGAAAATCTTAAACTGAATTAGGGGAGTTTGGTTTTATTAAAGTATATATAAGGGGAACCCACTGTTTTCATAAAAGTTATATAGCTAAGAGCTATAGTTTCACAAAGCAAAGTCAAACCATTACATTACTTTATATTTTGAAAGTATACAGTGTCATTTAAAAAAAAAAATTAAACACATTTCAGAATTCTGTATACGTATCAGCGATCAGAATTATCCACCAAAATCTTAATCATGAATCATGATCTATGACCTTGCTCTTCAAACAGCACATCAACACACTTTTCTTTTATCTAAGAATCCCTGTGCTGATACTAAGGCAACTTTTTGTCAGGTGTTGACATATACCGATGAAATAGTTGTGCATTTTGTTGTGTCTTGACAACGGGTTCGGCATCTGTACTCTTGAATAAATGTGTAGTGAGCATCGGTGTGGGTGAAAAGTCAAGACTGCATTAGAGAGATGCACAGGAGAGAAGCTGTGTGTCCATGGTGACACGACTGGCATTTTGCCCCTATTAACTCCTCTGACCTTTGTGTGAGTAAATGTGGCTATTCTGTGAATTAATTATGCTGACGTGTAGATGGTCTGCATATTTTGTGGCTGTTTCCTATTCTATTCTATTTTTTAAAAGTTATCTGTTTTAGTGCATTCGTGTTTTACTTTCCATTTTACATCTTATTTCCATCAGTACCATTAGTGTGAACATAGCACAACACAACTGGTCTTATTATATTTTGTACGGTAGTATTTATTAGTATTTGTATTGCAATTTTGTATTCTAGTGTATAACATGATAGATTATTTTCTTTTATTTTCATTACTACATTATTTATAATGGCAATTTTTTTTAAGTTGAACTGTTTTGCATATTATATTATATTGCTGAAATGTTCAGCTGTTATCAATAGAAACCATGAAATTGTAAAATGTAAAACATTAATGCCCTGAAACAGAAATAATGATGAAAATGATTAAACAAATTAATAAATGGCAAAAAAATAAAAATAAACAAAAATTAAATTAATTCAAATTACTGTAAATAAAATTAACAATATATCACCTTTCTATACAAAACCATCAGTAATAAAAGCCAGAAAAAAATGGTTGCTAAAATGCACTGCTGTCATCATTAGAAACCATAGATGAGCAACTACAGGGCAAATACAGCAGGGTCTGATGGAAACAGCATGGCCAGGTTTTCATAATGAATGCTTAGGCTTTCATTCAAACCTACTCTAGCTGTGCCCTGTGACGCAAATGTCACTGATCTGAGTGCCAGAGGAGTGTGGAGGTGTGTGGATGGAGGTTGGACAGACCCTGCCTGCGTCCTCTCTCTGTGTCTGTGGCCTGGGCTCTGGCTGGGCTAAGCTCTCTATACCTTCTGTTCGGTCCAGGCTAATGCCAGATATCTGTGGCAAACAGTGAGACCTGGATACCTAGTCTGAGCCAAATGGGCAAGCACTCAGTGACTCACACTTCAGTGAGAAAGAGAGAGAGAGAAGGTGGAAAAGACGAATGCCATGCAGAGATTAAATTCCTGATTTGGTTTAAACAATAATAACGTGGCATCCTGCCTTAAGTGATTGTATACATGGAGTAAAGATGCAAGTATTTTATACTAGCTAAAAAACTGTATGTGCATTATTTAATTGAAAATAAAATAAATAAAATAAAAACAGGCAGAACTAATTGGGGAAGCACATCTAATTGTAACTTTATCACTATTATTATTATTAATAATAATAACAATAATAATAATTATGATGATGATGATTATTATTATTATTATTATAACTACTGCTAAAATATTAATATTTTATTTTTTTATTATTATAACTAGTGGTAGCAGTAAATAATAATACATAAAATAATCAAAATTAAACGGATATAAACTGATATAAAATTAAACTTATCAATAAAGAAATATCACTTTGATAACAAAATATATATTTAATATATTAATTTATATATTAATAATTAACTTTATTATTACAATTAATATAAATACTATTAAAATAGGAAGCTTGCTTTTTATTTGTTATTATTATTATTATTATTATTATTATTATTATTAGAAGTAGTAGCAGCAGCAGCAGCAGCAGGTAGCAGCATACTGCAAGTAATAATAAATCAAACTATTAAAATTAAATGAATCAATAATAATACCAAATACCACTGGATTGAATAATACAACTGCATTGTAAAGTATTTAATAAACATTAGCTGTAAATTATTATTATTTATCAAGTTTTATTATTTAAGTTTGTTCACGCTTCAAGCTCTTAACCTTTTTGAAAACTGCAGGAAAATGTCCTGTTTTAAATTGATGATTTTTTGTTGATAACAGAAACACAAATCATGCACTCTATCTACAAACTTGTGAAAATATTTAGGGCAGGTTGAATTTGTTTTCTTTATAAGCAACTCTGAACACAGTTCACAGCATGTTTTGCTCATGTGAAAAGACCACACTGCTGCCCACCAGATTACATGTTTATAATACAGTCTTTGTGATTTGAAAATCACACTAAACCATACAGTACAGCATTCAGAGGCATTGTTAGGAATAATAAAAATAAAGTACTGGCAAACTGGCTAGTTACACTTTCATGTACAGTACATGCTATCAGCGAGTTTTAATTTTAGTCCCTGATATTACAGCTGATGTTCATTTCTCTATATGCTCTGAAATGCAAAATATGAAGAACCCCAAGTACAGCAGCTGAGAGTGGGCAGTGAGTTCAGTCATGCTGACCCCTGGACTTATAGCATGTTAATGTAGATTTCAGTGCTGGAGTGTGTACCGCCGGCAGCGTTTCTGTGTCTGTTTGTGTTTGTGTGCATCATACTGTATGTGTGTGTGCAGTCATAGCAGTGGCCAGGCCCAGTGTGTGGGCTGAATCAGGAAGTGGGCAGGCAGGCATGTGGCCCTCTGCCACTCGGGCCCCAGGGTTCCTATCACAGATGGCCCACTGACATTAGCCCAGGCCTGGGGTCAGATAAGACATCATATGGAGAGCAAGAGAAAGTGAGTCTCATGACATTCTCAGCCCAAAAGGATGAACAGACAACACAGAGAGACTCTCAGATGAAAGACACACAGAGACTCTTGCTCAGGTGAGGCGGCTTTTGGAATCTCTGCAAATCGGAGATGCTTAAGAACAGTCAGGAAAATGGTGGGTTTATTCCAGGAAATCACAGGTGAGACCACCTGTCTCTCCTGGCCTGAATAAACCACATTCCAGGGCCATTTCATGCCAGAAAATCAGTTTGCCATGATCAAGATTCACATAAAAGCAATTCACGGTGCAGATCTTTCCCAGGTACAGATTTGACTTTTAACAGCGTATATTTACAGTTTTTTATTGCACAGGCATAAATTTATTAGGCAACCTTGCTTGAACTGGCATGGTTCAAAGGTAAAAGGTTTTTTTAAGTAAGGTATTTTTTTAATCTCTTCTTCTTTTTTTCACACACCACTGTCAGACAGATCAAATTTGATTCCCCTTTTCTTTTTCTCACCCAGACTCACTCTGCTCTCTGAGAGTCTGTGGCCTCCATTATTAATGTAGAAAAAATCTGGATTTACACAGCAGGCTGGTGGATTGTACCCTATAAAACGTATCATCCAGCGAATGAGTCACTCTATGCTGGACACAAGATTTTATAGGCAATCGTTTCAACAAAACCTTTCGTAAAAGGTTTGTGGAAAATAAGGCTGGTCACATGCACATCGAGTGTGTTGCATTTCATTTGCTGGTGTTCTAGCCAGTGTTGTTTTTAGCATAATTCATATCATTCATATTTTTAATTACTTTTTATTTTTATATTGTCCATTTTAATCTGAGATGTAGTTTTAATGTACTACTTTTCTTGTGATTTTACTTTTAAAGTTCTACTTGTAAATTTGTTTAATTAAATTGGTCAGACTTTATTTGAAGGTACATTTATTGCTATTATTAAACCATTAACTGTGACTTTTGCCTCAATAAACTCCTAATTTGCTGCTTATTAATAGTTTTTAGGGTAGGGTTGGGGATGTAGAATAAGATCATGCAGAATATGTACTTTATTAGGACAAATAAACAGTCAATATCTCAATAATAGACAGGTATAAGCCACTGGTTAATAGTGAGAATTGTTACTTAAACTAAAGTGTTACCAATAAATTTGTATAATATTAGCACTTCAACCAATTAAAATAGCTAAAACTGAAATATCTTATATTTTATTTAGGTCAGATGGGTCAGTCAAGTCCAGAATGAAAATTCTGTCCTCATATGGATTTATTATAATTTTTGATTCTCTTTATACATGTTGTGAAGTGTCATATAGTTTTGGGGTAACAGAATTTGAATGGTGGGGCTAAAATCTATTTATGCTCAGAATATTAACAACAGTGTTTTCGGTTTTGAATCATTTTCTAGCTAGCACAGCATACATTTGTCTGGATCAACATGGCCACCATTCACTGCCATTACAAAGCTAGAAAGAGCCAATATTATTTATTATTACTCTGATTACAATTACTATAATTATCCACAGCTAAATAATGTGCCTTCAAGAGCTTTTTATTATTATTTTTTGTTTATTTTTATCATTTATTTGAAAAAAAGTACAGTAAAAACAGAAATATTATATATATATATATATATAT